>JAGQDJ010000362.1:0-109735 GCA_022885665.1 Triops longicaudatus
GCCCTCTGCGGACGATCGGTACGAACTACGGGTACTAGCGGCACGCGAGGCGATGGATGAAGGAGCGTCGTTGGCTCGCGAAGAACGATATTGTTAGATGCTTAAAAACGAGGCGAATGCATCTCTCTCGACTTTCGCCATATATGCCTCCGAATTCGCTCTTTGGTATTCATCGGGCCCTTGAGCGTTGATATATCGTTTGTTTAGATCCAAGCATTCGTTAAGATCTTCGGTCAGTTGCTGCCTTAGCACTTCGAGTGCACTACGGCTGCTGCGATATATTATAAGGGTGTCGATGCGCTTCATACAAGCGACCATACGCTTCTTCGCTTCGCTGCGAAGTTTGCGTAGAACGTGAACATCCTTTGACTCGTCTTTTTCATCGTCGAAAAAGTCATCGTGATGTTCTCCGGTTGGTGGTTTTACGAGCGCCATTGTACGAAAGATGGACAAAAAGCGTACTTACAGTTTGAAGAGAAAGTGTCGATCGTCGAGTTTCCCGGTCGATGCACCAGAAATGTCGCCGCTAGAATCGCGTTAACGGCGACAGGGAAGTGGTTTTGTTTTTATAAGGCAATTTGCTCACTTTAGATAATTTATTTTTAACTTAATTTTACAACAATCAAATCGTGTGCTGAAGAAATAGGTCTGGTTCAAAAGGAGGCCAAAAAGGGACTAACTCATACAGGCTGGGTGCGAGGGATTTCATTGTCACTAATAATGAATTTTAGGATTACAGTGGGAGGCTACGAAATTTAACTGTTGAGTAACAATGAAATTGAACATAGTGGATATTTCGTCTATCGTGCTGTTTCTATCCACTAAAACAAGGCACATTAAACATCCAAAAAATCTTTCGTGCTTTAGCACGGAACAGTTACCAACTAAATTTTTACATGTTAAAAAGTTAAGTACCGTTGTTATTCTTTCTTTTCTGTATTCTGTGCACCAATCGGCGTATGTTTTAAGTTTGGCTAATAAATTTTGTGTATCAAGTTATCCAAAAAACCTGTGCCTTATTTTATCGCATTTTCCCTCAGTAGTATGCCCCCATTGTCAATCGCTTGCATAGCGCAGCCGAGCATGGGGACCTTTCTTAGAAGTTGTGAAAAGTAGCCGCGAAAACACTGCCCGGGACTACAACCATGGTCTTTATGCATAAAACGATTTAAGCAGAAACCGCAACAGCCGAAGAAAACAAATGCTTGCCACATTAAAAAAAATACGGTCATTTTTATATATGTCCGGAAAAAGGCAGTCACAATCCTCTCTACTCTCCCAAACCATTGTCGATACGTTCGAATCAATTAAACAATTTGAGCGAGAAGACGTCCCTAAGAAACAAGAAGCCATTGCTGATTTCGTAAGCTCCTTTGAAGAATTCTTTCAAGAATTGTAACATCTGTATCAAGAAACAGAATAAGATTCCACTTTCTGACCTCGAAGACGTCATGAAATCGCACCTAGACTCCCTGTGTACTTTGATAATGATAGGCTAGAAGAAGCCTATCATTCCTTATCAAGATACAGAACTTTTCTACAAACCATTGAAATTACTCTCTGAGTTCTCGAAACACTTGGCGTGAAAGAAGAAAATTTTGGCGAATTCCTCGTGTGTACTCTTGAAGAAAAGCTTTCGATTCTAACCCTAAGTAATATGGCTCGATTCTTTGGATCCAATGACTGGAACCTTGAGCAAATTGTGTTACCACATCGATCAATTACAGTGATGGGAAGTATAAAGCAAAGCGGCCTTGGCGCTCAAACCATCCATTCTTTTCGACTAGTCTTCCCACTGCTAAAGCTCGCTCTACTCGCTGCTAAGACGTCTGCGTAAAAACCCAGAACTTCTTCAACAGTATGGTCAAATCACTGCAGAATATGAAGAAACGGGTTTCACCGAACGTGTCAACGAGAACCTCTTTCTTACTGAGAAAGTTTATTATATTCTCCTTCACCCTGTTATAAAAGATTCTTGTACGACGCCACTTCGTATTGACTTTGATTGATCGTGCAAGTCTGGTGAATCCAGTCCAAGTTTGAAATTTTCTTGACCCAGGTCCCCCACTTCAAAATGATAATCTTTCAATTTTCTGCGTTTTCAAACACACCCTTTCGCGTTGACTGCTGACGTTGAAAAGGCGTTTCTGCAAATAATTTTAAGCCTACATTTGTCCTCTGGACGGATTCTACAATTGCGCTTTACTGGTTCTATGCTCACCGTCTTCCCGACGATTCGTGGTGCACTGTGTGAACCAAATTCAAAATTGTTTGAAAAATATTAAGTTTGAGTTACGTCACTATTCGACTGAAGATAACCCAGCCGATTGTCCAAATCGGAATTTAAGCGCAAAAATCTTTATTGGAATTCTCTCTGGGAACATGATCCGGAATGGATTGATCAACCCGAAAACTGGCCTTATTATATCGCTCCTGTTAACCTCCTGAATGCAAACGTTCTCTCCTGTCGTCCACACTTCCTGACTCCTGTTTCATCTCCCAGTTCGAATCGTTTCTGTAGCTTGGTTTTTTCCCAAACTGTCGAGAATTCAAACGAATTACTCCACTGTCGAAAATTACCTCACTTATTTCTGAAGAATTACGTCACGCCAAAATTCGACTTCTTAGCTACGTCTCGTCACTTTTCAAGTGAATTAAGCTACCTTCAACACCCTAAGAATGTTGAGTTTCTCACCAAGAACCTGGCAACCCTTGAAAAGTGGGAGAAAAGACTGCGACTCTGGAGTTTTCAAAAGACAAAACCGAATTCATCCACTTCTCTCGAAGACGGTCACTAGAAGCTGCTTCTCTCGTCTGGGGATCATCGATAATCAAACCGGAAGAGACGGTGTGGTACCTCGGGGTGAACTACGATTCAAAGCCGCACGTAGACAACGGACACACGTAGCCCGTGTGGCGATCCATGTGGAGAATTTGGTAAGAGTAGAGGTCCCTGCGTTGTGATTAGGGTAGGTTTAAGGATTGGATGGGTTGGTTTCTCGTGTTAAGGATGTACGAGGGATTAACACTGAGAGTATATAAGAATACTACGAAGAGTCAACAAGAATACTACTCTGAGTCTAGAAGAATACTGCTACTATATTTTACAAGAGGAATGACGAGCTTATATACAAGAGTGAAAGGATACTATACCGGATAGAAAATTAATAACGTTAAAGGAGAAATCAACTAAAATAAGCGTAGAAAGCATATAACTTTCAGAGTGAATGGCAATACAAAAAGGAAGGTTTAGAAAATAAGAAAATAGATAAATCTCAACAATAAACAACAAGGAATTTCACACAATCCAAAGTTTTCTAATAACGCAAAGAATAAAAAATAGCACAAGTCTCTAAGTTAATCTCCTGCTCCCAACTACGCATGCTGCTGCAAACAACAGCCGTGGCAAAGATGCGTTACGGGTTTCCGGCTTGATTCAACGTCTCCAGATTCAGCCTACGACCCCTACAGCAAGCCTGTAGGCAAGGGCTGTTAGCAATAACAGGGGTTCTACGCACAACTTCAACCACTTCACTTGACGTCGAGACAGAACTTTTTCCCTTGAAACTACTCCTTGAGTCCACGTTATTGAGACACTTCGGATCCAGAAGCTGGTGCAATTGGCCAAGCACACCAGTACAGCCACAACATGATACATACATATCCTGCCTTAGGAGGGCAAGACAACTCCTGACTGCTACCTGTTCCGACAGACCGACAAGTCAAGCCGAAGCCCTCAACTTTATCAAGGAGTACATGCAAAAAAGTGGGAAAGCCGCTAGCAATTAGTGCAAAGCCCCTTTATAGATCTCAACGACGGTCCTAGCCGCAAATGTATCGTGGACGTCAAACTTCCTCGACGACTTGTTAGCAAAGTGATCCAAATCCGGACAACGCAATACAACATGGTCCTACATTTTGCGTGTGGGAAAAGTGGACTCAGCTATGTGTTCTTGCCTAATCCTAATTCAAACACTCGATCCATTCAAAGAGGTGACATCGTTGTAGTTCACAATGAAGAAAAGCGTTTGTACTGGCATATGGTTCGCGTGGAATAACTCATACCTGGAAGCGATGGAGTCATCCGAACATCCATCTTCCGAACTGCCAAAGGAATAACTAACCGCCTGGTTACAAAACCTCCTAGAAATTAACATCGACACCACCGAGGAATCTACCAAGTTTCCGGTTGAGATATCAGTTCTGGAGTACTCTACTCCAGCTAGAAATCGCCGAGAGGCAGCCAAACAAGCCTTGACGAAAATCCGACAATACATAAAACAAGACTGGCTCCCGACAAGCCCGGCCAGGAGGGTGTGTGAAATTCCTTGGTGTAAGATTTCTCTACTTCCTTATTGTTTAATCTTTCCTTTTTTTGTCTTACCCTTCACTTTGAAAGTTATGCGCTTTCTCCGCTTAGTTTAGTTAATTTTTCCTTTAATGTTTATTGGTTTTCTATCCGGTGTGGTATCTGTCGCGGATGGAAACCTTGATCGGAACTTTCACCGTCCGTGTTCGGCCCAATCTTAGGTGTCCGAGGAAACAGGGTTTCCCCGTCTACTGCTTTCCTGCTCTGTGACTGAGAGATCCACACCGCCTTGCGATAAGTTTCACGATTCGTGTCATCCGTGTTGTGCTCTCCGATGGAATTCGCGCATTTTTGCTTCCAATGTTCTACTGCATCTAAGACGAACGCATCCTTCACATCCTAATTTTTACCCTCTGCCCATTTTAACTATGTTTGTAAAATCCATACCACTCTCCAACATGTCTCCCGAATTTGACTCACTAGCCTTTCGGGAGTTGGAAGCCTTAGGAATAGCTCCCAAGTAGTCTTCCACTTTTGCTCAGGATACTTCCCACAAGCAAATCAAGTTGTCGCTGCATTTTAGTGGAACTCGTTTACTCGATGGCCCTTCTCTAGAAGCGCAATAAATCCAGTCTCAGATAACCTTGAACTTATTATTAGTGGGCTTCATTTAACCCTCGATCGACTTCACCATTCCCCCGATCTTCTCTTGAACTGCTACATAATAATTGAGAAATATCTACAGAAACAATTAAGCGAAAAGCGGCGAAGTCACCCAAGTGATCCCGCACTACCCCATATCCATTACTTGGTCAGTCACTCAAGAATTCGGTTATAAAATCTACCAAACATGTGCGCACTGTCTTCAACGATTGCCGAGTCCCTCTAATTACGTAGAACTCTTACATCCTTATCCTTTACCAAAGAAACCATGGGGAAATGTTTTTTCCCAGTATGTAAAATTTATCTACCGTATTACTGTTGGTTACGTTTAATATTTTGTTAACTTGTAACGTTTCGATAATCCTGACAGTAAGAAAGTAATTGTGGCCCTCCAGGAGATTTTGCGCACTTTGGCATTCCATACGATGCATAAGATTATGGATCTCCTTTTCTGTCGAGGGACTTCAGAATGTGGTCGCTATTCGTCAAATTTGGTCAAAATGCATGGTGAAATTTTTGGATAGAATCGCTTAAAATGGATTCAATAATCTAAGAAAAAGACTTATAGAACAGTAAACTCCACCTAAAATAATGCAATATGTTTGGAGATAAGAGACCTTAATCGTTGATATTGACACATATTTATATTTGATATTGGACGGACTTATAAGCCATACACGAATATTCCTCTTATTGTTATACGTAAGCATGTTGATTGATTAAAAATTACTCTAAATAATAAACTGCTGTTTGCTGCTTTGTTTAATTTAGTTTGCCTCTGCAGTGCTTTTCTGTTAGTACAACACTCCCCTCGATTTGCTCGTTTCTCAAGGGCTTCCAGTGAGTAAAAACTTCTCTAAACTTACAAATGAACATTCGTGAACTTAACCTTGGCCTCACCTAACCTGACTTACCCTAACTTAATTTAACCTAGCATAGCTGAACTATCTTTCGCATTGACTTCCTCATGATTTACATAGGCGCGTGGGAGCTAAACACGTTAAAATCTGTTAATTAAGTTGAAATAGGTTAGGTTTTGTTAGGTCAGATTAGGTGTGTTAGGATTCGAATGTTAGGAAGCGATGGGTGTGTACAGAAAAAAGTACCGTATTTGGTTCACAAGCGCACAAACACGATACACTTCAGCTATTTATGAGGCTCATGTCTTACTAATAGATTCTAACACTGGTTAAATTAGTTTAAAAAAATCTGACGGAAATGTTAACCCTTTGTTTACGTTTCGTAACAATTCGCGGTTCAAATCCGCAGCCTTTCGCGGTCCCGGCTATTCCTTCGCGAGAGGCGGGTCTTGTACATCATTTTGAAAACAAACATGTCTCTTCGTGCTTTAAGCCGATTTCGCCGTTTATTCCAAAATCAAAGTACAAAATACTGTACAAAATTATCTGCTATTAACCGGAGATATTCCACGGGTAATTCTGGACCAGTAATTGTAAATTTTACTAAGTAAATGCTATTAGAGCAGTCCAGTTTCCTTCCGAGCGTCAATTCCTTTGCTGAACGAAGTCACTCGTGTGGCGAACTTCGGAGCAATCATGTTGGAGAACGCGTGCGATTGTGTGGCTGGATCCAGTTTCAACGTATGGATAAGTTCATCACCTTACGAGACGCTTATGGAGTCACGCAGCTAATAATTCATCCCGACGTAAGTCTAAATTATGTGTGCAATGATAGATTTGTATTAATGTAAGATTATTTTTAAATAAACTGAGAAGCATAGGAACATAAAAACAGTCACATGCATAAGAAATTCACATGAATTGTGTATTTAACAACATAGCTATATTGTATTTTTTAGGGAAAAAAATAGGATAAAATTAATATACCAAATAACTTACGTGCTAGTGTCGCAGTTCATCTGGTTGCAATTTAGAAAGCCGAAACTGCCAAATGTTTGCTCAATCTCCCATCGGAATCAGTCATTTCAGTCGAGGGTTGTGTAGTTCGTCGTCCACAAGGCCAAGAAAACCAAGTAAATTGTCGAATGCTCCGTTTGTTTGTCTAAAAGCGCTAGTTTCTTATCGTTCTCTTCTCTTCTTTATCTAGAAACAAGCAACGGGTGAAATTGAAGTTGAAGTCGACAAAATTGCAATCTTGTCACCCGCTAAAGCCAAGCTACCTTTCACTATCCAGAATTTTAACAAAGTAGCCAAACAAAAAATCATACCTTGTTTTCGAAAACGAGAATTGGTGACCTTTTTCAGGCCAAAGAGTCTATAAGAATGCAGTATCGCTATTTGGACTTTCGGTTTGACGTCCTCCAACGTAACTTGAGACTTCGTTCTGCTGTGGTCATGAAAATGAGAGAGTTTTTAGCGCTCCAACATGGGTTTGTGGACGTGGAAACGCCCACATTGTTCCGGAGAACTCCTGGCGTAACTTTTCAGCAACTTATAATCAATAAATTACGTTGTGATGTTTTAGTGAAGTTTGTATTGAAATCTTTAATAGGGTGCGCAAGAATTTGTGGTGCCGACACGATTTCCGGGAAAGTTTTATTCCCTGGTTCAAAGCCCACAACAATTTAAACAGCTATTGATGGTGGGAGGTTTGGATAGGTACTTTCAAATAGCTCGTTGCTACCGGGATGAAGGCACGAGACCGGATCGGCAACCTGAATTCACCCAAGTAACGTAACAAAAAAAAAATAGTGTATAGCCAAAGAAAAGAAGTAAAAAATTTCAGAAGTCAAAACTGTTTTTTAAAATGCTAATTGTTGTTTAGGTCGATATTGAAATGTCTTTTTCAACTCGTGAAGGCATCATTCGTCTTATCGAAGAACTTTTGGTCCATTCCTGGCCCCAAGAACTGGGATCCTTGCCCAATACGTTTCCTCAGATGACATATGAGCAAGCAATGCGCGAATATGGGGTCGATAAACCGGACATTCGCTTTGAAAACCGTTTAATTGACGTTTCCGATCGCTTAGCATCCATACAAAGCCAGGATTCCGCTGTTGGCATCGTTTTTTCCAATTTAGCAGTTAGTATTTTTCTTCTTTTACTCGCATAAGATGATAACGCTTAATGAGAGGTCAGTTTTTGCCATGATATCCACGTACATAGTTCCTTTTATGTTCCCCACAGTGAAATCTTCTATAATTAGCGGTAAATTTGGTTAGGCTTAGTTAAAGTGAAGTTACATAATGTTATAGTTCACTTGTCTTAAACCCGCTGTAAAGTTGTTGAGAAACGAGGATAAAGATCTCAAGCCAGTACGAGTATCGAAGGTACGGTAAACCAAGTGCAATTGGGTTATGTTAAATTAGGTTTAGCTTGTTGAGTTTACTTTAGATTGGAGTTACGTGATTGGAGTTAGTTACATCTGCTGAAAATGGTTTGAAAACTGACAAAGGTTTATGCTCCGTATACGTGCTTGTGTAATATGGGGAAAACTTCGTTAGGTTAACTTAAATCATGTGTAAGCCATTTCAAGCTTGGGTATGCGAAATCCGTTGTAAGGTGGTCCAAAAACCGAACACAGTAGTCAGAACTGTATGCTTGCAGATACAAGAGAACAGTACATTTTACTCATTTTGTTGATGAAGTTGAGATTGGTTATGTAGGATAAGTTACAAGTGAAGCAGGGTCTGATTCAAGTAAATAAACGCTTGTTCGTATAAAAATTCGTTGTAAAGCAGTCAGTATCGTAAAGTGGCGGAGTGTATACGTACTTGTGTAAAACGTGATAATACCGATAAAAGATAAAGTGTTCACTTGTGCGTGGCCACTTCAGGTAGATTAGTTCAAGTAAAGTTAGGTTAAGGTAGGTTTAACTAGGGTAGGTTAGCTAAGGTTTAAGTTATTAGAAATGCTATCACTTATTAACCTCGATTTTAATTAGTAAAAACCACAAAACGTTCGGGATTGTATGCATGGTGCTTTAATCTATTGAAAGTTGGTTATATTAGATTAACGTTAAATTAGACAACTGTTAAGTTGCTTGGTTTGTTTCAGTGAAATGCGTAGTCCGTTACAAAATGCCTACGAGCCGCAAGAATTAGGACTGACTCTGTGTGCCTAATGAGGTAAGGTAAATTTGGTTACATGCGGCTAAGTCAGGTTAGCTTAAGTATATTTTGGTTAGGTTTGTCACGCTTTGTTTGCAAAAAAATATTTATTGGAAAGTGGCGAAATATCGAAAAACTGTAAAAAATTTTTTAATATTATTTTGTCTTATTGTGTTCTAGGAACACTGCACAGCCAAAGTGAAGGAAAACCTCCTCCGGCACCTCAAAACGATTCATCCTGGAGTTGGTGTCTTCCCGGTGAAAATTTCCGACCAACACAAATGGATTGGTGTTCCTAAATGGATATCAGGCGAAGATCAACGCGCCATCAGTGAAAAATGTCAGCTAAAACCGGGAGATTTGCTTTTCTTGGGAGTAGGCGGGGCCAAGCAGCTTGTGAGTTTCATTCTTGCATGGGTTTACCTCACCAAAAATTGCATCCACGACAATTTATGCGTCATTTGTTGGGCTCGTACTGATTTATGTCTCTGTTGATGGCAGATTCCGTGCATGGGTCGTTTGAGGTTGGCGTACGCGGACTATTTGGAAACCATTGGTCACACTCTACGATCCGGACCCGAATTTCAGTTTTTATGGGTGGTAGATTTCCCCTTGTTCCTGCCTTCGGAGGACAGCAGCACCACATTGGAATCGGCTCATCACCCATTCACGGCGCCACATCCCGAAGATGTTGCTCTGCTCTACATGGAGCCCCATAAGGTGTGAACCACGCTATTGTCTTCAAAATTTTCTTGTTTCTCTTTCCCAGAGCGTGCAATTCGCTCCCGTCCGATTTCTTTGGTGCAGAGCGGAAGTGAAGGAGAAAAATACGGGTTTTAAGAAAGAAAAAGAAGGAAACTTAGCTTTCTTTTGGCTTTGAACTAGGTCCGTGGCTTGCATTATGATTTGGTCTTGAACGGACAAGAAGTCGGAGGAGGTTCGATACGAATCCACGAAGCAGCAATGCAGAAATATGTGCTAGAGAAAGTGCTCCGGGAAGATGTAGCACCTTTGCAGCATTTGGTGGACGCTTTGGAATGCGGCTGCCCTCCTCACGGAGGCATTGCTTTAGGTAATATACATTTCATCCTTGTTTATAGATCGGGAATTTTATTTCTTGGCGGCATTCTGTTGAGAAAGTGGATTTCGACGTGGAAACAGGAGCTGGAAACGTGGAAACATTGGTACCTTCTAATTGGTACGATTTTTAGTTGGTACCTTCAAAGCTTTCAAAGCAAGCCACTTAGTGCGATTACTAAAGTTATCGAGCAAGTTTAAAGATAGTGTTAAGTCTGTCAAGAATTTGTTTCCTGTCAAGTTTAAAGATGGCGTTGGATGACGTAATTTATTACCGTTGAAGGTTGAATCGTAATAAGGAAAGGAAGCGTTAAGTTGCAGATGAAGAAATAATGGTTAGTGCTCCATAAAGTGTTTCTCACGAAATAGTTTATATGCATTTGCCAGAGCATTTGCAGGGTCTTCGCTTATTGCAGTAGTTTATGCTGTAGCCGTGGTTAATATAATTTGAGTACTTTTACTCTAACTTCCTAGTTTACTTCCGTGAGTTTTCTACCGTAGATCTTCATAGATTTATTGCATTCTGTCTTTATTATAAATGAAGCGAGCATTCTGGTCACAAATATGACCAGAGTAAACGTAGATATCCTGTCATAGTTGCATTTTTTCCCTAGCGCCTCGAGTAATGCGAAACGGCTTCCGAAATTTATGAAGCCGTATAGTGCTAAATTCAGAAGTACTGCGAATTTAGTGTAATGGTGACTAGAAAGTCAATAATGGTTGCAATCAGACATAAGACGAGCGCGTTCGAAATTTCGCGGACGATGAGCGTAATTGCTCGTTTCATTTTTTTTTGTGCGAGCGCGAGCGAAGATCAAACGAGCGCATGTTCGCGTTTAGAACGCTGTCTAACGGATTTTCTCACTAATTATTTTTTTTCCGTGCATCAAAAGAAAGCGTTATGTGATATTGATTTTAAGGCGTTTTGGGTGTGTTGTTCGGGTTTTTAATCGAAAAAGTCCCATATTTTATTTTATTTTAAAAAAATACATAAAGAAGAAAAAGCACTTCATGTACTCGGAATTTGAATTTTCAAATTTTTGTCACCTTATAAATTTGTTAATTTTTTCTCCATTTTTAAATTTTAAGTAAAGACTTCTTTTATAAAATCTGGATTTCAGCCTGCCGATAGTAATGAATCATTAAAAGTAACAGCCTAAAATCGTAGTTTAATAATCCATCAGACTAAATTTTAAAAAATCCCACATAATTCCGCGCGTAATACAAACCATTTTGTGTACATGTATTAGTATATCACTTCAGTTCTTCCGTTATTGGCACTCTCAGAGCTTTTCATTTCATGACGCAATAACCCGTTACAAACCCTGCGTTATTGTTCATTTCTGAAGTTCAGAAACTGTGAAAAGGTAACAACAATAGTGCGTTTTGAAGATAACAAGCTGTGAAACTTTTTTTTAATGTACTTCGTAAAAATTTTAGGTTAGGACTAGGTGTTTCTAAAGCGAATAATTAGGCAAAAGTGGGCGTTCGCCAAAAAATGTTGAGGACCGTTGCGTTGTACGTTATGAAATATAGTATGTTATAATGTCTAAGTAGAAAGTATTAATTTTTGAAGTGTCATTCCGACTATTGTGCCGGTGTCACTCTGTATTGACGCTTACCAGATTAAGACTGAGCTGAAAAACTGCGAAGTTCCTTGTGTGCACCAGGAAAGACTCGCATGCAGGCGACATTCATCGGAATTCCAGCTGTATTCTGTTTTTCAAAGCGGAAGTAGCGACAGAAAAGAATCCAATTTGTTTTAGTATAAAGTACATGCTCGTATTACAAGTTGAGAGACGTTTCAAAGGATGTAACTTGTCCTCGTTGTTTCTAGGAAAGCTGCACTGAACGAAAACTAATCAGTATTCCGGCTCACTACCACCTTTTTTTTCTTTTTCTTCCTTTTTGTCGCTTTTCTTATTAGGATTGGACCGCCTTATCTCTTTGATGTGCAGGGCGCCCTCTATTCGGGACGTGATTGCGTTCCCCAAAAGCGTCGAAGGTCGGGACCTGATGGCCCACGCCCCCGCCCCCATTTCCCCCGCTGAGGCCCGCCTCTATCATCTTGCACCAGTCACGCCCTCGTCATCACCACAGTCGTCAGCGTCGTCATCATCTTCCTCTCCAACCACAAAGGATGACACCTCATCCAACATCGTTGCGTGTTAGCCACGCCCCCCTGTGTGAGTATTAATGGTAAGAAAAGAACACTTGTCGTTGCGTTGTAATAAAGCGTCGTATCTTACGCTAAAACAAGCTGTTCCGGAATTAGTTAAACGTTTAAAATTGCAATAAATAAATAATAGTAAATAAATGTAAACAAAAATTGCGCATCCGTAAGAGAGAAATACGAAGTGATAAACTGAGCTTTGAGATGTTTTGCGAATATTTCTTTTTCGCTTTGAAAAATGTTGTTAAACAAGTTGGAAGAGAAGTTCAAGGAAGAACTGTAGAGCATAACTGTTACATAGATTGCCAATGAGCTGCGTCATAGTCAGATGGCATAACACTGCATGAGTGAGCCCCATAAATTGAGGCACACGTCAAATTCTGTTCACTCCTTTTAATATGCGTATTATTTTTAGGTATTCTTTTGGAGGAACTCGCTGGAATAGCTAAGCCAAATAAAATCTAAATAAAAAACAGTAAATATTGTACCAGTTTTTTTATTTGTGTCTATTGTCGAACACTGAGAAAAAAGCAGACATTGATGTTGTTGGTAAAGAAAAGTAAGAAAGTAATGGAAGCCGACGTACAACATCCCTCCGTAATCGTTAAGGGTTTTGAATGCATTTTTAAATGCAACTTAGGAGTTGTATTATCCGACCGCGTGCCTCCGTAAAACGCGTTATTAGGCGCCGATAGTGTTGATGCTGGAGTTCCTTCGTTGGGTACAAGCCTGCGGGTAGAAAATTACGCTATTCCCACGCAACGTCGTTTGGGGAGCGCGCAAGTAATAAATACGCCAACCTAGAGCAGATTATGTTATCTTAGACAAAAATTGTTACCGTCATTGCGTAGCTGGTCTTAGTTGAATGGAGCTAGTCTATTTAAAGAAAATCTAATCTTAACACAATTAATTTTTTTTCTCAGTAGAAAAAAAAATATATTTAAATCATTCACTGTTGAGTTAAATTTTAAAATCAGAGGACATCCGGTTGCCAATCGCAATGAGATGATTCGGACTAATGATTGTCAAGCATGTTCTTTAAAAAAAATCGAGACACTTGAATGTGTTGATGGCGTTTTACAATTGTATTCCCAATAGTGTAACTTACTTATTGCACTTAGAAAAAAGACACTTCCTTACGTATAGTTTATTTCTTTTTTAAAAAGACTACTTACGTATCAACGTAGTCAAGAGTAGGAAGCTGCATAAATATAACTGGAAAAATGCTGCTAGTTTGGATAGCACCAACTTTTTATGATTATCACCTGATGCAGCAGATTTTCTGATTTGATAAACGCGGACAGTTGGTCGGTTCTGTATTCGTTTTTACACAACAATTGTATATACCGAACTGTAGTGACAACAAACGGTAGAGCGTAGTGGTGAGGCCAACAATTAGGTGACAATTTAAGGCCAACAAATGAGGCAGTATGAAGAATTGATACAACATAAAGAATGACACAAGAAAAGTATTTTGAACGTTCTTCAACTTAGGCACAAAACTAAAACGCGAAAACTGCCTATTAAATTATGTGTCCGACATTGCCTAACTGAATATAAATGTTGAGGAATTAGCAGGTCGAAATTATTACATAAATTGCTGATAAATTCCAATAGTAAAATTTAAAACCAAAATTAATTAAACCAAAATTTAAGTCAAAATTAGTTTCAGAAGTTATTTGCACGCACGATTCCAGCTACAACGTTAAAAGCTACAATTGCATAGCTGTCACTACATTACAGCTAAATGCATAGTTGCTTTTATTATAAATTTGCTAGAATTTGTTACTGTAACTTTTTTTTAATCCGCCATGAAGTGTGTAATAAGTGTGTACACTAGTCTTTCCGTCTTAACTTGCGAAGATGCAATGATGGCAGTTAGCGCGGTTAAAAATTCTGGTGAAAAGTAATATTTTGCTACCTGTATTTTGCTCGAAAACGTTCGCAGCTTCCGTCAAATCAATGTTGATAATTGTTTGCTAAAAATGTAACTTATTGTTTCGATAGGTATGCTTTATTTAGCAAATATTTTCGTGAAACTTTGTGGTATTTATTACAAACAGAATTTCGAGATTTCGGTTCTCAAATGTATCGGGGTTTCAGTAAGCTTCCCTTGGTTGCACCACATTGCCACATGTCCGTACCCAAGATTTTGGTTCGGAGGGGGTTTTCGAGGTTTTGATGGCAGTTCTCATATGTTTTTTTTTCTTACATTTGAGGTTTTTCCTATTTTACCCATTATTATACAAGCATTTCGGGGGGGGGGGGGGGGTACCTTCTACCACCCCTTGGGTACGGCCTTTCGTGACCATCATCCAGTTAAACACTTACGTGAACGGTACCGATTCGAAGGTGACTTCCGTGCAATCGTAACTCCCAGGTCTCTTCAATGGATATGAAAACTCTCAACATTTGCATTCAGAGACGAGAAATCATTGAATACCTTATCCGCTTTGTACTGCCAGTTTTGACCCCAAGTTTCTATGGCGCGAGCTAACTGCTTGGGTTTCGCTTTAGAGCAAGGGAACACAACTTGTGGCGCGTTCAGTAATAGTAGGTAAATATTTACTTTGGTCTACATTAGAAGAACGCTGTCAGAACGTTCGGGCAAGTTGCAAGGTTCCAAATCGATAAATAATACTTTGGGTTAACCAAACCAGTATTCTGGTAGTTCTTCGTGTAAATTTCCATCTTGCGATTACCACAAAAGCGGGTGACTGTCATTGCACAGGTTGAGTGACTGTGTCATAAGGGTTAGAACGTATGCAATGAATTGCGTGAAACATGTCTCACGAATTATAACAAAATTATAACATTAAGTTACCTTTTAATTCCAGGTTCATTGTTTTCAGTTTTACAATTGTGAAATGGTGTTTCAATTCTTTCAATGCCCTCTCTAAGGTTTTCGACCAATGACTAACAATTTGCGTCAGCAAATCGTCATGCAGCATATGTAAATCATCTAGCGTTACATTAAAGTTCAAAATTAATGTCTGATTAATAACGTTGCGAATTTTCGCTAGCCTTTACGTACTTTTCCACATGACGATAAAATAAAGATTAACGAAAGCAAATGTCGAAAGACAACAAAGATCTGCTGACACGACTAGTAGAGTTATCTTCGATATGTTAAATGTCTCGGATTGAAGGAAACGCGAAGTGTTTTCTAGCTCTAATTGGTAATTTTGAGTCGCCATGGAAACTGTGGAATTAACCGTTATATCAGTGTAAAGATCTAAGCAAGAAATAAGGAGCCTGTGGTTTGTTTACCTTGAGGCGGTTCTTCATTTTATATCTTTGACGTTACGGAACTGTAACAGTGAACAAGGAAGAGTCTAATGACTTGGTATTACAGAGCTTGTCCGATCGTTATCTAATACCTTCTTGTGAAATTAAGAGACACGGAGGCCCACCAAAGTTACACACTTTGTGAAGCATTCTATGTGCTCGAAGGCTGGAACACAAAATTAATAAATGTAGACGTACAGTTTACTCGATGGTCCACAATTATGACTTTGCGATTTGTCTTGAATGCATTCTTTACTAGGGGGATGGGACAGTTGACGCGTCGGACAAATCGTACAAAAATCACAACCAATAAAGCGTAAATATTTAGGAAAAGTTTCGTTGAATAAGACGGAATAGTACGTGACGAAATAAATAAACACTGAATTTGTTTCACTTTCTGCAAAAAGAACGGTTCCTACGAATTTCAATGTACAATGTGTACATCGAAAAATTAAGCAAAAATGATCCTTGTCTAGAGTTCAAGTAGGAAAATAATCTCTCCAAAAATTTCGTACCAAATTCACTCTACTTATTGTGTCCGAAATTTTAGAACTTCAAAGCGATGACTTTGTACGATTTGGACTAACCCATTTTTACCACGAAGTGGCACCGATTTAGCACCGCTGCGCCCTACCCTCAATTCAAAATGCCAATTATTTGACCACTCCCACGGATCAAAGCATTACAAATAAAAATGACGGACTGCCTTACAACGCTGCCTTTCTTGTTGTCACCAAGCATTACTTTAACTGATAGCCAGCACAATAACCCATCAAAACGCGTGTAGCTTTGGGCTGGATTTTTGCATGCACTTGAGAGAAAAATAAAAAAAAATACCAAAGTGTCCACATTGTCCCATTCCTCATGTATGTACGTGAAGATCGTTGCATTTGTTTAAGTAAAATCTCAAGAGAATTTTTAGACGATCTGAAAACGTTTCCAATCAATTTGTATTATAGCATTGAATTATACGTGACTTGACGAAGAAAATGAAAAATGCATTTCAACCCGCTTATTTGAAAATGATCGGGACCATACGGATGGTACTCTTATGTGCGGAGTGTTAAAAAGTGAATTTGTGTACAGTAATAACTTTAATACGAATTGATACTTATTACAATATAATAAGCACCGATAAATGAGACATAAACGCTAATATATAGTTTTGTATTGTACTCGTTTTGAGACTTGGAAAGCTGAAAAACATCCTCAACGCTTATTGTATCTTATTCTGCAGTCAAGTAGTTAGACCGAGCAATAATATTGTTTTCTAGGGTAATTTCGTTTCACTGCTTGGTAACTCACTAAATCCCATGCGTAAAGACAGTAAATAGACATCTACCTGAATTGCACTTGTTTCTATCTACTTTCAGTGCGAACAGGGGCTAAACAGTAAGCCGCAGACAGTGCCGTTTATGGTCGTTTCCAAGTGTAAGCGTTATTAGCCTACCCAAGCGTAAGTCGTGGTAGTTCACTGAAATCGGCGTTACGTAGTTTTATGTCATCTTTGTAATGTTGCCGCTGTTATGCATGGGAACTAACCGTTTCGAGAAGGTGTTCAATAGGGTTTGCACATAAACGTAGCCATTTAGCCCCTTTCCACTCCCCTACTTCACCCTCAAATTCAGTGTTTTTTTTTGTGTAGAATTGCTCACTGGCCGTTTTTAGGGGATGCAGCCTCATTAACTTGAAGGGTAAGGTGCTTTTCCAAACGGATGTATAGAGTCGTTAGGGGGTTATATAAGTCTGGTATACCTGAGAGGGAGAAAGAAGTGCAATTGTGTTCTGTTTCCGATATTTGCTAAATTAAGAGCATAAATGTACAGAGGGTAAGTTAGGTTAGTTGCTGTTGTGGAAGCAGAGGGGGTTTGGTAGGTGACAGTCATTGATTTCTGCCCCGCGTGGTGCGCTCTAGTGGACTGTAAGAACTTGTGTGTCTCTTTTACGACTCCAGATCCGTCTTCGGTCCACTTTATGCCTTAAACCCCCTTAAAACGAAGGGACTTGTGATATTAAGGGAAGCACGATTTAGGGTTCGTTAAAGCGAATTTCTTAGCCGGAATGGGAATTATGATGTTCTTTGGAGGAACACTGTTGCTGCCATTGACATGCATTAGCTCAACCACTAAAGCTGGCGTTCGTTCTTTGCGACGAGGCTTTGGGCAAAGTTTTAGACGAATGAGTCGTATAACGTCAAATATGTTCCTAAGCTTTGCAAAACCTCCAAAATGGCAGTATAGAAAAGGATTTAGTTCACTTATTTAAGTTTCTGCTGATGTCGAGAATGATGTGGGATGATTTCCGCCATTTTGCCGTTGACGTAATGGAATGGCGGGAAAATCCAGCATTTCTGGCATGGCCGTAACCAAGGGTGTTATGGGCTTAAATCCCTGTATTGTTATTTAAATAAAATCCGAAAGTTAGTTTTAAGTTACGTGAGTTAGGTTAGTTACCTAATCAGGGTTGGTAGTTAGCTTTGGTAATGTTAGACAGGGGCAAAGTGGGTTAGATAAAGCTTGGAACGTTGGAACAAGTGCCCCTGGAGGCTAGTAACATGAATTGAAAACGTTTTTTAGCTCAATTGAAATAAAACTAACTCAACTGTGGGTCAGATGAGTAGCACTGTAGCCGATATTAATGGGTCGGTGAAGCAAGTGCCAATTCGTTAATAGTCTTCGAAAGTAGCTCTAATGCAAAGAAAATGTACTCCAGAAAACCTTACAAAAGTAGTTTCCTGCAATAAAATAGTTTTCAAATGAAGCTTTTACAATAAATATTACTTTGTTATTCGCAAACTGAACGTCAGTATGTGTCAAGATGTGGACTAAAAATCTGCTGTTCTTAAAAATCTGTTATTCAGCATTGTGTCTACAGCAATTACTTTTGAGGATAAAGTGAATACAACTACGGCTTGGAATGTTTGTTGATGAAAGCTTGCCTTCAGTCTTAAAGGATTGAATGGACTAATGAGGGAGATGAATGAAAAAGTTGGCAAGGTGTGTGGGGAAAATTTTTGGCCCACAAAGGATATTTAAAGCTTGTCTGCCCTATTTTAGCAGCAAATCCGAGACTGGTAATGATTTGCGGAGTTTACAATGAGCACATGAAAGGTGAGGAAGAAAGAATGCAATAAAAGTGAACAAGATTAGTGTGTTGAAGATCCGCCACTGAAAGTTCTCGCCATGATGAAAGAAAGAAATGTATGAGGGAGAGGAGGACGGAGAACGTTACCACTCTTAATGAGCCTGAAGGGCACATTATTTGCTAATTGCTGCTCGCCCCCAGCGCGTAGACGAAAAGGGGTTCCTTTTGTGAAAAGCAAAATTTTGCCGCTTTTTTCCCCACTTCTCACCACGCGTTGTTTATGGACAGAATGTACAAAGCTTAATTAAAACGTAGAAATCGGCCACCCTTGGTGTGCTTCTCCCCCACGTGTCATGTGACAATGTTCCAGCTGACGTCTACCTAAATTCAGCGCCTTTCAGAAAGAATTCAGGTGAATTTGAATTTGAAGTGATTTTAAACGAAAATCTTGACACCAAGCGTTGCATATGTCCGCGTTTTTTGCCAGTCCTGTTGCAGAATCAGTAAGTGACGAGCCCGAAATGAATGCTTGGCTAGAGACTGGCACTAGTCAAGCGAATCCAAAATTATGTTGACATTCCTAGTAAAAAAAAATGAATAAGCACAGGAACTACGTGGGAAAAATAATTAATAGAAATAAATGCAGGAGCAAAACTTCACTGATTACAGTATTACTTTGGTCTGCACGTGACAACTAAAGAGCAAAGTAGTGCCCACATTATCCCATCCTTCTTCTACACGTTCACAAGTTTCCAGCTTCGGAGTGGACTAAGCTGAATTTTACTAAATAGTTCTAAAATTAATAAAAAGTGTCGAGAAATTCATTCCAAGGTATCCGAAACTGTTGCCAATGTGCAACATCTCTTGATCACTAAGGCCAAATCGCAACGGTGAATATGTAATTTAGTAGTGTAAACGTAGATGGCGTTAGGGACATAAGCATTCCCATAAAAGCCACTTCGAAACGGTTGTTATTTTTTACATTTTTTTCATTTTTTTTTTTTTTTTTACAAAATGCCCCCAAGTCCTTGTCAGTTCAAAGAGTGACGCTAAATGCAATGTTTTCGAAGCCTAGGAGCGTTAAAGTGGAAGTAATATAGTTAAAAATTGGTAGAAAGCTTTTACTTAATTGAGTCTCGTTCCCTTTTTTCCCTTAGGTACGGAAATAGGAGTAGCTATTAATAGCCAGGTTTGCCGAACAGGGGGCGGGGCAAGTAAGTCTGACAGCCAGAGATTGACGAACGAGACGGTTTTTACGGACAGATCCCCCTGTGCTCTTTCCCTCCTGCATAGTTTTTAAATTAAAAAGTCGAAAACTTCTTACGTTCTTTTCTGACATTGCAGGGTCAGATCTGAACTTTCCCGTGTTTGTTTTGGTCGCGTTCATCGTTTTGATCCCCGTATTTGACTAGCGTGAAGGCATTTAAAGTTTTTTGTTTTTAGTTTTTGTGCTTTTACTTGTAATTTTTCATTTTTATTCCTCAGATTACTGTAGTCATCTTTCTCAGCCGTCTCGCATCAGTTGACATAAGGTAGCAACTGAGAAGCCAAGAAACTTTTCCTGCAGCTAATGATTCCCTTTCAGAAAAAAATGAAAGGTTTTCCTTACTTTCTTTCCATATGATTCATGATTTTTACTACCGCTTTTTTTCTGCCAAGAAGAAAAATCCATTTTCCCCCTGCCATCGTTGAGAAGCTCCTCATTTTGGTGTAAGAAAGCTTTTCGTGTACGAGCTGACAGTTTCTTTACGTGGGGTGACATACATGGTGACGAAGAAGATAAAAAAAAATTAAAAACTTAATGAAAAAATGAAACCAAAAGCCTAAATACACTCTTTTATTGGATGAATAAAAAATAAGTTAGGAATAAATAAAAGTAAGCCCATGAGATACGTAAATAGCTAAGTGAACGGAGTAGGAATTTTGTTAAAAAAATCAATTTATTTTCCTGGGGATAAGATTTGGTGGAAAGTTGTAACTTATTGGATATTATATAATACCTATAGAGGCCTAGTACTGTATTCGATGCAAGAAAATACGTAAATTTATAATTCATAGCCTTCCCTGTTTCCTTTTTTCTGCCCCTAGCCATCGTTTTTTTTTAAGGTTGGAAATTTTGTGGGTGTCATTCTGAGAGATTTTTGATGGATTAGAGGAAAGCTTTTGCATAAACCTTGAAATTTTCCAAGATAAATGAGATTTTCCCCACTGGTGGAAGTTGAGAAAGTTTGAAGCCAAGAGATGCGTGTATAGAACTTGGAGTGGTGTACGGGGTGGAAGGGGCATCACCCTCTTCACCCCTCGTAGAGTGCGTTGTCATGCTTGAAACTAGACATTGACTTGCCTTCTACTCCTTAAGATGAATGAGTGTGTTACACCTTTGGCTATAGAAGCCATTAAGATGTTTCATATAGGGTTCTTGTCTGTGGACTTGGAAACTTGGGTCTCTCTCTCTTCTGACTTTCGCTCTCACTTGCCCTGTCTTTTCGTTTTCTCGCTATACGGCTAACCTCGCAAGAAGTTAAGTTATCCAGCATAAACTAACACGCATCCTTGTTGGTATTTGTAGTGAAAAAGTTGAGCGGTGGAATTAATTTCGTCTGCCAAAAGGAACTCAAGTCGAGCGACTTAGGAATGTCACATGTTCGTAATGTATGGCGTAATTAATTCGAAGTGTTCAATAAATAGAAATTTGAAACGCAAAGAAGAGCGAAATAACCTAATGTTGCGAACGTGTATCCTGTCTATGTTTCTTCAATATTTTTCACATGAAGTCTTCCCTCTTCACGATTTAATTTTTTTTTACGGATTTTAGCTTTGTGTTGCGTATTTTAAAGCTTCTTTTTCTTTTGACCCCGTTTTATAACTTCTCTTGGGACATTTTTAATAGATATCGAGCTAAGTTTATGCTTTGTCCACAATCAGAATGTGCGTAAAACGTCTTTTCTTGACTTTGCTTATATTGCTGCTATCGGAAAGTTTAACGTGCAATTAATCACTAAGAGAATTAAGACGCTTTCAATTGGATCAATTGTGAAAAGTGAAGTATGAAAAGAAAAGTGAAATAACAAGGAGGAGGGTTTTTCTGACAGCGTAATATAATAAGATGCCTTATTCGCCATAAAAATATTGCGGGTATCTAAAGATCGAAAAACAAAACTGAACATCAATTAAGTTATTTTATTAGAGTACACAGGCCTGAGAATGTTGCCTAAACCTCACCTAGGTCTAGTGAGACAGTTTCGCAAATTTTTTCATTCTACGCTACGATGCGAAGACCGAAACTGCCAAATGTATAACATAAAACCCCCTTGAGAAATTCATTGCCAGCTATAAAATGGCACTTTATGCAAGTTGCGCGTAACCTCGATGCGAACCATAACCCTGTCATAACCCGTTTTTGCTTGTCGAAAACTAGGTTAGGCTGTGTCATGCCGTGGCTCGTAAAGGAGTTGGCTAAAACCACCTCTGACACCTATTACTACGCCAATTAGCCAAGTGGAGGTATTTGAGTTACAGACTCGAGCTTGCGCGATTTGGCAATTGAAATTTAGCTCCAGTCTTTCAATTTTTCACTAGATCACTCTCGCTGTCTTTCTACTTCCCTGTTCTTATGCTCTTTCCATTGCCGAGGGTCAACCCGGGTAGAGGCGGGATTTCAAACCGAGTTCTAGAACGCGCCTGTTTTCACTGGTCAAACTCGGATTCAAAGTGGAGTTTGCGAAAGGGCTGTCGGCTCCACTTCGGATCAGCGTTGAATCCAGCAGAAGCGAGTTGAGGGAATTTTCGCGTCAAGATTCAAGAGGGAGTGACACACAACGTAAACATAATGCTGTTTTAGGTGAATGCGTAACATTTTTTTTCTTTGTTTTTCATTGTATTCATTTTTCTAATTATGAGTTCTAGAAGCACGTTTTACCAACGAGTAAACGTTGTCAGTGAAAGTGATTTGTGAAGCTGAAAAGTTATATTTGCTTTAAGAGCAGCTTTAGTTTGGCTATTAGTTTATCTAGCCATCCGGATCATGATTTTTGATTTAGAAAGAAATGAAGTGAGCTCGTTGTGAAAGAGGCAAAACCGTAAAGATAGGTAAAACTGTAAAGATGTAAAAATCCAGTCAGTAAACTAAGTTAGATATGAATAAAAGCCTTTCTGTATAAGCACTTAGGTTCTGAATACAAACGTATATTGTGTCAAAAATAAAGTGGACATCCCCTCTTGTTTCTATTTATAAGCCTCTTTTTAAATTCAGCGTTTTAAAATACTTGCATTATAAAACTTTGAGTCATTGACATACTCGAATCTAACCTCAACTCAATTACTTAACTATCTTGCCACACGGTACGCGAGTTTACTGAACTCGACTCCCAAGGCCAGTTCGCAGAGAAAACAGCATTAGTAGTCTCTGACGAATTAGTTTCCCAAGCTGACGTCGACTTTGCACCCAGTTAGCTTTAAAATTCCTCTTTATTGTTCCAATTCGTCCACGTTATCATGCGTTAAAGTTGCAATCTTCCCTAACTCCTCTTTTCAGGTTTGGCACATCCCGAAAAGTCACTGAAAGAATCAGATGAGGATTTCGTTGACGTTGATTGTCTTCCTCAGTTTCAGCTTCTTCATCTGGGGTGGTAGCTGGGCTTCAGGAAGCTCTTTAAGCTCATATAGGCAAAGGCTTTAGTGTATTTGGCTCCTCCTTCGTGTGCTGCGATGTGTTGAGAAGAGTAACGCGCTAAGCAACTCTTACGGACCTTGATTTGCATATTGAGGAGCCAGGCAATAAAAAAGCGAAGACCGAAAAGCCCCAAGCCCTCCCAAAAAGTCATTTTTGTTAAAAGATTTGATCCCAAGCTGATCCTGTTTTATTTCACGTCATCCCCTAAGGGGCTTAAAAAAGAAGAACAAGGATTTTCAAACTTGGGTGAGAAAAGAAATCCTACCAGAATTAAAAAAAGGCGAAAAAAGTGCTAGGGAAAAATGAAGCGAATGAGAATTAAAAGGCAACGAAGAGCAGCAACCAGAAAAGCTTTATAAGCTGCTCCCCCAAGTTTTGCACGCACGATAGATCTGAAAGGGAAACTAAAAATACGCTGACTGGCTAATTTCCCAGGACGGGTGCATAACACACACACATGCAAACACATACACACACGCTGAGCCTTCTTTGAGAACAGATTTCTTGTTCTTTGACTATATATACTTCCGTCGTGTAAAATCGCAGGACGTTGTACTTAAAAAACTGCAGAGCTTGGCCTATAGGGGAAGATTTTGTTTCTTTCTTCACCCTTTTTCGAGTCTGATTAAAGTTAAATACCAGGATCGTGAATTCTTCTTGGTTCGAGGGTGACTCCAGTTGTAAATAAAAGCGTAAAAAGAAAGAAAAAAAAGTTTTCCTTTTTTTTGGAAGAGACGACTGTCAGGAAATACGAGGAGGTAGCGGAACATAATTTAGGCTTTTGTTTATTGTTTCAATAGAGAAAAGCGTAGAACGTGTTATACTTCGTCTCGGCTTTCTTGCTGTGTTATTTGTGTATGGTTCGCTGCTGTGTTGGTACGTTTTGTTACAATAATATTAGAGTTGGGTCAAATATGACAAAAACAAAACACATCTGAGGCAAAAATGTGAGAAATAAATGGTTTACGGACATTTTGCGAAGTGGATTTTTAAAGGAAAATTATTATTTACTGAAATACAGTTAATACAAGAAATCATTAGTACAGACGTTATGTTTCAGATAGTCGACGACCATTTAGGTTAGATATTTCGACTTACTTGAAGGTTAAGTTATGTTCGATTCAGAACAGATTAAGTTAGGATGAGCTGGTTTAATTGCTTACTTTAGGATAGATTTACTAATGTTGGTTCAGCAAGCTTAGGTTGGTTTAGTCAGTTTAAGTTAGGCTTTGTTTGCTTAGGCTAACCTAAATCATGGTTTGTTGAATAACGTTAGGTTAGTTTATCTAATGTATTACTATTAGTAGCCCAATAACTTTAGTGTTCTGAAGAAGAAGTGTATACTTACTTTACACTTACGTTATGTATTGTTCATTGCGAGATCAAACCAAAACGCGGAACTAAAAATCAATAGCGAAGGTTTGATTGTTGTAGAGTGGAGTAAAATGGAACTTTTTATTTACGCATGAATACATGATTGAATTATGGAAAAAGAAAGAAATGAATACATAACAGTTTATCTGGGCATTGGAAAGAATTTAGCATTAAGCTGATATTAATAGCAAATTAAACAAAACCCTCGAAGGGGGTTATTTTGAGCTTAAGGGGTAACTTTTAATACTTAGGAAATAACAGTGGACCATCTACTGCTCCTCATATACTCAACACAACAAATTAAACTGTGTGTCTTCAGACACAGCGGTAAAAGTTCTTTCTTACAGTATCAAAATAAAATTTTCGTTTTATTATATCACAATGTTCTGCCTCCAGGCAATTCTGTGTTCATTTTTACACAACAAGCTCTGAACTTTTTCCGTCTTACAGGAAACGAGCTTTTGGAGGGCAGCGCTTCGTGGTTAGGGAGGACGCGTTTTGCCATGGAAAAGGGGATGAAAACTTAAGTCACAAACCATAACACGTCCTGAAGTTGAATATACTACGGATAAGTGAGATTAACGAAGTATTTTATGAAGTGCAAAGAAGTGCTAGTGTGAAAGCAGTACAGCTTTTAATGCTTAATTTTCTCTTAATTGCACGTAACCTTTTCGTTTATAGCTTTTCTTAACGATGTTCAAGTAATGTTGTGTGATGGAGATAGGCAGGCGCATTTAGGTGATTTATATAACAGTAGCAAGAGTAACCTTTCTGCAGAAATTTGATTTCAGCATTTATGTCGTGCAATTCCTTGTTCGCATTCAAAATTGTACTTTCTTTTGGTAACACTGAAAGGGTGATTTCAAAACAAAATGTTCACTCATGCCATCAAGAAAGTCAAAACCCAGTAGGCCTACCTTATTCAATTTCGCAAGGTTTTATGCAGCCAAATTTGTATCCTTCCTTTTTAGTAAAAAATTTTTCGAAATACAACGTGAAAACGAAATGAACATTATTCACAAGAGTATTCAGAGTAACCACAGTTGATAGTAGTAGAGCCCCAATTAGGTCATTGGAATCGTATTCAAGCCGAATTAAATGTTTATTTTGAATTTCGAAATAAGCATCAAATCTAAATAAACCATTTGTGGTGGTATATAATCATTTAATACGGTAAATAGACTCAAGCTTGATTATTTTGATTACATTTGTTAGGTTTTCATAATCCTTGACTAAATGTAAGGTTAAGGTCAGGGTTAAGTTGATAGGTTTTCGTCATTATGACGACAAGCAAAGAATGCAAGGTTAAGGTTAGGTATAAGTACTTCAAGGTCAAGGGTAAGCTTTAGTATAAGAAGCGAAAGTATTGCGAAGTAGTTAGTTGGTTGAGTCTGTTAAGTCGAGTCTGTTAGTCGAGTCTGTTAAGTCAGTCGAGTTGAGTTAGTTCACGAGGCTTGTAAGTCGATTACTGTAGTGGACAGAAAAGTCTATTTGTGTTTCTTTTGTGTCCTGTGTTCATTTGTGTGTATGTACTCATTACTCAATAAATCAAATCATTACGCTACCAATCCAAAGTAAAGTTGTGAAACTTAACACATTGCTTAATAAAAATTATTAAAACTTAAAAAGTCGTAAATTTTGACTCGAGATATTTAAAACTGTAGCATGTTGGTAAGGAGAGAAACCTTGGCAAGTTAATCATAGTAAAGAAGCTGGACATAAAACAGAATTTATTATGAAGAGTAAATTTATGAAATACAATTAATTTCAAAGTGTTGGATAAGGAATGAGCCGGCCTGACATTTAGAGCTCCCAAGTTCCGGCGAGGGTGGGCCAAAAGGGATTGATAATCAGAGCAAGGTCCAAACAGTTGTTATGAAAAGCTAAATGCGTAGCATTAAGTCTTACAAATGACCAGCTGTCCCAACACGTGTTCTAAGCTTATTATGACTAATTGCTTCCATTACAACTGTCACAACTACTTCCCCGAAGTGCCTTGAGCTTTTATCAGCCCACCAATTGTACCATTTTTTACTCTGCTTTTCCAGTACAATGGTCGCTTCTTTCTACTATTACAACAACGAAGATTTTAGAAAATTTTTATATTACAGTCATTTAAATTTAAACCTGCATGGTGGGAAAGCAGACGTTTTATCCGTAAGATTCGTCTCAATGAAGTGTGCGAGCAGAAATTCCTTCGTAAGCATAAAACTCTAATTTTGTCCTTTATCAAACTATGAAACAAAAATCAGAAGAGCAGATACATAGTTAAAGATAGGAATGGAAACATTTCAAAGCGCCTAATTTTGTCTGCTTGTTGTTCAACGAAACTTCGTTTTTTATTATTATTATGTTATCAACCATCGTAGGCGTAACCTACTGACAGTACCATTTACAGTATTTTAGGTTCGCAGATACGTGCAGTTATTGCTTGACCGGGAGAAAATACACATTTACTAGCAGTGTTTGAAATAATAATGGGTAATTTTCTATTAAGCCATTATTATGCGATAACTGTTAAGAATTGTCTTTATTTTGCAAGAAGAAGTTAGGTCATGCTATGCAAGTTAGATAACTTCAGGTTTAGTTAGGTAAGGCTAAGTTAGAATATGTTACGTTAATTTAAGTTATGTTTAGATAGGTTAGATTAAGTTTCGTTTATTTGCATTAAACTAAGCCAGGTCCCCAAATTTTCATAAAATCTTGTAATAATAAACAAATATGAACAAAAAGAACTGTTCAGTTTATTCGACACTTTTCTGCCTTATTTCATAACTTAGCACACTGCAATCCTTCTATCATAGCCGATTATTAGTTACTCAAGATTCCGTTCAAACAAGATTCAGTTGTGTATTCTCTTTTTATGCGTTTTCTTGTATAGTATAGAAAAAAGCCAGAAAACTGTAAAATTTGGATAGTAGTTCACCATATAATTACTTAGCTTGGTTGCGTGCTACATCAAAAATGAAAAATTGTTTCAAGTAAAAATTTTCCCTACTTTCCTTTCGTTCCCCTTTCCATTTATTGTCCATGTTTCGTGGTACAGATCGGCCATTTTGTTGCTTCTAAGCCCTCGGTGTTCTATTGAAATGTTCGGTGTTCCCTTTTGTGGAAAATAACTAGGGTAAATCGCTAGGAGGTTCTTGTTTTGTGCATGAGCGGTGGAAGGTGCTGTGGGTGAATAGAGAAAGAGTTTGGACGAGATAATGATAGCTACTAAGGGATGGAGAGCAGAAAAAAGGGAGAAAAATATGTGGAAAAACAGGCTATGGAGCCTTGAATCAACTTGAAGAAAAATATGCTTCCCCTCTTCATTTTGAAAGGTTGACTAGTCCTTGCGTCCGTTGAGGTATACTTTGAGAAGGATGAGTTCTGTATTTTGTGAAACAGTGTAGAGATCTTAAAAGAATTAGGGAGATAAAAATTCGCTCCGCAGAGCTCTGGAAGACTCTGGTACTATTTAGGGTTAATCAAGATAATAGGTTCTGTTAAAGAGATTGTGCAGCAAGTAGAGCTATTAAGGATCATTTGGCGGTGTTCTGGGTTTCGTCTTGATTGACTAAGGAGAAACGCGTGTTCCACGTCCTAATATTGAGCGATTTATGAGTTCCGGAACGATGATGGTTTTCGTCTTCAATTTTGAAAACTACCCAATAAGCAATCTCTGACGTCAAACATTGCTACTTGGAACGAAATTAGACCAGCAGAATTGGTAAGGAAAATATGAAGGTATAAAATAATAGATGCCATAAGAGACATTAAGTAATATCGGTAGCTGATTGTTACTTCGCAGAGGTTTAGTTTTTGTGGAAATAAAACTTAACATAAAAGATGCTCAAGCAATTCATTATGTGCATCATCAATTTGCGAAAAAAATGGATTCTGAATGGAAAAATAAAAAACAGGTGGTAGTTAATGCGACAATTATATGACTCGAACATTTCATCAGCGTGAGGCATAAGGGAACGAGTGGTTTTTATTTTGTAGTCGTTGTGTATTGTGTACTTATATATCATCTGAGCGTTTTTATTATTTGGTAAGTCGTTAATTTGTTTATCGTAGTACATTTATCGTTTTTTTCTGAAATTCTTGTACAGAATCGTGTTTACAGAGCCCAAGTACATAAACTGCCTATCCGTGCTGCAACGAGCCAGCGATCACATGACTCACACGCCAATAAAATGGAAAATGAAGACCACGGACTGAAACCATTGTGGGTTCGGGTGATAGAAATTTTTTTTACAAATAAAACAGTAAAATAGTTCGTAAAAAGTTTGCTCGAGAATCTCAGGAGTACGATTTTCTCTGTATTTGTAAAAACTAGATAAAAATACACACAAGAAAGAACAAAACACCTAACGTAAGGAGTAGTCGTTAGTATCCTGTTAGGTTGCTTTTAAGGGTAAGTAGATTATTGGCGTTGTGGGTGTGAACGTGCAGTTAAGATGCTTTGGATTACTAACAACGAAGGGGGTTATTTGCATGCCAGAGGGTGGTGAAGAGTGCGTAGGTTGCATTTCTGTGCTCATCCAAAAGAAGCTCATGTACTATCGTGTCTGCCAACTCCGTTTGTACCAATTATGAAGATTATGACGGCAAAAAAAAAGCTCAGTGAGCAAAGTGAGACCAAGTCACGAAATCTTTTTCTTCGGTTTGTAAGCAGTAAAGACGTTTATTTAGCCATTTGTCGCATTTAACTCCACAAAAAAGTTCATTGTCACTCTTACGTGAGTGGAAGGATAAATTTAGCCATTGCTTGGGTTTTACGCAAATCGAAATTTAACGATAAATGAATTTCAATACGCTGGTAGCCTTAGTGACGTCAGAATTCCATTTGCAGGTTTATTCCCTCAATGCGCTAAAACCTACATTTTTTTGGAAAATATTAAACAGTTAAGCCTCCAACCAAAACAGCGAATTCTTTGATGTAGTAGATTCTTTTTCTCATTAGTGACCATTTTAGAGAGTAAAAACACAACAAGGAACTTTCCGACTAAACACGATTTAAACTTCTAGCCTTTTTCCAAAAAAAGCATCCAGTATGCAAAACACTAAATTGAAGTAAATTATGTAGCAAATTTTAAGTAATTTATTAGTATAAACTGGCGTTTAACAAGCGATTCAAAACAGAGAAACAAGCGCAGAAAATTTTAAATTTATCACTACTTTAAGCGAATGAAGTGTAAAGTTATTTTTACTTAAGTTAGACTAGGTTAGGCATAATCACGTTTAATTTTTTTACTTCAGAACCTATTGCGATAGACTAGTTTTGGTTCATTTAATTTAAGTTTGTTGAGTTTAGGCTAGATAAAGCACAATTAGGACTCATTAAGTTTAACTGCTTCAAAACGCGCTAAGGGTATAATTATTTAGTTAAGTTTAGTTACTTTGAGTTTCCTTGCTTAAAAATCCGCCGCAGAATGGAGAACAGTAAAAAAAAATAGGGATTGTCTATAAAGCACTAAAAAACTTAACTATAAATATCGGGGAAATATAATTTTCCACCCATATTCACAAATTTCCATATTCTAGCTATTGGTAGTCTTCCTTGCGGTGCAGTGTATTACTTTATCACGAGGCTTTTACGTGTCGAGCGCTGCCAAAGTACCAATTCAGGTACTGGACAACTCTAAAAACGCCATAAACGCAATTGTCAACTCACGGGGGGTTAAAATTAGGGACTTGCTCTCGTAAACAACAATAACGTATCAACATGAAGCGTTGGTGTACCTCGCATCAGCCACGCCTCCCTGGGTCACGCGACCTCGTACGGAAAGCAATAATTGACCAAATGCATCATGAAGCCCCTTGAAATGTTGTTATTCCAGCTTGACACGCTTTCTGGCTCATTTTGAAAGTTTTTATATAAAAGGAAGTATCATTCCTTGGAAATGTTTCGAGATTTCTTTCATATTCTGGTAAAAAAGGGTACACACCATTGCTGCAAATCTTTTATGGTGACTTTGCAACCCTCCCAACAATGGCTTTATACCCTTCTGCCCCTGTAAGATGCTATTGTGGTGCTCGTTCTCCACGGTTAAGTACAATCGAACAGTACTGTCCGGTCCTTGTATGCTGGAATTTCGTAGACCAGTTTTGCGTTTTCTATGGATTTGTATTTCCACTAACTTGTGTCATGTAATCCAGTGATGACTCTACCCCCTTTCAAAGGGGTCGAAGGGTGTAAAGGGGTGTAGGTGGGTGGACGGTAAGGTGCACTGGCTCTTTTTTATTAGCCCCCAGAATAACGGAAATAGAGCACGCAATGTTGACTATGGAAAGTCATAAAAGTGATTTCAAATACGAACAGAGATGGCTGACTCACATAATTTTCCTATATTTATTTTTTGTTATACAAATGTATAGATCAATCCGGTTCAAAAATGGTCAGTGTAGGCTAGTGGAGGAAGAAACACAGTGAAAGGTGAATATATGAAACACGGGGTTTATAACTAAGGTTATTGCTTCTGCTTCTGGGACGGGATTTATTGTTGAAACCACAAAGGTATGTGCCGGCTTTAAAGGTTCGGTTAGGTTAGACTTCTCTTTTGTGAACGTTTTTAGTGCAGTGCAGTCTCTTTGTTAAAATGTTTTGTCGATTATAGGTTGGTTTTGGGGAAACTTGGGGTTAGATTTACTGCAGAAATAAGAAATTTCACTGACAGTAAATGATTTTTGCGAAGTAAACTTACAGAAGTTTAATGCATGTAATATTCTCAAATAGAAATTTTAGTTTGTTTAAAGAGAAATGGAGAAGAAAAACGCATATTGAGATTGTGAGGAAGTAATGTAATATACACATTATTCTAAAAACACGGAAATTTGTTTTAGTTTTTTCTGAGGAGCTGTTACGGAGTTATTTGCTTGCAAACCTTTGTCATTTTCCCTCCACGAAAAGCGTGACGTCACTCGAGTGATCAGCGTGGGAGGTGCGACTTGCAGGCTGCTTACTTATAAACTGTGCTGCTAGGCTTCCTCTTATTAGCTGTGCCAGTCTATGTCTGGGACAACTTTAGTCCGTGCTTGAGAGGCTGGGTTTGTGAGCCTAGCTCGGTTCTCGCCATAAGGGGCTGTAGAATTTTGGGGTGGTGTTCAGGGCAAGCGGATAAGCGAATTCTGCCACCGGCAAAATGAGCATTAAGCTCGGCGGAGGAGTTCAGAACATTGACCCGAATTAACCCACAATACTAGCTAGTTTGTCTCGGCTTGCGTGTGTCGACAATACGTTGGGTAAACGTTTGTCGTTATCCCATGGTAGTTTTGTTAGCGGTGCCTTGTTTTTACGTTCATCAGCGAAAGAAAAATCCAACCGTTTCCATTAAAAGTGCGCCGTTTTTTTTTGTAAAGAGAAGTATATCGCTATGGCGTATTTACGATTTTTTAAATGTGCGAATTGTAGAAATTGTGAAGTTTAATTCTTTTGGAGAGAAGAAAATCTTCCTGATAGGTAGCGTTTTAACCTTAGGGAGCTGTGACAGTCTGTGAGATTATGTGTGATTTCGGATGTTTCGGATGAGAGGATAAAGTTTCTTTGTTTGTCTGATTATATTTTAACTATAGAACCAGTCCTGTGCCTTGTATTATGCCAAAGACTATGTAGTGATTCAATCGATTTACATCGGAAAACGTTCCCATATACCAGAAGAAAGAATACATATGCAAAAATAAAATACAATTGCATTAAAAACCGAGCAAATTACCATACGTTGTTCGAAAATCGGTTGCGGAAATCGAACAAGTTATGCAACAGCCGAAATAAAGCCAATTGCCGAACCTTATGTCAGAAAATTTTAGGTAAGTTTAGTAGGTAACAAGCTGTATACTCAGGTTTTCGGCCTAAATCTTCTACTTGCAAATTCAAAGACGCTTTGGAACAATACGATGAAGTATCTCAAATTGCGCACCAAAGCATAAGTGGTATTTTACTCGGTTTGAAGCGTGTTTTATTAATTTGTTTACATATGTTGATCAGGAAATTAGTTTCGCGCAAAAACGCTAATATTTGATAATAGCTTACAGTTGTGACTCAAAATTTAAGTCCTGAATTCCTAAAAAAAAGAAAGAAAACGAGTATGGATGATTACCTGGCTATGCTTGAACTGTGTATGTACCACGTTTATGGCCTAATCAGCGCTTTGGACCAGATAACTTGGTTTGGGAAAAATAATATTCCCCACTCGGCCAGTTTCTGTCAGGTCTTATGGATGCAGACAGAATCTCGCAAACATCCAAGAGATTGAGCGTCTTTCTTGTTTCCTAGTGATTCCTCGAAACACTGGGTCTAAATGAATGAATTTTGACTTTTGATATCGGCTTAACTTTGTTCTTTGTAGTAATGAACATACGTATTGTAGATAGTAATATAGATAAGAATAAAGTTTTTTTAAAAAAATATATTTAGTTAATAATCTCCAATTTTTTTATTTATTTTAGAAATATGAGCGCTTTTTAGTTAATGAGCTTGTGAGGCTTGTGATAACACTTGGAAATTTCGTGAAGATAAAAGATGTTAGTTAATTCACATGAACGCTTAGGACTACCCACGAGCTATTGTTAGATGGAAAAGGAGGGTAAACTGGATTCGTATTCTTGCCAAATGGCTCTCCAGTGTCAGAAGCTAACAACGTTTGTCGTTCTTTTATTCCAGGTCATGCCAACTTTATCTTGTACGACGTCTTGGATTGAAAAATATTTGCCCAAGTCAACTTGTTGAACTCGCATAGATTTCATACCCTTTTCATGACGTCATCGTTCTTTGGATCTCTGGCAACGGACAAAAAATAAAAGCAAAAATAAAAGCTGAAACACCGAAATACCGTGATTTCGTGCATCTTTGACCAGATTTCAATTGTTTTTTCAGTATTTAAAGACTTGCCCAGGCCACATTGATAGAATTCTGATGTGTTCTGTCAAAAACTTATCTTTTGTCTTCTGGCATGTACTTCCCTCTTGAGTCTTAATATTAGCGTGGACATGAAAGACATTAAAGACTTGAGTTATTCCAGGAAATGCGTACCTTATCCCTGTCATACATATGCTGAGTAATCATAAGATAACGAAAAAAGAACATAATGAATTTCGCATTAATCATAGTTTGGCAACTCAGGAAAAACAGTTAAACGAACTTATTTTGTGTCCTATTACGCTCCACCCCACGGAAGACTGGTAACCATTAATACAAAATCCTAAATTCCATTATCTCATTGATATGTTGCCCTAATATATTTTTTTTAAATGTACCACTATTGTGTACCGCATTTACCCCAAATTTTAAGCATTGAACAGGAAATTTAATTAACTTTGGAATAACTTATTCTGATCTAGCCAGGGTGTAGATGTATCTAAATAGTGATAAATTAAAGAAAGTAATTCAATTACGGAATTCGAATAGCTTTGGTTTTTGTGGTTCTTAAACTTTCAAGCGTTTTCAACTTATTTTAACGCTGGTTCTGTAAATATTCCTAGCGGGTTGCTTAAAACGGTTTACAGAAATGGAATGGAATTCCAAAGAAAAATGCAGGAGGAACGTCAAGGGTTATTTACCCGGAAGAAATGGTTGAAACGCTTCATAAAATTTTGGTCTATTTTTTCTCTCTTTCACCCTCTGGCGTCTCACACCCTTTGCCATCTGCCCACGTTTTTTTTTTTCAAAAATAAAATGGCAATAGAAACTTGCGCTCTAACAGTTACAACGGCCATACGCTTGAGACTGTATTATCTCCCGGTTTCTTTGCCTTTTTCTCCCAGTTCTTAACTTCTTACAACAATGCATTATGCATGAGCTCTCCCTTGAGTCTTTAGACGACCTTTTCCCTCAGAGTTCCCTTGTTATGAAATTCAAGAACATAACACCGTAATAAAAAAAGGACAATTTAGGACTTAAAAAAAGAAAAAAAAAGTAAAGGAGCGTAATGTGAAGGTGACGAAACAGCAGTCAAAAATTTTTCTTCATTGCTTTCATATGCTCTGCTCCTAAGATTGTTCAAGGAGTAAATGTAGTCTATCGTTACCGTTAATCTGCCAATTTCTTAAGTTTTTTTTATCAAAATAGAAGTTTGATAAGATCTCTTGAATATTAAAAAAAAAATCGTTGGTTACAGTCAATTTGCCGTAATCGCCGGAATGATCTGAAACTTTTTCTGCATTCTTCTGGATAATCTTCCGAAATAACATTTGAAAGTGATTTTTTAAAAGTGAGTTCAACTTTAACAAAGCTTTCAACATGTAAAAATATTAAAAAACGATTTTTGACATTTCAGGACTTCAATTATGTTTTTTCAACCGTGCCAAGTTAAACGACCTTGTTTTCTTTAAATTTCACGCCTGTTCAAGAATAGTAATCATGCATAAGTGCGTGTGCCACGCGTAAAAGGGGACCTAGTTTGTTATGGTAAAAAAGTGCTGAGTATTGGAATATCAATAACACGCCACTTTCCAGTTTTCACACCAGATGAAATTCTACGTAGATGGGATTATTTGTTAGCTCAAATGTTGGTTAATTTAGGTCATTCTAGATTAGTTAGGTTTAGTTATTTTTGGTTAAGTCAGCTAGGCAAGGCTATGTTAGCATAGGTAGATAGTTTAACTTCAGCGAAGATAGGAAAAGATAAATTAGGTTAGCTTAGGTTAATTTATGCTTGTTAGACGTAGTTAAGGTAAATTGAATTTGATTACGTTTGTTATTTCAAGTTAGATATGTGAACTTAGCTCAAATTGCTAATCCTAAGTTATGCCATTTTGGTAAAATTAGATAAAATCTTCTGTAATGTCACCGTATGTAGTAAAAGAAGGAATACTCCTTTTTATTTTTTTTTCACGCATTTAACACAAATTTCGTAGCCGTCATACAATAGAGTTGCCGATAAATTTTTTCAACAAGAACGTATTTTACTTCAAGTTGTTGAAATAGCAGCTCCAAGAATTGATAGTTTTAGGTAGTTTGCAGAGAAAAGCAAAGGGGAGAGAGTTATGTGGTGTGAAGAACAAGTCTACGGGGCGACACGCAACTTATTAGCCAAAGGAGCTAATTACTAAGTCGGCGTTCTTCACGTCTTCAAGTGACTTTTTTTCTTTCTTTGGCTCTTTCACCTTCTAGTTTATTTCACTTTTAAAGACTGCGCCGCAAGCAGAAAATAAGACAGAAATACGGAAGTAATACTAATTTTAGTGCGTCTTTAATATCCTTTCCCTTTGGTCTTTCTCGTCCGTAAACTTTGCAAGTTTCACAGAAAGAAAATGAAAGGAAAAAAGCTACTTATGAAATGTTTGTTGGCTAAAGTTCTTAAGAGAGACGATCGTTGGGATAATTATTCCGCGGGGTTGGCTAGTTTGGAGATTTCTGCAAAACAGAGACGGATGAAATAAGGATGACTGAGCATAATTGGGAAAGGCGAGGAGGGAAATGACAAGCTTTGGGTCTTTTTGCTCATGAACCATGTGTGACGTCATTCAAAAGTGTTTGGTAACTGTAATTGTATCATCTGCTAGCATGCAAATTAGAGCCCCGAACGGAGGTTTGCCAGAGGAAAGCCCGATGCTACTCCTAAGAGCGTAGTTGAAGTATTATTTCATCCGTCATTCGCACTATGACGTCATAGATTTTTGCCGCAGAATTGGATTGAACCATTAGCTGTGATCAATGGAGGTTTCAAAGAGGAAAAATGATTGAGAACGAAAAGTTTGATGGACTTTTTCATAAAGTCTCATTGGTCTAATGCTGGCAGCGAGTAAATAGTGGTCACTGATGTTGTCTTTATTACTGCGGCAATATAATGAACTTAGAAAAACTTCCAAACTTTGAAATAGCGTAACCAACATGGGCTTTCAGTGCACGGAAAGTCAGATTGCTATGCTATTGACGTCAGTGCGTTGTTTCAGTGCACAATTAACACGAAAGTGTTGATGACGACATAGGAATTTCTGCAGCAATGAGCTCGACATTTTCAGACTCTGGGAACAGAGGTCAATTTTGGTTTAAAAGGCTTTGAAGGTTTTGCCGGTCTTTTTATTATGCAATCACCTTCTCCGGGTACTTATTGCCATTATTAATTTCAGAAACAATGACGTCACGGAATTTGATATAGCCATGCTCGTAAAGAGTGGAAAACTCGAAGAGAAGGCTCATTACCTTCAACTATTTTACGATTTTACAGTACTCGCCATAGAGTACCTTTCGTCTTTGACGTCACCGAAATATTTTCGCCTGATAATAGCGTTACCTTTACAAAAGTTGTTTTTGAGGCCTAATTTACAGAAAAATAGTAGAATCATAATCATATGTTCTAATGACACAACACAGAATGAAAGAAAATAAAAACAAAGTTATAATGTTGGTTCTTTAGCAAGGTTAGCTAGGTTCAATTAGATTAGGCTGAGCTATCTACATATTCAGGATTAAGCTAGTTTTAGCTTATTTACAATAAAAAATCAACATAAAACAGTAAAAGGTTCACACACAAGGCTTTCTACACAGAATATTGCCATTCTCTTGCACTCACAGGCAATAACGTCACAGTTCTCCGAAAAGTGATGCAACGTACACAAAAATTGTTGTCATATTAATCTACACAAAATGTCATCATTTAGTATGATCATATATTGAAATATCGTCAAGTAATCTAAGAAAATATTGAAATCAAGCCTAGGGTAGGTTTGGCTACTTCAGGGTTAACCTGTCTATGTCAAGCTAGGTTTTATAAGATTTACTTAGTTAAGCTTATAAGTTAAGCTAGAATATGTTAGCTTAGCTAAGTTATAAGTTAGGTTAGGCCAGAATTAGGTAATTTACGCAAGGTTAGGATGGGTTTGGTAAGGTTAGACTCCAAGATATTTGCTTCAGAATTCCTTTGTAATATTTTTTTTTTTTTTTTTTTTTTTTTTTTTTTAGCTTGGTTGCGTTAGGTTAGCTTAGGTTTCCTGAACTTTATTCAGCATCATGTTGCTTTATTTCAAACAGTCACTAGCTGTAAAATGGTAACGAAACAGAGATGTGCTACGGACTATGGTCAGATTGGTACTGAGATGAAATAACTGAAGACACCAAGCTCTTGCAGAACGTCCATTCCAGAACTGCTTTTGTTTACTGATACTAGCAAGCTGGCGCTTTCTAAGCATTTAGCTCAGCTTAAAAACTTCTTCGCGACAAATGACATCTTTCTTTTTCTTGTCGCGTTGAAAAATATAAGATTGAAACCAGTTCCAAAGCGCTGTACCACGTCACTCGGCAATGGTGCAAAATTGTCAGCATTGCCTATTCTGGAGCGTTCAGCCCTGTGCTAAACAACAAAGGGAGTTAATGTAAGCCTCACCTGGTCCACCACTTAGCTAAAATTACCCAAAGTCTATTTGCGTCTTAGTGTTTGCAGAAACTTTTGTAGCAGTAATGTTGGATGAAGTTCTAGGAATCCAGTTCGTCTAGTAAAATGCGTCATTATTGCTTCACGAATCTGCTGCCTTCTTCTAACTTTTTAAGTAATGCCTGAGAAGGATGACGAAGCGGGGAGATTTCTATCCAAGAACATAAAAAGATAGTTCAAAGTTTCCAACCGCTTTGTAATGAAAGTAAGTACATCAAGCTGATGATAGTGCTTCTCGTATCCAGTACCATTTTCGGTAAGAACCATTATTATCAATATTTCCTTTTCTCCAATTTAGTAATGAAGAAGTCCATACGTTTGTAGATTGATAACTCGTTTATCACAATCCCAACCTCTATAACAGGCATAGATGTACTACAGCAGGATGATGAGAGAAAATAAAAGGAAGATTCGTATCATTCATAATTGGGGAGAGGGGGAAACGCGTTCTTGTCACTGCATTTTCTTGTTTGAGGGAGGAAAGGTGAGGGAAAACTGCATAGAAAATGACATGAGATTACAGTGATAGGTTTTTAATGGGGATATTTGTCCAAACTTGATTCTTTTCTTATTTCACAGATTTCAGAGGGAATTTAGCGAAGGAGTGATTCATTTTTGTTTCAATTAGAAGGGAAGCACTAAACTCTTTTTCTTCTTTCCAGATTTGTTCGGTACGTGCGGGAGGGTGAGTTTCACTTTCATGTAGAAATCGAAATGTATTTGCGGCGGAATCCCAGAGTTTTTCGTACAATGCCAAAAAGGTTGAAATTCCCCCGCCAAAGGGAAGAAAAGGCAATTACAGTATTTTTTTGGCTGGAATTCATTTTTGAAAAAACACGAATTTCCCAACTTTTTCTATCCGCAAAACCCAAAGTTATCAACAAAATTCAGGGAATTCTTACGTTTGCAGATGGGCAAAAGGATTTTTTTTTCAGAAGGGAGTGAAGGGGCGATTTTTATTATTTTTTTAAATCTTAATTAACTCAAGGATCTGGGGAAATCCCGAACTAATTCTTTATCTGTACAAAATCAAAATCAACAATTTAAAATTTCTGTCACCCAGAAAATGTAAGACAAATCAAAACGGCACTTAGAGTTTTTGTTTTTATGGTTTTTGATATAATTTCCAACTTGGTTAACTCAAATAACAGAAAAAAACGGCTAACAATTTGTTGTAAAATTTAACCGATAAAGACTAGTTTTAACAATCTCGCTGAAACCAAACCGGGATTATCCTTCCTGATTCAGTCAAGTTCAACGCACGTACACCAACGTAACACTATAAGAACTTTGTTCGTATTGCTGCGCGAACAAACACAATTTCTTCCGCTGGTTTCACGAATTCGACTCGCAGTGCATTTCCAGGGAGTGCTTGGCAAACATTTCCCGCACTCCCGACACAATCAGCCACCTAGCGGCAGACGTTGTACTACACTCATAATTTCTTTCTCAGGGCTTGCAATGTTCATTTCTTACTCGATTTGAAGCTAAGCTTGCCTACATCATGGCATTTCTTCAGCAATTATGAAACTGAGTTGTCTGACTAGGAAGAAGGGATTGATAAAGAAAAAAGTGGGAGGAAACGATGTTTCTTACAATATATACAGCCTAGACAAGAGTTGGGCACTTTTTTCTTGGAAAAAAGCCGTTTTTTTCTCGAGGCTAAAAAGAAAAAAAACTAAAAAATTGCACGAAACAGCCAGATTCCCTTCCAACCGAAAATGAACTAGAGAAACCAAACGAAAAAAAAGAATGACGCTTCAGCGACGAGAATGAGACAAGGCTCCCCCGAACTTGGCTCTGCCAGATTCCCGGAATTTGGGCTGTCTCCGATTGGCATGAAGTCCATGGGCAAGTCCTTCCTCCCAGCTGTCGCGTCGCTGAGGTTGAGGCAAAGGTCGCGTCCGCAAGGATAAGGTCACACCTGAGGTACCCGGGGCCACCAAACCGCCGTTGCGCAGGGTGAAGACGCCTCCGAGTTCTTGGACGCAGAGGTCGCGCACTTCACTGTCGTAGAGCAGGCGTACGGGATCTGCCGCCGCACTGCCGCCGGTACCGTATCGCGTGGCGCCGAACCAGTCTTGAGGGTGTGAGCTGCTCAGGTAGATATGTTTGGCGTTCGAACTAGAAGCGGATGAGGAGAAAGCGGAGGTGGAAGAGGATGCGTGATCGAAGAATGAAGTGGCTAAGGTGGTCGTGGCTCCCCCGGCGGTGGTGCAAGCCATATCCCCCGACGCGGCCCAATGCTAAGCGTCCATGAAATCTTTGCCTGTGTGGCCCAACTTTTTGCCCAATTCGTGCATCACTTCTTTGAAGATGATCGAGTCCACGTTCTGGCCCAGCATGTAGAACAGGAACCAGTCGCCCATCTTGGATTTCCGGACGATGGTGTTAATCACTTCGCGGTTGATGAGCCGGAACCGAATGTAAAGCAAGTAGGCGCGCATGCGTGGGCTCAGGATGATGACCAGCCGATACAACAGAACCAGGGCGGTGAGGAAGCCCAAGATGATGAACCAAAACCAAAGGAAGATGTAGATTTTCTCGTTGACCACATTGAGCGGGAGAATACACAGCGCGTCGTGTTTTTCCACTTCCCCGGAAGTACCGTACTTGTGAAACGTACACTTGGTCATTCGAGGGAAGATGAAAATTAAAGGATCGATCCGGTCTTCTTGGTCCGTTTCCGTGAACGTGATCACATCCAGACCAAACGTTAAGAACGCGCCGTCAAAGAACCGGTCCATTAGAAACATTTGACCTGTTTGAAAAGAAAACCAATTCAAATTTTTACTCCTTATGTCTCATTACCAATATCCACAAAACACTTTATCGATTAGCCTTCACTTCTAAGAAGTTTACTTTGAACTGGACATTCTTTGAGTACTAGAACGAATCAACATACTGTAGGAGTTTTTATAAAAAGCTGACCGGTTTCCAAAATTAATTCACTTTACTATAAATATTTAAGAAACAAATTCCGTTAATTCTAATAATTTACGTCATTCCATTAACACTGTAACCTTTTTATATCTCAACAATCTTACATTAAGATTTATTTGTAAGCATACCTATATGATTTCTTGATGTTTATTTCAGTAGTTCCTCGGTATTTGATGGAATTTCTCGAATAAATGCACTGCTTCAATAGACTTTTACACCTTCAATTTTCGTTTTCCCATATTATTATCTTCTAGTCCATAATTTGGATTCTACCTAAAATTCAGTAGTGCCAGTATAGCTTCAATAATAAATTTTGCCTTGTTCCAGCATTTTTGTTTTTCATACCTCAGTTATTATATACAATTTCATAACTCATTAAGTAAAAATAAAAATAGTGCATTGTTCAGTATTTTTACCGTATCCAACGACCATAACAAGAACCATACTGTATCCAGTGTTTATTTCGATACACAAAAGCATTTATACGTATTACCTTCGTAGTAACATAAAAAAAAATGTGTCCCTTTTTTCCATAGAAGAAAGGGGAGCATCGTCTGCATCTCTCACAACATAAACAGAAAGCTTACGGCGCTATTTATAACATTCCACCAGCTCTCCCACCGCAGAAATACTGGAAGAATCTAACTTATTGACAGAAGAAACACAAGGAACCGCAATCGAAAGCCAGTAAATGCAAAAGATAGGTTTGTTTTTCAGTTTTGCTGGTGCAGAGTTCACCGGGTCGAAATCTCGTAAAGTACCAGCGCATTACTTCCGCCTTCAAAAGCAGCCCTTGGCGATTGGAAGTAGACAAAAGCTTCGTCAAAACGAAGAACAAGGTTTTCGAGACATGTTAGAAGGAAAATTGCTCCTAATAGGACTGGAATAGTTTCAAAGTTCGCTGGCTGTTCTCCTAATTAACCGCATGTGCTAATGACCTCGTTACGCTGTCAAGCCCGAGGCATCTAAAGAAAAAAGAACGGGTTCAATAACACAATGGTTTCCCTAAAACATCAGAGCTAATTTCATTAGCGTGAACAAAGAAATACCCATTGACAATACTTAAGCCTATAAAAAGAAAATTTCCCAATGAACCCGTTTTTGGACGAATCTTGCTTTTTAGGGCGAATCTTCTATTTTCTTGTGATAATTGAAATGGCACTTTTCCCAGAAACACAACAAGCAAACTTTACTTTCAAAAAGCAGAGGAAGCCGTTAGGGAAACGATCGTGAGTGTTGGGTACCAACGGCGAAGAAGGAACAAACAACCCCACTGGCTTAATGCTAAGGGCAAAAACTAATTTATTTTCTTAGAAGCTTATCCGAAAAGGTCAAAAAACAGGGCTGCAAACTAAAAGTAGTTGCTTTTGAAAGGAAGTTTCGAGGTTGCACGGCCTATAGACTCGTATTCGGGGGTAGATCCCGGTACATCTCTCTCTCGCACTGTTGCGCCCTCCTGCTGGCAATCCAATGGTGCTTTTTGCACCCGCAGGCTATTGATCAAGAGTCGCCTCAGGGGAGAGAAAGACAGTCATGGTCCGTAGAAAGCAAGGCTTTTCGTTTTTCTTTTCCCCTTCTATCCCTTCTCCCTCACCCCACGCACTCCCTCTTCCACCAGGTTCGTTCCAAAGGGTGAGTGAATTGTTTTGCGTTTTGCTTTCGCTATCCCGATGCCTCGCTCCGATTTCCATGAATGCTCTCGAACTTGTTTCAAGCACAACACGCACGTCACACACGCGGAAGAAATTCTTGTCGCTGACATATATGTTAATGTCGATTGCTCTTTAAAGAGGTTCTGGCTATCTTTTACAACACTGAGGTAGTATGATATGTTTACTTCTTGAGTCTGAAAGGACGAAAGAATGCAGGAAATCTTGTAGTCTGCTAGTCGTTAATCACTAAATGGTTTTGTTAGATGGAGGAATGAAGTTCTGCGGTAAAGACACGTCTAGCCTGCAGTAGCGCATTACACTGGTATAGCAACAACCTCCCGTTACCATACTGTTAGTAAAAACTAGCTTAAAAACACATTTAAGGCTGCCTTTCCATTGCGAAGTCGAATTTTGAATCGAGTTCCGTGGACTCAGATCCAGTAAACTCACGTCCCAAGTTGCAAAATTGTCAATATGGTGGCTGTGTTCACTATTTCATACGTTCTTCCTCACTACGAGAACAAGCAAGCTTACAGTTTTGTCTACTTCGCAACAAGCTCACTATTTTAAATCAAGTCACAGATACGGACGGCTAATGAAACTAATAGCCAAACTAAATCTGGATTTAAGGCGAGCAAAATGTCTCTTTTCAGCTTCACAAATCACTTTCACTCACAGTGTTTACTCACTGGCAAAAAGTGATTATAACATTTATTTATTAATATGAATCTAATGAAAAAAAAAATGAAAAAGTTACACTGTCACGTGAAATATGTATTATGTTTACATTGCATGTCCCTCCCTCTCGAGCCTTAACGCGAAACGTCAAGCAACTCGCCTCTGCTGGGTTTAGCCCTGATCGCAAGTAGAGCCGAACAACCCTTCGGCAAACTAAACAATACGTGCTGAATCTGTAGTACTTTCACAAGCTGTCACTACTTTTAATGGAAAGAAATGGTCAATAAGGCTAGCCTAATTTAAAGCTAGCTTTGAACATAACGTAATCTAACTATATTTAACCTAACGTAACTCACTAGAGCTTTGTTATGACAAACTATTCAGAATATGCAGAGCGTTGGTGTGTCTTAGCAGAAAACGCTTAAAGTTAAGTAAGGTTTCGGTTAGGTTTGAGGTGTGCGTATTTTACAACTTTAGTGCAGCTTTTACTCATAAAGACGCTTTTGAAACCAAAAAAAGAGAGAAATGGGTGGGTTGTAGCCGAAAAGTTCCTTTAGTAGCGCCTCTATCGGTTAAGGACGCCAGTCTTTCTTCCTTTGCCCTGGCAGGAGACGGTAAATCTGAACACAAATCGTATCATTTTCTCCAAATGGAGCTGGAGTACATCACTTAGAAAAGCAAGGCAATAAAGAAACACTACTATGGAGTGAGCCATGCGTTAACTATTAGGTGGTTTCCAGTGATGCAGTAATGACAGTAAAGTTACAATCCGTTTTCTCTGGTGAGTTTCTAAGAATTTTTTCTGGTTGCGGGAGTATGTGGGAGAAGGGTTGGGGTTAGTTCCATAATCTTCTCGGTGTCTGCTAAATGAGCACTGCTGCTGTCTTACGTGTTTCTCTCTGCAGGAGATCTCATTTAAAGGCCTTTAATTATTCCGATATGTGGAGGGTATTGGGGGCAAAATCTCCATTCCCCGCCCACTCACGGACGATCTGTTTAACTAACGTCACCCAGTACAGAGCTAATTACTTCATTAGCTGCATTTTCTTCATTTCCTCCTTCTTCCATTCTAAGTTTCACCGGCAAGTATTTCTGCAACACGCACTGGAATTTCTCCTTGGAGAAAGATTGTTTTTCAATGCCCAGTACCGATTAATCTATCAGGACGAAATAGCGGCCAACCGGCGACAGTTTCTGACATTACAAGGCGTGTAGCGGACCGAGAAGCAATAGTACCCTTGGGATTCACTTAGACTGGCAATAATGCTGGACTCCCCTACGAGTTTGCTGCTTAGTTCGATACCACCAGTCGCATCCGTAATCCGGGTGAAAATTAGGGAGAGGAGAAAAAAGCGAGAACGTAACCTTATAGCTTTCAAAGCGAGTTACGCAAAAGCTTACCAGCAATTTCGTTTGACAGTAATAAGCTTCTTCAAGATCCGGAAGAACTAGGATGGATTTCTTCCTCCATTTTTCTATCTTCTATTTCTAGAATTTTTGTGCTTAAAAGAAGGTAGGAAGAATCCTGGCGAGAGTCAAGAGACTCATCCATAACACGATTTCTCTTCTATCTCGCCCTCTCTAAAGAGCCAAGTCCTTATTGTCGGTACCAGGTGAGAAAGAAATGCGTTCACAGTGTGTCACCCTTTTAAAACGACAAGGTTGCCAGGTCTAAAATCTTCCTCGCAAAAGTAACCGGAATCCCTGGTGACTCATCCGTTTTACGTGAGACGTTTTCAAGACTCGGGAGTCTAGCGAAGGAAAAGTTCCCCTTTAAGTCGTTTTGAAGCAAATGCTCTCCTTCTTTAAAGCAATATTTCTGCCTCTCTTGTCTTGTTCCATTTTTTGTGCTGCAGAATCTGTCGGTAACGGGCGACAAGGTGAGGAAATTGACGTGTCAAAACAGGGCGATAAAACAGTGCGAGGGAATTAAAACGTGACATTGCTGTCAGATTGGGAAAGAGGGAAAGAAATATTGCTAGTACAACAACGCCCAGGCTGCTTTTTCCCCACATGCTTTGCAACGTAATTTGACAGATTTTGATAGTAATTCTCAGCTTGCTCTTATATACGTATAATTCTTACGAATTTCGCTGCATTAGGAATGTATTACTGCCTAAGCACTGAAATTTCCCTTTGTGGTGTGTATTGAAGGAGACTTTTCATTTCTTCAAGGTGCCGTTTTGTAACCCCAATTCGGTCTTCGTTAGTTTATTGCAGGTTAAAGGGTACATTACTGCGTAGGGTACGAAACAGGGGTTAGGCGTACGAGCATCCCTGGGCGAGGGAGAAAAAGCTCATTAACTAGTTAGTGTACTGGCAAGTAAATCAACAGAAGGTTTTTAATTACAGTGCTAAAAGAGTGCAAGGGGAGCAAGAAATACAGAAGAAGATTGAATCGTAACTTTTCATTTGGCCCTCATAATTGCACTTGGCTTATATCAAGAGAATCTTGGGAGATTGTGAACTAACAACACGGAAGTATACTAGATCTTGCTGGTAAGTTTCTCATAAATTAATCTTATTAGTAAGTTTTTGTCGCTGTATGAATTACCAATAGATCAAAGGGACTTTGGTTTATGAAATAAGTCTTACGAATCTCATAAAAACACTACTCCCCTAAACTTTACCTCTCTGGCTAATGGACTTCATATCCCTTCAGATTCTGCGTCCCCTTTATGAGCTTAAATGAATCTAGTGAATTCCCTGTCAGTTTTAATGCCGAAACATGGTTGAGGACTCCACTGCGGCAATAATGTCAACGATAGATTTACAAAGATCTTTCGAAGGTTCATTATTTACTTCAGAAGTTAAGTCTTCATTATATCTTTATTTCCGTTATCAAGGTGTACCGCTTATTCTGTCAGTTATTTGTGAATAATTTTCTGTAGATAGTGATTAAAAAATTCCACTAGCTTCAAGGTGTACATTTTAACTCGAACAGGCTACTTTTAGTACTATTATTTCTTTGTTAAAAGGCTCTGATAATAATTGTTACGCTCCGTCACTATTACTGCGCAGGTTTCTTTCCAGTTCGTAATGAGAGAAACAAAGCCTTGTTTCTCCGTCTTCTTTGATCATTTGTGAGTTTCGTTCAAGTTTCGTCCTCAAATGGCAGAAAAAGGGGACCTTTAGTGTTGCTACAAGTAGTCGTAGTAAGGAGTCCGTGGGGCATTTCTTCTGCGGAAGATTATTACTGCAGACATGGTTGGCGTAGTTAGCTTGGCTGTTAGCTTAATGGTTACGAATGAAAGATGGTATACACCGATTACCTGACTTCAGGGGAAAAAAATTACCAGACTGTTCAGGCGTTCTGTTCTTATTTCTTGTCCCAGGGGTTTACCTTTCTTTCTGCCTTTGCAGAAATTTTTGCTCTCAGACAGGAAAATTTAAAAAGACCTGACGCAGAAATAGGCAAACAGAATCGTAGCGTTAGAAAGAAACGCGACAAGAAGACAGTTGAGGAGTCAAATAAGAAGTGAAAAGGGTAAAGTAGGCGGAGCTAAGGGGCAGAGGACTTCCGCGTGAGGGGGCATGTCCAATGCATCAGCTACGGGCGTCAGTAACTTGACATTGTTAGACACGGCCATCTCGCTTCTTGTCTCTTGCTGGCTAAGTTTCCGTCCTCAGCTTTTGTTGCGTTTTTTCGCGGCTTAATTTTTCCAATTTTATCGTTTTGGTAGAGAGAGTAGACCCTTCTAGCGAACCTAACTGGAAAACTCGATTCCCTTTTGTTGTAAAGCTATTGTTGCGCAAAACGTATTTTTCAGCGTTTTTACACTCCGTTGCTGTAGGCAACGTCTTATTACCTGCATTAGTTGCTTCTGGGAGAAAGAAAATCTTCTTTCGAATGTCGGAAATTGTCAGATAATATAGTTGCTAGAAACATTTTTGTTGCGATAAACTAAGACATACTGCCTTGATTTGAAGCGAGAGTATGTTTGAAGTTAAACAATCAAGTATTCGGCATCGTAGTAATATAGAAAACCACTATAAAGGAAAAAACTACATCTAATTGTTATTGCAGTAAACTATTACTGACATTTTTCAGTGATATTATCGTTCATTACTACCTGTAAGTTGTATCGTGTGACAGTAAACGGTACTGGAAACGACCGGTTTATAGCGAAGCTTATTTCTATCCTAAATGCACAAGTGGTTGACATTTTAATAACCTGCACACGGCGACGTGTTACGGTCACCTCAACCCTCCTCCAAAGGAAGGGTAGCGTTGTTCAGAGTGCTCAATAATCCATAAAAATGCAACGGGAAACATGGAAGAACAAATAACTTCACGCTGCGAACCGTGTGGCAGCGGTTTTCAACCACAATCGACCAACGCCAAACTTTGCAATGTGCATCAAGCTAATGAGAAGAATGCAGCCAATATGGTCTCAATCAAGCGGCTTAAGAAAAGGGTAAGAGACAACTCAAACACGATCAGCTCTGCCAAAATGCTTGCGTACCTCAAAGACCAAAATGTAGAGCTTTTCAACAAAGTGGCGATCCTCACTTGTAAAGTAGAGGATATGTCACCAGCTGCAGAATGCGTCCCTCAACTCTTGGCATAAGTGAAGTCCCTAAAGGGAATTATTACCAAAGACGTAATAGACCCGAATCCTACCCCAACTTCACTGGATGGCCCCTGGTCTATGGTTAATCGTCAACGACCTTCTTTTATACCAGCCAAGCCCACTGCTACGCACAACCAACAAAGCTAACCCATCACTTTAAATACCCAAAGAAAACAAGAAAAAGAGCTCACGAGTTACATCTAACAACAAGATGAAGAAAAAAAAGAAAGAAATTATGAAGAGAGAAGATCTACTCAAGAACTTGGACAAATAATTGTAAAGAAAGTTCGGCACCAAAGCTCCCAGTGTCATTCTAACTCGCAAAACGAAAAACCACATTGAAGTCGTACTTGGAAGTGAACAAGAAAAGAATGAAACGCGAAACCTTTTGCAGAACGTTAACTTGTAGTCGTTTGGGCCGATTATCCACCCCAAACGCCAAAATTAGATCGCAAAAATCCCCAAGCAGATCGCATTGGAACAAAATTTCACATCACTTGACCAGGAAAAATGTGACCGTTCAACTCGAATTTCACTGCAAATTCTATACGATGGATAATCCCAGAGAGTACAAAAGCCTACGGTACTCTCTTGTTTACATTTCCGACGGCCGATGTTAAAGCAAGGCTTGTCAGTAGTGGTTACCTTAACGCTTTCAATAGAACCGTCCAGCTAGAAGACCGCCGCCAAGAACTCCTCACAGTGCTACAACAGTCAAAAATACGGCCACACTGCTGCCTATTGCAAAGAAACACATCCGACTTGCGGGAAATGCGCGGGTAAACACAATACGAAAAACTGTTCCAGCAACCAAAGGAAATGTAGAAACTGTGACGGCGATCACTACTCGTCTGAAAGTTGCTGCCCGACACGTCTAGCCGAGAGGTGCAATGAGATTGCAAACGCAATCCAACACGTGTTCAATCTCATACTTCCGTTCGACCTAAAGCATTAACCCTATGATACCTCGAGAAGTGCAATCCAGACCAACCTTGAAACCTCATCCCGTGAGATTGCTATTGCACAACATACGGAAAAGCTTTCAGCAGCTATCTGAACCCCTTCGGGTCACAAACAACCTGTCCATGCAAGCTGTATTTATCCTCGAACCTCCAAAAAACTTATTAGGTGTGCGAAACCAAGGTTCCTCCCTTTTCAACATACTACAGAATATGTTGGTACAACATGTTATAAAGATCACCGTGCTCAGCATGTACAAATAGTGAAATGCAGAGAATTGTACGCTATAACTAAGATTCGCCCTTAACGAACCTTATTCTTTCTTTGAATAACATTATACAAAAGATATTTCATGGACATGAAAGAACTGCTGAAAGAAATAAGAAAACATACTGAAAAGTTTGATCTGCTATAGGTAATTTTAACGCCCGCCACTGGAATTGGGAAGAGAAACCTCCTGACAAACCAGGGCATCAGCCTTTGAATTTGTTACAGACAAAGAATTAATATTGTTGAATAGCAGAAACGAAATCACATTTTGTAACAAAAAAGGACAATTGTCAACGCTTGATCTGGTGTTTGCCTCCCAGAAATAATAGATCTCCTAAAAGCAAAGATTTTGCACAACGGTTTATTTTCAAACTATTCGGATAACAAGGCTCTCCTACTAGAGATCAAGGTACAAGTGGACGAATTGTAACTTTGGAAGTATGGAACTACCAAAAAACCAATTGGTTTCAATTAAGAACTTCTATTCTGCAAAAACTATAGATGAAGCAAGAGCTCTTCGATATTGAATCTACACAAGAACTCGACTCGGCATCAGACTACCTCTGTGAGAACATTAGTGAAAGTGCACGAACGAATATTCCCCAAAAAACTTTTTCGAGTCGCCAAAATCCCTGGTGGAATGGAGAACTTACGTAAAGAAAGGGCTCGTTATTTAAAGTGCTACGGAGTATTTCCGAATGCAACGACTGAGAGAGCGTGGAAAAAGTACGCAATACCTATACGGCACAGTGGCGACAAGCAAAGAAAAAGTACTGGTCATCTCAACTAAGCAAGCCGGACACACGAATACTATGGAACCTTGACAAAAGAAAGTCGCACAACTTTAAACAAGTTTAAAGGCGTCTCATAATCAAGAACACATAGGGCATTATTAACAAGTTCATAATCAAACTGTTCAATACAAGTTTGGACCAAAGTTACTCCCCAAATGTGTGGAAGGTGGCAAACATTATCCCGATCCCCAAACCACGTAAACCAGATTACGATCAACAGATTTAGACCTATTGCACTTCTTTTGCATATTGGAAAAATCGTGGAGAAAGCTGTGGCCACGAAAATCAAGCTGTATCTAGAATTTAAAAGCTTACTTGCACGTACCAGTGCGGTTTTAGGCCCCAAAGATCAACTGTCAATGCGCTTCTCTCATTATCTGACGTAGTTCTGAGTGGTTTCGACGAACGCAAAGCACGTCGGCATTATTACTTGACACTGAAGAGGCATTCAATAATGTAGAACACAGAAAGCTAATAGACAAAATTAAGAAGAAAGAACTCTCCCCTATACTGATTGACTGGTTAAGAAATTTCTTCGAATGCACAACTGGAGACTTAGTACATGGCCCAGAAGCTAGGGAGAAATTTGCCATCAAGAAGAGAGTCCCACAGGAGTCAGATACCTTGGTTTACGGTACGATGGCAAGCTAAGTTGGATCAAAAAGGCATCTTACATGGCAGAGGAAGGTGGCTTTGTATTGAGCAGAACACGAAAGTTACTAATGTTGTACCATTTATTCAGACAAATTAGCTAAGAACGCTAGTTACGAGTCTGCTAAGCCCAAAAATTCTATATGGCTTTCTGTAATGTCGATCTGTCCAAACTGTCCACTGTACGAGCGCTCCACAGACAGGCCCTTCTTGTAATAACTGGCGCCCTAAAACATCTCCGACTGCATCCTTGGAAGTATAAGCGGACATACCCCCCTCGACTTAATGAATTTAGAGGAATTCTTAAAGCTTAGTATTAACAACTCCTGTGAAATTAAAGGATCAGGGCCGGTTTACAAACGATACAGAACATGCTCACTTAGAATCCAATCGATCAAGTGAAGCCTTTTTTACGGAAGGAAGTATTCGTACAATAGAGTCGATAAAGAAATTCATAATGAAAAACGGCAAGAGAGACGGACGCCACCCCTTATCCACTCCAAGATTTATATGTAATCCCCTGAAAAGCGCCAATTCGTAAACTAAAACTAGGCAGAAGGACTGTGTCGACATTGGTAAAGCTGATTCCGCACATTTACCGACAAAAAACGGATCTTTTCTATTCAAAGAAGGCAAGCAGCATAACGGGTAGTTGTAGCAACTACTCGAATTAGGACTTCTTGCACGTTTTATTTCAAATGATGACTATTAGTAGCAATACTTCTAGGACAACAAGCTCTGTTAAAGCTGCATTACATCCCTCTGAATGAGCCAAAAGCATTTATTCCCATCAAGGCATTCATAGACTCAGCCATGAAAGTATTGACTAAGGATCAAACTTCATGAAAACTCTCTTCATCAAGAATTAGTCAAGCACAAATAGTTAGAAAAGGCGGTAAACATAGTGAATGTGTGGATGAAGGCTAGTATGCGGAATGAATAGTAACTGTACGTGTGGATATTTGTTGCATGAGTATATTTGGGTTTGTATGGATGGAAAGAGGCTAAGAGGAAAGAAACAAATGTATGAGACAAGGGGTGGGGGATGGGGGTGGGGGCAACGAGCATGGCTCAAGCCCCCCAGGAATATATAAAAAGACAGGTTTAAATTGTCTGATCTCCTATATTGCGACCTTAAGCAGTGTGAGCCTTTAGGTAATCTACCTATGAAATCAAATGTTCTGTTTAATAAGTTTGGAAATGTTCGATCATTAGAAACTGCACAGTTTGTGCCATTTTCGCAAAAAATTCCATTACCATTGTTGCAATTTGCTATTGTCGTTCTTCTCTCAGATAAAATGACTCAATGCAGGGTACATTACTTTAATCAAGTTTAATCTTTAAATCTTTTGGATTTCCACTATTTTTTCCCAGAAATTGTTTTTCAATACCATTGCCGCCATTTCCTGTTGTCGTTCTTTGCCCCTATAAAATGATTACGATGTAATCAAGGATAGAGCTACATTGAACAGGTATGATACTCCACATGGCCAGGGCCATCCAATTATTCTTCTGAAATTTGGTATTATTGCAAACCCATTGTTGCCAATTTCCTTTCACCACGTTACTTTTGCTTTTCGCTAAATTACGATAAAAAAATAATACTAACAATCCCTTGACATTTTATGTACCTTCGCTTGCACCCGACCTATTGTTGGCTATTATTGACTGTCGCCCCGCCCTGCTTCTTCCTTCTGATTTCAGTAATGAGATTCGATAAAAAGGCTTCTGTATACCCTAGTGAAACAAATTTACGACATCAATTCTAGAGTAATCCTTGTTTTCTTATATCTAGCCTTGTCTTACATTCTTCTCCCCAATAATATGACAAGGTTGTGGGGATAAAGGGGGGTGAGAACTGCCCCAGGGCCAATAGAGGTGTTGAGTGAGCAAAGATTTTTGGCATGGGGCGACGAAAAGGAAAAATATGATGGCTAGCGGTATTGTTGTGTGTTGCGTGTGCGAGATCAAGATTGCCAGCAAGGGGTGAAGGTTGTAAGTAACGTCACAAATGGGGAGCTGACATTATCGCGTAGCCATTTTGCCTTTTCCGTTAACAATATAGTGTTGACGCCAGATCTTGATATCATAGACTTATCTAGCCTCCTTTCACCCTTCCTCTCCCTTCAGCCCTTGTCTTCGTTGCGGCCGCTGTCTCAATGTCTTATTCCACCCCTTTCCGCCCAATACCGGGCTCTTACACTTCTGCCTTTTAGTTTAACCTTAAAACAGCCCGTAGGTCAATCCCGTCCATTTTTTCTTTTTTTTTCTCATTTTCCGGTTGTCACAAGCGCCCACGTACGCTATAACAGTTTCTAGAAGGCTTAAGGAATGCAACTAGCTTTTTTGCTGTATTTTTTTCGTCTTTCTTAGTTTTGTTTCATGGTTAGGTCACGAGGTCACCGGGTCCATTTTCAGCTGCTGTTGTTAAGGCCGGGAGATATGATGCTTACATGGGGGCGTGTGTAGTAAATGTGGTGAACAGTAGTGGCCCCTATAGGCTGAAAAAAAACTTGAGGACGAGAAAGAGTTTCTGAGAAGCATTGCTGCGAATCGAAATGGGAACCTCACAAGCAGGAGAGCAAGTGATGAAAAGAATTTAGCAACAACTGCGGCTGGGTTGTGAGAGAGACAGAAATACAGTTTTTTTCTAAGTATGACCCCAGGTGTACACTGTTCTATCACATTGATTACTGCAGAGATAAGGCAAGACGGTGGGACGTTTCGCACAACAGAAATAAAGTCCGCAGATTAGAAGAGCTTGGGAGGACGTGGGTTGTGAGGGAGAAAAATCGTTAAGAAAGGAAATTTTTATGATATTCCTGCAAAAATTAACAAGAAATATAACTGCTGCAGAGTTTTGGGCACGGGTGGCTAATGGCTGACACTTTACGGAGCAAGTAAAAGCTCAATCTATTCTTTATCGAAAGAATGAGTTTCACTATTAAATAAACACAGCATTCCCGCAATTAAAGTTGTACGTCACCATTATTATGAGATTTTTGATGGAACATTCCTGTTTTTCAATCTTCGTGGTGGGATAGATCGCACTATTAGATATAATACTAGCAGCGCACAAGTCAATAACACGAACACAATATGGTTCACGTGTAAAATGTTCAAGCTGACATACATAAACAGATAGAAACAATAACACGTATAATTTGCGTAATTTACCCAGTTTTGTATAAATTACCCCAAACTAGGAAAACTGGCATTTCAATGGATGACAACATAGGGTTATGGAGGTTTCCTAATGCTAAGCGTGGTAAATAAAGAATTGCCTAAATAACGATATTTGGGTAACAGGCGATGAGGTATGAAAAGCGCTGCAATAAAAACCTTTCAACATAAGAAGTTAAGTTTTTCCCTCCAAATTGATTACATTGCGTCGAGTTTCATTGCTTATCCTTGCATTTACAACGGTAGCTAGTAGTTTGAATGTGTTGTCATTTTTAAATATGCTTTAATAAAAGTTTCTTTGTGTTTTTATTTACAGCTTTCTCCAATTATCCAAGACTTCCATGGCTTTTTTCGTCTTTCGTGTCTTATGCCCTTTCTTTTTAGATTGCTACTTAATGCGCGGTTTTTTACTTAAGCGGCAAGCAAAATATTCTTGAAATTCGAATAATAGTGTATCTTAAAGCGACTAAAAGGACTGAAGATGAAGAAAAAATTTTAAGCATAATTAAAAATCCAAAGACTTGCAGCATTTAGTCGATTCTCTTTCCTACACTGCTTAATCTTTTATATTTATTTTCCCCCTAAAACTATTGAGTTTCTGTTATTCTACGTTAGAAATCCCTGGGGCCGAAAAGTAAAGATGCAGTGTATAATAGAGGAACACTTTCAAATCACAGTTGTCAGCCGAGGCAAATAAATAGGAAGCGTTTTGGCCCAGGAATAGATCAAAGGTCTTTTCCTTGGACATATCCTTTAAAAACTGCTTCTGCCGTAAAGTTATGACGCACGCTATGAGTTTCTTCTGACTTTTGGGGTTAAGCTGGAAATTCCCCTTTGAGTTTTCGGGACTTTGGCCCTGCACCTGTCAGTAATTTAATTAGCCGCAGAGGAAAGATATGCAGGAATGTTATTTCTGCCGGTGGTGGGTTAGACAACGGAAAGAAAGTCATGTCAAACAGCCACAGCGTTTCCGATTGGCACGGCATCAAACTTTAGCCCCAACTCGTCCCTCGCCGTTACGTAAGCAAATAGTTCCATTTCCGCTGCAGGTGCCTATTACGCGTACAAGCTACTGACTCAACTGCGCAGAAATAAAGTTTCTTTCTTCACGACATCAAACAACGGAAAGAGCTTTGCGAATTGCAGGTCCCTCAGCTTTCGAGCTAGTTTTCGACACTTTGCCTGTTAGCACATCGCTTTGGCTCATTATCGTGGATTATATTACTGTAGCTGCCAAATTTCTTTGCTCAGAAACAAATTTTTGCCAAGTATTTATCACTGAAACTGTTAATGTATTTGCCATTTTTTGCGGGTTTTTTACGATCCCTGTGATAGTCCAGCGCGGTGCCCTTTTTTGCAGAAATATATAACTGCGTGTCCACGTTTTGGGGTCAAACCCATTTTGGCCAGAGCAAAAAGACAGCAACCATTATGGTCTTGCTGGGAACCCTGAGAGAAATTCGGGACTATCGCACGTGCACCAAGTTTTGTTTCGCGAATGGGACAAATTGGAATGAAAGGTGAACAAATTTAAAGCAATGCCAACTCGGGTTTTCTGAAGATCAAGTTTCAGCTTCTTTTTCGACGACGGGCACTATTTATATTTATCTTTGGCTTGTGTAAGCAAGGCTGTAATTTTAAAAGGTACGTAAGGCGAGCAGGTTATAACGCCAGAGGGCGTCAGAGAGCACCAAAGGGGGCAAAAATGGGGGCTCCTGTTGTCCAGAGGGGGCAAACCGTCCACAAACACAAACGGAAAAATATAGCAGCCATGTGTTGGATATGAACTTCTGGGCTACTGTTGAAAAGTTTTTCAAGCTCGAATTACAAAGATATATGAAAACTTGCGCCACCTTTGTCGGCTTCAGAGCTTTGAGCCAATCTTCTTTAGTTACGACTTTTACGCTTTTTGCCTAAAGGTGATTTAAGTCTACGACGCGTTCAAACTTTTTGGCCGTTTTGTTTTAAATAATTTCGGAATCTTTCAGGCCATTATCTGTGTCGGCTGGGTTGTTAAGGAGAGGGTTGAGCTAGTTTTCGTTTTAGTTTACCACGTTTTGGACATAACTGCATAGAAGTAGACATGCAGAAGGCGGAGTGAGGGGAAAACCCTATTTCTAGCGTTGTCTAAATTTAAAGAAAAAAGCAGGGGTGAGTGACGAACGGTTTCCAGACACGTGCAAAAGAGCGAGCTGAAAGGATTTTGGTTAGCACATTGTTCCGTTTGCTCCTTTAGGTAAGAGCTGGGGACATATCTGAAGAAATGCTACAGTCCTTCACACCTTTGGAAACTTGGTCTTTAGGCTTCTTTGAAATTTTTGGCAAACTCTACGGAGAAAATCTTTTGCCTCCAATGCTTTGCGTTTTCAAGTACCTGTACATCTATAGAAAAAAATATGGAGTTGCAACCAAGACGCAGAAGGTAAAAAAATTCTGCTAGAATAATATTAAATTAAAAATAGATAACTAAGCCGTAAAGCGCTGCGTGTCAGGAAAAAACTCTGAAAATAAATGTAACAACTGCAAAATTTTGGGAAAAGGGAAAAAACTATCTACAAGTTATGGGAAAATAAATGAAAACGTGAAAATGTCACAAATAAGCTTTGCATCCGTCAGGAGCTCTTAACTCTTCTTAGATAATAAGTCTAATACCAATTTCTTTCTTCGTCGGCTAGAAATAGCCTTGAGGCGCGTTCTGCCTTTGATCTTTGGCCGTTCCACGTAATTTAGCTTTTATAGGCTCATCCTCCCTAAAAAAATCTTTTGTCTGTTCTTCATAGTGTACAAGCTTCCGTGGCCAACGCAAAGGAGTTCTTAAAGGAAAAAAAATCCGAAAAAATTTTCTTGGCCGCCGTGAGATTTAGGTACCGGCTGCCAATGACGATTCACTGAACTGGACTGAAGTTCTCCCCCCAGAAATGATTAGGCTAACATTCTTTCTTTCACTTTGGCCTTTCGCTTCCAATCGTATCAAATCCAGAATGTGGGAAAATAAAAGAAAGAGAAACACGTAGTCATTTTCCTACACCGGCGCTGCTAACCGTATTTCTTTATAATGTCCACATTCTTTGTCTTCTGCTGCCCCTTTTCCCTCGAATTAATCATGTATTTGTTTACCAGTTGTTTGTTTTCTAACTTCGGTGTCTCCTGACTTCCATTTTCTTTTCCCAATGTTTTTCTGAGGAAAACTTCCTCGATAAAGCATGAAGGTAACTTTTGGTGCTGCAGCAAGTGACGCCGCGTATCAATTCTCTAAGGTACTGGGAGCTGTCACCTGTAATGGACAGTTGGACAACACTGTAGGATATTAGGCAAGGGCAGCTGCAGTGATTCATCCCTGTATTACTGACTTTTCTCCTTTGCTCGAGTGTGAGCTCATTAATAAATTGAGGGGAGCCTTGCAGGAATGTTGCAACAGCAAAACTTGGGATTAGAGCCACTGCTGTGTTACTCCGTTTCAACTTCAAGACAGAAAAATAGCAGCTGAACACTTTCTAATCGATTACGGAAAACACATATCTGCCGCGATTGGATAGTAATACACGAAGAAATATGTGTTCCGTACCAAAATAGTCACGGATTTGAAAAAAGCCTTGTCTCAAAATTTCTATTTAATCTTTATATGCTAGAAGTTAAGTGTATAACTGCGATCTTTTGAAAGTCGTACAAAATTGCTAAGAAGAGCAGAACGGCTAAAGTTGAAAATACACGAGAGCAAAATGGTAAAGGATCTGTTTCCACGATTTCGCGAGCTCCCAGGTTAACGCGTTGTTCCATACGAGGTGATTTTGCTACGCTACCGTTCGTTTCTCTCCCGCCGAAGTCGTCTCTTCACAATTCCTCGAAGGAGTAAAAGAGATCCGAGTTGCAGGATCATTAGCTGTGCTTGCCTCACTGATTTTCCAAGTTCGTCGTCCGCCTTTTTGTCTCTCTTCGTGAACCTTTACCGTTTTGATAACTTTGGAATACTCCCGGATGTTCTTCTGATCGAACCCAACGGAACGCTGCTACAGAGTTTTTTTTTTTTAATGACTTGCGCCTATTGCGGTGAAACGGTCAGTAATACAAAAAATAACACTTCCCGTTTCAATCAGCACCAAGCAGGAAATACAAAGTACATTAGAGAATGGGATGAAGGGGGGTAGAAGAAGCTATTCACACCTGTGAGGTTGTTTCCATACATTTCACACAGCTGGGAAACTTACTGAGAGAGAATGTCAAAGCAGAAAATCAAAACTGCTGTTTTTAATATTGATTTCCAGAAATCCTGCCCAAATTCAGCCAACCAACGACTCCAAGAATTACTCTACGAATTTTACCCGTTATCGGAAATAAAGCTGTTATAAAAGGGACGTAAGATAAATGTCGAAGTTCCTTTATAATTGGCGTTTTATTTCCAGTTGGCTAAAATTCCCGAAGATTCAGCGAATCGAGTTTATTAAGGCTTGGAAGTGAAATTAATTCCATGGAATAAAAGTGATTCGGCAGAAGGAGCAATTTGGCGCGAAAATGCTAAAGGTTTTTGTGAAAAGAAGAGTCAAGTACCTTCGTGAAAGACAAAGCATTTATTGTTTTAAGGGAGTAGAAAAAGAAAGCGATCTTTGAGTGAAGACAAGCTCTTGTTCAGGGATTTCCGTCACTTTTGCGAGCGACTGGTATTCTCGACTTGTACAGAAATCGTTTGCCCAAAAGTCTCTTGCCAGAATTCGAGTGCCGTGTACCGCGCGAAAAAGAGGTTTTCAGATGGGCTGACAAGTCAAGAAAGAAGTTGTACTTGAGATTGAAAGATGATTCTGGGCTTTGCCTTTTGTGTTTATTGCACCTTACTGCGACTGACACGTAAATCGTGTCACAGCAACTGCATGTGTGTTTTTTCTACGCCTTTTCTTCGGTAGAAATGTACCGGGAACCAAAATGTCCCAATTCTATTTTTGTTCATGTGACCCGAAGCGAGTGACAGGCTTGTCTACGATCTCAAAGTGTCTCCCTTCCACAAAAATATCCCTTATTTCCTATTCTTCCTAAAAGATTAGAAAATTGCACAAAATTGCCTTCAATGAGGCTTTCCGAAACTACGATTAATTAGATAGGACGCAAAGTGCATTAAGATTCATTTTCGGCACACTTGCAGCAATTAATTGCAATAAAGCGCTTTTCTGAACTCACCAGTAATTAGGCTTTTAAAACATGCAAAGAAATCTTCACTCAAGCTCATACCTTAAGCATTTATAACGTTCAATGACAAAATAAGTTAAAACATTCTACTGCACCAGCCCAATTGACGACAATTCTTGTGGAAATATCGAACAACTGCAGGAAGACAACCACTTGACCTTGTCCTTCTTTCTTATGGGCCTCTTATAAAGTGTAAGTAGGGTTAACGGGAGTAGGTAAGGAGGGTGATCGTGGGGGGTGCGAGAGTCGAATATGACGGGAGGACTGAAGGAACGATACAGAGGGTTCAAAGACGACTGTTAATGAATGCTGAGCCGCATATGCTCGTTAGGGTGTGACATGCATCGCAGCCCTTTTTGGCATCTCTCGGCCCATATCTTATTGATCTGTGGGGTTAATTCGGTGTGACAAAACAGAAAAAAAGAAAGTTCCCTCCATTGGGTTTGACTTTTTTCCCCAGATTCTTTCCTTCACGCGACTTCGTGTGATTTTTTCCTTTATAAAGCCTGTCATATGGGACTCGTACATTTTTTTTTCTTAGTTAAGGGGGGTGTTGGGGTGGGAAATAAAGCTAGATTAAGAACGGCTGGTGGATGGAGTTTAGTTTGCAATATATTTCAGTATCAAAGCGTGGGTGTTGATGTGTGGATGGCAATGGAGGGTGAAACATCGTATGAAGGGAACAGTCCCAATTGAGGGGTAATTTGGGTGGGTTAGAGAGGGAGGGTGAGACAGGTTTTTGGTGATGAAGGGCGTTTAACCCTGGAAGTTTATGGACAATATACATTTTTCTTTGCTTTTCTTGGTCGCCTTCTTCGTATTTTCTTTATTTATTCCCATAAAAGAAAGAAAACGTAAGCTCTTATCTTGAATCAACCCTTAAACTCGCAGATCGTTGGGCTTGCAGGACCGTATTATTCTCTTTTTTTTTAAGGGTCCTCTCTTATTCTTATTCTTTCTTTAGGCTCCTCCTTCAGGTCGTCACAAAAATACTAATAAAGTTCATCATTATTCTCTTTCTTTCATTTCGACTAAAGAAGAAAAAATATACAGGAAAAAAGTTGGAGGAGGGATTCTGACCACTTATTGTTGCCTGAAGGGGTTTTGGAGGGGGTTAAGATTAGGCACGTGGCTAGGATATCACAATTTTTATTTATTTATTTTTTTTTTTTTTTTTTGGTCAGGGGCTAAAAAGGCTGAAGTGAGTGATAGAAGCAAGTTTTAGAAAGCGCGCGAGGTTTGAATTTCAATGAAGACAGTTTGCTTGCAAGGAAAAATTTTTACCACCAAACGGTATTTGCCCAATAAAAGTAAAAAAGAAGATAGAATAGTAAGGAATAATGACAAAGAAAATTTATTAAAGCTTTTTTCGATACATACGTTGAATTGCTTAACGCAGCGCTTCTCAAATTGCGGGAAATTCGTTACCCTTTAGCTAATGACATTAAGTATTTTAAGTTTATTGTTTTTAAGGTTTATTTTTATTAGGCAAATACAGGCTTCTGAAAAGTTTGCATAATTGAACGAAAAGTTTGAGAAGCACTCCCTAAAAGATGAAAACCTTTAGCAGAATTAAGTAAAAATCTTAATTCTTTAGACCATTAAAGATTTTTAAACCTCAAAAACTCAGAAGAAAGACATGAAAAGGACTAAAAATATAATCTCTTGACAAAATTTCTAAAGATTTTCCTTCGATTTTATTTTTTGTCAGACTTGCCTTGTCTTGCGCGTATCATGCCCTTTCCTTACAATGTTATGAAGTGACATGCCTTCGACTTATGCAATACACAAGCCGCAAAACTCGATACCAGTCCTTTTATAATGACGTAACGAAGTTTTCCCAAGCCAGGTGAAAAGCGCTTTTTTTACAACATTTTCGAGTGACAGATCAAAGGTCCAGTTAGACACTGCTTTCAAGAGTAATACGTAAGAAATGTAGCACGAAGCCTCGAATGGTGTAGTGAATTTTCGCAAGCCTATGTTTCCAAATGGGGTAAAAGGATTCGTTGCTAAATGTATTTTTTCCTGTACGATCTGAAAGTTTTTATAGCCGAGAGACCAAACTTGCAAAGAGCCACGTGAATGGTCAGAACGTGAATTTTTTATTTAGGGAGGTAGCATTGGTGTCGATTTTAAATTCAAATAGCGTAAAGGCCGTTGACACGTGATCCAATGTTTGCCTTTTACACCTAAAAATATCATATTTCTAGGTAAGGAAACGAAAGCTTTCCTGCCTATTCTGTTGAGGTTTGCCTTCCCTATTACTTGCTTGAACAAACTCCTTATTTCCAATAACACGCGGGCTTAAGTTTTTGTGCAGTAGATTTTCTCTTATCACGTTCATAATTAAGAGCTGAACCGAAATGTGCTGAACTGGCATTAGCAGTTCTGAAATAGAGGTGAGCTAGTCAGTAAAATAAATGAAAAATCTTATACGAAGATAATCTCCCTTTAGTTAATTCATTCAATCTAATAGTAAAATATTCAACGTAAGATCTGAGTTGTGACAATATCGTCTATAATGTAAGGAATTACCTTTCTGGTCCAGTACTGTTTAAGTTATCCATAATTCTAGTTATAACTTCCTGCGTAAAGAACTTAACAGATTCGAATCTCTTGCGATTAAAAAATTTCGTCAGCACAGCAAAGACTTAAAAGACAATTTACAAGAGAAATAACAAAACCAAAAAGCAAGAAAACAAGCTAGGAAAAGAAAAACTTACCTATAACGTTGGCCAAAGCTAAGGTTTCGCAGAAAAAGTACCGGTACGCCCACCAATTATGGTGTTTGAGGTTGTCGACCAGGTAATCCAACAGTAATTTCTTCTTCTGCTTCTTCTCCACTTCGGAGCAAATCCCCACATCCAAATCCATCATCAAAGCGTGGATCTTCCCCGCCTCCCAATTCTTCCAAAGCCATCGTGGAATATAAAACAAGATCGCCTGCCAAAAAAGAAACGCATGTTTAGTACTTGCAAAAGAAAAAAGAAAGCGAAACATTTCTTTTGCTTTCAATCGTCAAAAGCTTTTGTTCCCCTTATACTGTCATAAGGAATAATGTTTTGACCCTAAAATTGCGACATTGAAAGATTTAAAAGAATTACTACTCGAAGACTTAAAGTACTTATCAAGAAAGCCAGTATAATTTTCAAGAAGCTGATTTAAAGACATTTATGGCACTTTAAAAAAGAGTAGGTGTTCATTTTGGCCCACGAGTCCTTAAATTCCTTCGATCTCTTTCAGCTGATTCTTGAATCGCACAATCAGGGATCACTTTCCCTCAGCAGATTTAAGGCCTCAATACTGCCATTACGACATTTTCTTTCCTTTTAGCTCTCCGTGAAAGCCAAAGTGTTTCCGTCAGCATTTCTAAATTATTCCTACCTCTTTGCCATATTTCTTTTCACATCACAATTTTTCCCATGACTGCGCAAAAGCCCGCCAAAATTTGCCTTTTATCTCAGGCATCGGTAATTCTGGGATGCTGTGTAGAAATCACGGGCAACGGTTATCAAGTCAAGCCCGGGATAAAGAAAATCAAAAGGAAAGAAGGAATTCAGGAATTGAATGTGGTTACGCAGGATTTCATTTTAGGAGAGTGAGGCGCGAAATTTCAATAGAGTTCCCACCGAAAATCTTAAAGGCGTGAATTGGAAATCGTGGCACTGCCTTTGCAGCGAATTTGACTTTTTATGCCTTCCCAATGACGTCGTTCTCTCCCCTCCCTAACCCCCACGTACCCTCTTCGGAGCTTCGTCGCCCCACTCTGCTGAGGTAAGCAAAAACCCTTTTTGAAAAGCTGAAAAGGATGCAGAGAAAGGATTAAAGACAGCCACAGCAGAGCTCAATTGCAGCCACAGCACCAGCGTCTCTCGAATTTTTTATTCCATTTTCCTTTCTTTTTCACTCCACCCTCTCCTATCGCCCACAAACCACCTAAATGGGGAAACTGGAAGCGGACTGATAAGGAGGTATATTTAGTATGGGTCCTGAACGACCACGGCGGACGAGAATTTTTTTACGGGCCGTAATACTTCTGCAGTGTTGAATAGGTGAAAAAGGTCTTCAGCACTGGACGCTGTGCCAATAATGCCTCGTGGCTAGAATTATGCTAATCTTCAAGTCTCCCCCAATACTGAAGTGGGCAAGAGAGGAAAAATAATGTAATAGGTACTGGTTAGGGGCGGGGTTAGGCAGTAATTTTTAGACGGCGTCGAAATCAGAGCACGAAAAATTCTTAAAATACACGAAAGGAAACCATAAACTTTGTTTTCTACATTTCTTACATTTTTGCCGTCAATAATTCCGAGCCTTGCCCAAGATTTCTTTTATATATCTCCGAATTTCTATTGATATTTAAAAATTTTCTTCGATACAGATAGATTTCTACCTAAGACGATCAAACTTTGTGCCCACTTCAGTTATGTTTTGTTTAAAAAGAAGAAAATGTTTTCTTCTCCAGTATTCGATACATAAAGGGCCGATAACTACAGAACACTAAATATTTGAAGAAGTTTCAGTTACTTAATGGGAACTATATTACATTTGGAGCAGTAATGAAAGGTGCTCGCATTTGCATGCGTTGGCTGCATACACAAGTAGCTGTCAACCGTTTTAAGCATTTCTTTTGAATTTATTCTTTGGTGAGAGGAAAAGCGAGTTTCGTAGCAATAAAAGGAATGTTTTAATGAAAGCTTGAAGTGATTAAGAACCCAAGTTAGGTTTCTTTCTCTACCGGGAAAAACTTTACCAGAAAAGAAAGGTACAATGAAGACAGATCGACAAATAGGTAACACACCAATTCCATCCAGCACCCATGCTCTTCTAATGTGATTCATTTGAGAGAACGAACACCAATCAATCTCGGAAGGAGAAACAACGATCCTTCTTATTTTTTTTTCATTCCTCCACAAAAAAAACGTAAATAAATATTCTATAAATTTTAGTTTATAAACAAATGCATACGCGAACAAAATGAATAAATGCAAAGAAATACAGCATAAAATATAAACAAAAGTAAACAAAAGTGAGTTTGCTTCTTATCAAATGCGAACATGTTGCTTTAACAGGAAAGTACGATAAAATTCGCAAACTTTTGCAGAATTTGAACTTACAGGTTTGTCTCATTGTACTGACCTTAATCTCGCAATGTCTCTACTGCCTACTTTTACAACTAAAAAACAAAGATTTCTGACTTTGCCTTACTTGCCTAAACCTTTCAGGTGTTTCTCCCCAGAAAAAAATCTATTCGTATTTTTTCTAGTCCGTGATTCCATTTTCCTCCAAGATTCTCTCTACGGTACCAGCACTCAGGGCAATTAACATTTCTAGCCCAAGCAGGCCTTCTTTCATTTTCAGGCCTGAAAAAACTCCTTGTCAGTGCTACAACATCGCACGAAGCAATAAATGGAATTGCTAAAAGTAGTGTCTTATTGTTTGATTGGTGTCGACAGTTCTTCCACGTACTTTCTCATCGCTTGCATTTCCTTACCTAATATGTCAGCAAGCCGAGTTAGGTAGGCGTGATGTAACAGGCCTAAATGGAAGAAAATCACCCTCTACGGCCCTTAGGGCAAGAACGTAATTTTCCATGGGTTTCATGACTTGCCGGACGTTGGTCAGAAATCAAGGAAAACGTGTTGTGAAATTTCTGTCTCTCGTCTAACCTTTCTTAGCTCCTGAATCAGAGAGGTCGGTCAAGAGTAACATAAAATAACTGGGGAGGAACGAAGAAGGGGGAAAAGAAGAGAAAAAAAAGCAATGGATCAACGTTGTGCATCCAAAAGAACAAGGAAAGCTTAACTAGATGAGTCGCTTGAGCGCAGCGTCTGGTCATGCTAAGGACGGACGACAAGGAAAGAAACAGTTGTGTCTAAAGGAAAGGAGAGCATACTACCCAGTAACCCCCTCCCTGTGCTTGAAAAGCTTTGGACATGGCCCTGACAGAAACATGACACACACACGTAAGACGAAGAGCAGAGCCACGAGTTCTAACGCTTCGGGGACTTATCTGGTCTTTGCATGGTTTGCCCGGGAGCAATTTTATTCTTCTCGTAGACCCTCATACGTGAGTTTGGCTCTCTCTGCGCTGCCTGCAGTGCGAAAGAGGGGAGATGAAAAGCAAGAAAAAAAAGTTTTCCAGCTTTCCCTGGAGATAGTCTGATTGTGAACAGGTTCGGCTTTCTGGTTGGGATGGATAACCCGTAGTACACATCGTTGTACCCGCCTTCCTTTAAGAAAAGGCTGGTTTTTCCAGAGTTGGCCTACCTGAAAAGACTTGACAATGAGGGTTCTTGCCCTTGTTGAACTGCTTTAGCTGTTGTATTGGCAAACGTCAGGGTGGGTAAAGAAGCCAAAGGGGGATAAAGACTCTTGACTGCCCGGTATCTTGCATTTGTGTACGGTACGTGCACTGGGTATCATGTATCGCATTCTCAGACTTGGGAAATTTTTGAGCTGGAAATGTGAAAAGAAAGGGTGAAAGGGGTTGACTTGCAAAAAGGACAGTTTCTAAAGTTTTGCAGGCTTGAAGAATCTTTGTATTTTTGGATGAAATTATAAGAAGGTTCGACAATGACACCAGTTTAGCGAACTCTTCAGATAAGAGTACTGGCAGATCCTTGCAGCCAGATCTGTATAAGCTGTCACAATCCAACATAGATGAGGATTCACGGTGGTGCAGTGCATCCTTCTATGCAGGCATTTCCCGTCCAAACTAATCCATGCACGCGTCATATTATTCACTGTTTAATGTATCAAAATGTTCGGTAATGGATACTTGGATCATTTGTGCCCCGATGCAACAGTTAACTAACATACAGTTAAACAACAGACACCTCAGACAATAAGCATAAAAAGAAATCAAGAAGTGAAACAACGGAACGAGTCCATTAAGATGGCGTTATGTGAAACGAACGAACGTTTAAATATAAATCTATCTTTGCAGTGCTTTGGAGCACTGGGAGAACGGCCTGTTGGCCTACTTAATGGAACACAAGAATGACTGAGTGATTTAATGGGAACAGCGTGGTTTGATTATGGCTAAAATTATGCTTTTTTTCCAGATTGAACTTCCACTGAGGGGGTGCTGCCTAGTCTTAGGAGGTTGAGGCTAGAACGAAACTTTAAAAAATATTTGTTTCACATATTATTTAGAGAAACACATTGTAACTCAAGCTTTTATTGTAATACATAATCATAATTTTTTAAGCTTTACCGTGTACTAATCTCACAAGAGTATTTCTGGTTTCTGCTTCAAATCAACATCGGCTACGTCTTTCAGCCAACTTTTTAAGCTGCAAGCTTGGGTGCAAATACGTCTAACTTTTCTAAGATACTTTAGTGAGTAGTTCTGCTCAACTAGTACTATTGAATTTCCTTCCAAGTTTATACCTATACCCTGGGGGTGGACGAAATTAGGTAAAGTTGAGTTCTGGTGCCCAATACTCATCGTGACTTTGTGTTTGTGAATGTGATTTTGTCTACTCGTTAACTTATGTTAAACAAGCCTGTTTACCTTAAAAGTCAATGGACAGGAACAAGTTAAAAAAAAATACATGACTTTCTCCGCTCTTTCGGATCCTGGTGTCTATCCCCTGTTGTAGGGGCTATTTTTGGGATGGGGGTTATTATGGGGAGGAAGAGGGTTGTAAATTACTCTAAAGGGTTCTGGTTCTTGTTATTGAACACTTGCTACGACTGTCAGTTTACGTATCTTTTTATAGTAAGAAAAGCCTTTTTCTTGCAAGTCTCAATGGGCAGAAAATACTGGCCGAGATGAAGAAAATTGTAGAGAAGCCAGAAAGGAGATGTAAGAAGATTAAGAGCAAGCTAAGACAGCAAAGATCTTGTTTCCAGTCTTGTTAAGGAAAGCTCCATGAAAAGAAAGAATTTTTCCTCCAGTTCTTCTGCTGGTACCGGGGAGGGCGAAAATTTTTCTTCGTTTCCTTTTATTTGGTTTGTAAGTCAAGGCTATGAAACTTTCATGAGGTTTTTAAACAATGACCTCCCCTTTTTGCCTCCCCCGGGGAATAACATGGATGCTGGTATAGGCACAAGACCAGGACAGTAACAGCGCCAGCTACTGGCCCCGGGGATGTTTATGCAAAGATCCCTGGCGCTTTTCCGTTCTTTCCGTCTCCCAAACTTTTCCCCCTCCTCTGCCGTTACTGTCCTTATCTTCTGGGTGTAATTTCCAAAGAAAGTTTTTTTTCGTTAAGCTAACTTTTGTTCTAGTTTCCCAGTATTACTACTACTGTGGGCCTTATTATATTTCTGCTTTAATATCTGATCTCCAGGGACACAGGGCAAACAGAATTGTTGTGTCTTATAGTTGTGCAAGTTTTGTTGCGAGTTTCCTGGAATGATGTATTGTTTGGGGATCCGTTGCTCAAGTTTTCGTCACATGTTTTGGCTGGTACACAACGCAGTCTTGCTGGGTACCGCAGCCATATGCATCCAACCCGTCATAAATTTCTGCTCCCAGGAATGTTTCCCTGGAGATGCTATGCGACAGGAAAGTTTGAACAGAACAAGGGACACCAGCGGCGAAGACTGATTTCGAATCCTGGGGCCATAGGACTTTGAAATTTTCGCTGCTGATGATGTCTCTCGCTCTCCAATTTCTGCGAAAAGTTACTGGAGATTCCTGTCAGAAATTTTGATAGCAAACCTAAGCTAGACTACTCCAGTACAAGAAAATAAGACTTCCAAGGCCGACCTACGTTGGCCATTGCGTGTTACAATGAGTTCAAGAGTGCTGCAAATTCAAACTGCTCTTTCATTACTGGGCAGGGAATTGCTACAGTGACTTGCTTTCATGTAGCGTACCACTACTGCTCGTTTCTTGTAAAGTTGCATTAAAGAGATGGTGCGTTCATGTTCACGACATTGCTCCTTGCTTCCTTTCTCCACTACACGCTGATTTCTGTAAATCCAGTGCAAAATTGCTACGGTTTTTGTTGAACAATCTAAGAAATTCTCCGAATCTTTCAAACTGGAAAGAATAACTATCAATTTTGAAGCGACAACAGAGAGATTATCTTTGTTCTGTACTTTCTTATACATCTTTTCACAATTTGTCGCAGATTTTGTTACTATAACTACAATTGCTTAAAAAAATCTAAGAAGACGAAATATTGATTTATTCCTAACTGGGATCCTCCATGAAGGAGCAAGGTAAGGGTTTTCGGAAATGTTGTTTCGTTTCCTAACCGATATCCAAAAGGATTTCACGGTCGATCAGATTTCTTCATGAAATCCTTCCCATGATTCGCTTATGTGAAAAAATGCCAAGAGACTAGTAAAATTGCGGATTTTTGCTTTCCTATATCTTCGATACGCTTAAAGCGTATTGGAATAGCAAAAAAAAAATCTAGCATAATAGGTAGTACATTTCTTTCTCCGCCATGTTTGCGTAGCTTTTAGATCGCGCTTTCGTCGTTCTTCTTTCTCTTTTTTTTTGACATCAGGATTTATCCGTGTCATACTCCAGCGTACCGTGTACTGCCTGAAAGTCCCTGCGCACTACATACATACAAGCTTTTTCTGCAGTACAAGAAAAATAAGGCAAAATCGTAACACAAAAACGAAAATGTGAAAAAATAAAGAAAAATATAAAGAAAAGAACCGAGATGTGAAAAAAGCTTAAAACGATATCGAGTTTCTGGTAAGGCCCTCGTAGCCAAGATTATGTTTGGATAACTTTATCCTTTGGTTCAATATCCGCCTCTTTCCTTCTTCCTGTAATGCGGTTTCCAGTTTCTCTAGAACTATGTCAACAAAAATAGGCGCAAAATTAAACCCAACGGAAGTCAAATATTCCACAGAAATAAAACAGCCTTTCGGAATGAAACAGATAGAATAACTCGTGGAAACAGAAAAAAGGTGAATCAGTTTTGGATGATAAAATTGACATTAAAAATTTCCCCATCGTTTTCCATTTTTTTTTCATAGTGCTTCATGCCAAGGATGCAACATACGTCTTTTCACTGATAAAATCCCCAACCGGGGGTCATAAAACGCCCCTTCGACAGTTCGAGAAGAAAAAGAGCGCCGCTCTATTCTTAAGCGACGAAGAAATGTCGTAAAGCCGGTTCTCGACGTTCCATTTCTGCTCATATAGTCTTCATTGGATTATGGCGGTCCGCTTGTGCCCTTACTACATCTGCTTGCCTCCAAAGATGTAAATTACCAATACAAGGTATATTTGTCCTAGGTATCTTCATCACGACTGTCCGCTCAATGTCACCACCAATGACTCGGCCGCCGCGCAATCCTGCCAGAATCTAATAAGCACTCTGTGGAGTCCTAGTACTAAGATCAAGAGCTATTAACTTGCCTTTCCATCTCCCTTAGACCACTTTTCGTCGCTCGATTATTTCCTTCAGAAGAAATCTGTCTCTCCTGAAATTTCTCCCATATCTACTAACGTCACTTGGCCTATTTGGCCTAAAAATTCTGATATATTGAGTTTTCGTAACTTCTTTTGCCCAAAAGACTTATCAGTGTTTTCAACAGGAATAATAATGCTCTACATTTGTTGTCACAATTGAAGAAATATTTATCCATTTCGCTCAAGCTTTAATAGTGCATGATGAGGGAAGGCGAATTTGCAGTCTACGAAAAAGGGAAGAAGAATGGGTTCATAAATAAAAAACTTTTAGTATCAGTACTTAAGCGGTCCCGAAGGGAATTCCGCTCGCTGAAGGACTTCACATGTGTGTGCATGTGTATATATATTTAGTGTATCCGGAAACTGGAACTGCAGTTTTGCAGTTCCGTGCCTGCTATCTCCTTCTTACTGCTTTTGCTTTGAGAGGAGGGGTGCAAAAAAGAGGCTGGGGGATTTGGCTACAAGCCCGAAGCATTGCTTCCTTCTATCTGTCCTTCTCTCTGTATGTTTGTCCTTCTCTTTCAGTGTCTTGATCCTCCATTCGCTCGACGAATGGAAGAACTCCACTTCTGTGTGAGTATACAAGTTCCGCTTTATGAATTAATGACACAACTCTAGGTGGCTTGCCTTAGCCCCACTGTTTTCCACATTTTACTGCCCCTCTTGGGAGGTATTTAAAGAGAGGAGCTCGGGTATCTGTAGCTAATAACTTCCGGGACAGAACTTGCATCACAATTAATTAAAATAGTACCAGCCATGAAATGAGGGACTATTCAAAACTTTTAAAATATTCCATCAGAAGCTTTGCTATAGCTAAAAATAAAGTTACTTGAAGAAATTGCCTTTACAATGAACCCAGCTGCAGTCATATCAGCAGTAAGCCTTTGTCTCTTACGCCAAAAGCTCAAACTCAAAACAAGAAGGTCAAGAACGCTACACGAGTTCAATGTGCCACCCTGTTTATGCAAAACTTGGAAACATAAAAATTTTACAAAGAAGTTTTTCACTCTTTCAAAGGCTTACAATAGTTCAAATGTGCGTTCAAATAGATAACAGTTTACCTTAGGTTGATCCAGCTTCTACAATGCACCTTAAATATTTCGGTACGTAAAAAATATTTCTATACTGTACGAACCTCCTGACAAAAGAAAAGGCAGCTAGACACTGCCGAAGTACCTCTTTTTTTACAACTATGTTACTCTGGACCTTACTACTCGTTAACGCTTACCGACAATTCGTCGCTAAAGAGTTCGTTATGAACACATTCTATTGCTCTTTCTTTACTATCCCTTTAATAATATGAGAAAATTTACCACAATTCCTTGAGAGAAATTTGTATATATCAAGGTTGTGCTTAATGAATTACCAAAGCTTTTAAACTCAGAAATATCCCTTAAAAGAAATTTTTCCACGTAACTTAAGTAAAAAGAAATAAACGCGGCCTATTTCTGCAGCAATGTTAGAAAAAGGACTGGGCTTAACAACTGTAACATACCTTTCGAATGTCGGGAATATTGCCCAAATTCCCAAATTCAATGGAACCTCCAACAAATTCCAACAGACTAGCTTTAGAAACACAGTAGCAAAACCTATTTCTGCAGCAACGAAAGCTCAATAGAGACTTCCGAGTGACAAGCGTGGTAGAATCTCCCAGTTGCTCATGCTTTTCACCCCTCCCGTGGCATTTCTTCTTATTTCCAGCGCTCTATAAGAAATTCCAGGATCTGCCAGAAAACTTTCGAAGTTGGAAAGTTCATTTGTCTCGACTTGAGTGTACAACTACTTGACCGTTGTGATACCAACAAACGTGCTATTTAACCTTTAGCTCCCATGTCCTCCGTAGCCCTCTAATGCTTAATCCTTCTTTTCCAAACTTAACCGCTAACTAATTGTAGAACATCCCAAATACGTTCTACTAACCTTTATTGAGCGATTCTCACTCTCATTTACGAAGAAAAAGCTTTCACATTTCCCCCGCCCTTTAAATACCCTCCGTAAGGGGTATTTCACCCCCCTGAAAACTTAAATTACTTTGGGCCTACTTCCAAATTGTGAAGACATATATTAATGACCTCAAGTATATCACGTCAAGATATGCTGTCCCATCCTCGTTTTCTCCCCTTACAGTTCGGGGATGAAGCTTCACTAACGGAACTTCCTTTTACCGCTAAAAAGTATCTTAAATTTCTTTCAGTCCTTTTCTCTTCAAGAATTTTTTTAACCTGAACTAAAGTTAGAAAATTTGTCTCAGACCTGGGCAGAAAAATGTACGGCATGTGAAAGTTCCGATCATATTATTTACTTGTTTCTAAAAGAATTGAGAAAAAATACGCAAACATAGCGCAGAAATTTCTGACTATTTTCAATATTGCCAATGACCTTTACGTTTAAGTATCCTTTAATCCTCTCTCGTACCCTAGCAGTCCAGTAATAGAGCTTTTAGGGTTCAAAAAGGGTCAGTAAAAGGTAGGTACCACTTCTGCAGCAATGCAGAAATAGCTGTTGGGGGAGAAGTGCTGTTTTGTCTGTCAGTTTATCCTTCCATTTCCAGAAACCCCATACAGCTTAATTCCTGCTCCCTAAACTTGATTTCTACTCTGTTTCCCCTTCAAACTGCATCGTGTGGCCAGTACTCACCGTTTAAATTTGTTGCTTCGAGCTATTCCTTCCTCGCCCCTATTTTCCTGTAACTTAGATCTAGACAAGAGTCAAGCAATGCCATTTTAGTCCTTCTTTGAACATTTTTTTATATCTAACCCCTAAATGGGGCTATCCATCCTCTAGCTTCTCTTTTTGCTCACTTAAGAGACGAAGAAATACTGGATACTCATGTTGTTCGGTAGTGTGTACAATACTCTCGGATGTGTCTTGTTGCTACAAAGAAAAAGAGAAAGAGCGTGCTCGCAAGGAGGGAGGAACTGTGGGAAGAGAGTTAAGATACCAAGTGGTTTGTTCTGAAGAAATACTGGGGCGATTCCTTCGCCGGGTTGAGGGTGGACTAAAAACGACTCCTCCTTCTCAGTTGATTCTTTTCATCGCCAAATGCGACCGCTGCTCTTTGCGGAAGTTCAGTGCTATAAAAACGAGAAGGAAGTCCCCAGGCAAAATAACTCTCTCTTTCTGCCTCTCTTCATCTTTCTTTTTTAGGCTTTACTTTTTGGCGCGTGCCCCTGCCTTTCGCTTCGCAACAATTTTACGAGCATCCTCATGCCCGCTTGCGACGTCACACAGTGACGTCACATGTAGCATTTTAGTCTCATTCAGTCCTTCCAGATAGATATGCCTTGTGACAGTTGCACTTTATTTCTCTAAAACCCATTTTTCTCTTCAGACTCAATTTTGTTTAAGTTTTTCGATGCATAATAATTAAAGCTACAAAATTATTTTCACACGCATTAGTTTTTGATAAGTTTCTTTCAAACGACAAGCTGGTGAAAAAAGGGAAATAGGAACAGAAATGCTTCAAGGCGTTTGTGTGACAAGTCCGGAAACGGCTGACATTTTACACTTGAAGGCGTTCACTAGAGATTGGAAAGATCTTTTTTCCTTTAGGAAAAAATGCCAAAAATGAAAATTGTACGTTTGGACAACATTGTGTCGCCTCGGCCACGACGGAACACTGCTGGATACCGAATGGCTGATGTAGCAGAAAGAAGGTTTTGCCACGCGACCAAATTTTAAAATTAGCTCCGCGGGGCAGGAGTCTTTTGTAAGACGGAAGCTCTGAGTAAGTGGAGGAGAGGAAGCGCATTTCTACAGATGGGAAAAAAGGAGGTGGGAAAGCGTATTGATAGGAGATTAAGGAGAATACTGGAAGGGAGAATCAGATGTACTGGAAAAAACTCATAATTTCAGATTACGTTAAAGATAAAGTGATATCTACGTGTGTTGCAGAAATTGAAGAATTTTTTTGCGGTTTCCGGCAAAGATGGTGTGCGGTGGTCGTGATATTCTGACAGCCACCGAAGCCTCAGCCTCATTAGAGACAGACACAAGGCTTGACTGGAGATCAAAGGACAGGGCCAACAAGGCGTGTATACCGCCTTTCTCTCGCTTCTTTTCTTCCTTTCGTTCTTTCAGGCGCTTTCTGCCGATCTTTTCTTCCTGTAAATGTTGCTGACTCGTAGCAGCTCAAAAATGGACACCTCTCTGATAGCTGACTTCATTTTTTGGCTCCCTTTCTCTGCTCTCAAACGCTTCAAAGATCTTTAGGTGGCGCGAAAGAAACTGAGCGGTATGTCACCACACGAAAGACAGGAACGGAATTTGGCAGAAATTAAACGGCAGAAGGAAATTCGATTGTAAGACTGTGAATCTGGTTTCGGCAAACAAGTTCAATAACTGTTGAGAAAGTGTTTTTGTCTCGAAATCTTATGCGTTTTATTTCAAACATGAAAAGGTTACAGGAAATACGTTTACCTACTAGTATAGTTATTTTGCGTAGATACTACTCAATCATACTTTCGCTCCTGCATTTTTGTAGCACTGATTATCATAAAAGTAATTTTGTTCGGAACTTCGACATAATTTAAAAAACGATATGCTTGGCATGTTCACTAACAAATTATGTTTTTTTCTTTAAAAAAATACCCATGTATCTAAATAATCATCATTTAGCAATCTAGTACTTTCGAAACATGAGCAATAGCTCCAAAGCATTTTATTGGGGGTAATTTTACTGTATAAGTAATTCAATCAAAAATTCTGACACAAGCTGAGCTTTGCGTCTAGAAATTGGAAGACATCATTCACAAACTGCTCTTTCTTAAGAAAAAAAAATAATTTGGAAAATACGTGAAGCCGTCGGATCAGAACTTTGAAATGTAACGTACAATACTGTAGTTCGATGAAAACAAAATGATAATCTTACCCTCATGGTAAATACTTATAACAGCCACTTAGGAAACTTATCTTATCTAGGCTCCTCTTAAATTAAAAATGATTTATTATATTGTCTTACCTTATGCGCTAGTAAAGGAGCTATCATCCCTAAAATACTCGTAAAGATTTAGATTTCTTATTAAAAAAATAATATTTCTGCATTGCGTTTAGCCTAAAACTATTCGGGCTACATCTTTTACAGCAGTACGTAAATTCGGTGCAAATCTTTGGGGTCTTTTGTATTACTATGCCAGCACTAATACAAAAATTAAAAGTAACACCTTATACAGCAATAAATCCTAGGTGGTAAAGTTCCTTAAATTCCTGTCAGTGACTGGCTAAGCTTATTTTTAACATAAAAATGCGTATAGGTACTTATGCCGACTCCCATAATTTAATTTTCTGTTTTTAACGAAAATTTCCATTTTCGCTGGGGTTTAACGCAATTACTTCCAAGTATTTATAAAGTGAAAGTTCAGGGAGGCTTTAGCCATAAAGAAGTTTTCTGCAACGATGGCGCTTTAAGACCCATACACATTTCTGCCAAGAGCAAAGAAATAGCCCGAAATGGAAGAAAAAGGAAAGCGATAGGACACAATACTTTAGCTCCCTTTTGCCCCTGAAAAGCCTGCGAAAAAGCCTTTCAGCCAGTCACGCAGCAATGTCCTTGTTCTATACAAAAATGCTCCCATTTCTCCTCCACTCTCATCCCCTCAACACCCCTCCTTAACCCCAGGCTCCCTGTCCCCGAGCCCTACCACAATTCCCCAAGACGTCATCAGCTACTTGGGCACGCCAGAAATTGGCCTGGATCAGCTGTGGGCCTTGGCCACATTACGGGATCAAGCCGAAGAAAAGAGAATCGAGGGAAAAAAATAAAACAAAAAAGAATGCGAAGAAAATGCTGGTAGATATCGCCTCTTTTCTTCAGCTCCTCCCACCCAGGTACTATTGTTTCGTAAAACGGACGTCTAACAGCGAAGATATGTTACAAAAATATGTGCAGGTGTTGGAAGGGATGCATTTTCGGGTTTAAGTCCTCACATGACAAAACAGCTGTGCAAGTGACAGTTTTATATAGAAACTTGGCCGAGCTATTTCTTTAACAGCTTTAATACACATACTATTTTGTCTCTCGTCCGAGTGAAAGAGGGTGAAAAGAGGGTAGTGGCACGTGCGTAGCTACTTTCGTTAACCAGAACGCGAAAATTGGCTGAGATAAAGCATTTTTGCTGCCAAGGAGATGGAAGTAATAGCTTCTATTGGTGCCCAGGGAGATAATTCTGTTTTCTTTTTAGTACGGAGGGCCAATGAAAAGGGTCAGATGTAGACTGAAATGTGTCTACGTGAATGCGTCATATATCAGTATTCAAACGGTAATATTTTGTTTTTCGAGATAAAAAGCGAGCTTTGAATTGCAAGAGACAAATGTCACATTTCTTTGGGTACAGAAATTTCTGTCGTAACTTATTCTTACTATATATTTATCCGCATAATTCCTTGTCATCCTGATTTTATTATTAATACGGTTTTTTAATGTTAGTATTTTTAAGTATTGTTATACGACAACTAGGAATCGTCGCAGTGCTTTCTTCAGTGCACTCTCTTTATTACTGCCATTCTGCACTTGTGCTATACGGCAAAGTGTCATCATGTCTGTATTAGTTCTCCTTTTGGCTCACAGATGTCAATTCTTGACAAATTCTATAATGTCTGTACACAGTAGAGCCTCCGGCAAAGCTCTACCTTCTAAATTTCTGCCGTGACTTCTCTTTTACCTAACTGCTTATCTTGCGTATTTTTATGTAAAGAATGTCAATCTTTGAAACTTTGACTTTCTACTGTTACATTTTTTAAGATTTATTTTTAACTTTTCTATCTCTGTCATTTTTCTCGTTAAAACTTTCTCTTATTTTTTCTAAGTATGTCTCTTCCTATCAAAGTATTATACATCGATTCCTGTTTCACATAAGCGTATAATTGCCGGTGTTTTTAAGCAGTGAACTGGCTACATTACTGCAATTCTGCGTTTCTGCTGTGCGGGAAGTTGTTATTTTGCTTGTCATCTTATAGATCACACCCGTATGCTCTTTACTTATCTGCTATTCTCGCACCCTGCTGTAGGTTCTAATATTTGTCTCTCTACCCTTTCATCTTTTCGTTTTAAAGCGTCAGTTTTCAGCACTAATGTCCTGTTTCATTTTAAAGAAAATATATAAACTTTTCGTTAAACCATTCTTGTGATTTTCTGCCGTCACTTCTGCAGAAACCAAATTCGATTTCTGGGTTCTGGTTGCCTGCTCTTCCAGGTTTCTCCCTGCTTAGTTGAAGGGGAAAAAACATTTCTCGGAGCGAATGACTTGGGCCTCAAATCAATTCGCCTGAGAACCGGGCACTCTCCATCGGAATCTTGCCACCTGACGTGTATAACATACGTTTCACTTCCCCCACCGTCTAAGCTTCAAGGTTAGCCCACACTCTGCAGTGTTGTATGCAGTGCGTCCAGTACATGTACAGTCCAGGCCAAAAGAAGTAAGAAGCAATGGAAAGGAAACTTCAAAGCCTGACAACATTGCTGCGGAAAACCACGTGCTTAACGACAACTTGTAGTGTCCCTGTGTGCCGGTAGCTATTGATCTTCCTTAGACCATAAAGTCGTCGCTTGTCTCTGTTTTTCGCGTGTATGGCACGTTATACGAGGCGTATCTCTTTCCTCCCAACCCCTAAAACCCCACACTTGACGTTTTTGCCCCGTTTTCCTACTTACGTGGTGAAAATCGCCTTTTCACAAGAAGATGTTGAAGAAAGAGCTGTTTCCCGCGCTTTTTGGCCAACACTGGAATTCATGGAGAAGAAATCTACAGTGAGTTGCTTGAGTTTGGAGCCCGATGGAGGGCGCTGGGAAGCTTGCAGAAATGAGGCTATTGTCTTAAGCAATTCTTCCGGAGAAGAAATGTAGTATCATTTTTTCTGAAGAAGTTTTTCTTCCTTTTTGCTTGGGGGTGGAGAGATGTTTTAGTTCTGTTTCCTGCGTCACACCGTTTCACCCACCGAAGACTGGGGATCACTTACGAAACGAAAGAGACATATTTGCATACAAAGCAGGTTCATTTTCCTTGCCAAGAAGTATAGGAAACGTTATCCTGGTTCGAGCCCCGCAGATGAAAGGAGGAAGAGGGGGTGAAGGAAGGAATGGATTGGATCCGCCTGATATTTCTTGCGGTAATAGCCAGCGAAAAACTTGTGCGTTGGTTTCGAAAACCGTAACAGCCGACCCGGGCAAAGAATAAAGGTTAAACGTGGGAATGCGAGCTAAAGCGGAGGCAATTGTAACCCTTGACCTTCCTCGGAAAGATAAAACCCCAGCTTACGATACCCAATTTCGGTGTGTCACTTACTTTGCTGGGTTGACAAGCAGTTTTCATGGCTTTGGCAAAAACTTTTCAACTAAATTGTCTCTCTGAAGTGAAATCCTTTGTATACTGCAGAGCAAAATTCCAGGCCGTTGTTCGAATCAGTGAAATGGGAGAATTCAGTGACGATGGAAAGTTGATTCCAGGAAACATTGTCAAATTTTGGCAAGTTTCCTGGCTTTAATCAGAGATAGTCAGGTATAGTCAGGTATACTCTGTGACCTACTACTACGATCGACAAGATCTTCGTTCACGAAAAGCGAAGTTTCTCTCCCCGTCAGTGTTAGGTTTCATTTGCAAATCACGCCTCCGTACCTAATTTGCAAGTAAATAGCCAAAGTTTAAGACCCATATAGAGAATTTGGTTTAAATAAACTAAAAGGATTGAGAAATCTGAAATGCTTTTCAATGCTAGCGCCAACGAGATGAACTACTGGTATTCCTACTGAACGTACGGACGCGCTGGATATGCTATCCAACGGCCAATTCTCGTCACCAACGCCTTTCATAAAGAACTGTGCCACGTGGTCGGTTTTCTTATCTAAAAAATTGACAACTGTCTTCTTGCACGCTTCTGAAAGCCGTTCCAAATGCAAACATTGACTCACTTTTACTCGAAAATTCAGCTGACCATCGTTCCACACTTCACACACACACATACAACATGGTAGGATTGGGTTGAGTGGGAGGGTTTAATAGTCTTGTACTAGCACTTTACTGGAAACTACCCCAATCTCCCTCTAATCCGTGACCCCAATTCCCTTGTCGTGTTCATTCCGTAACGTAAAAGGGCTAGAAACGTAACAAGTCTCCAGGCGAGTCAATTTGCTGCCGTTTCCTGCGTTCTGGGATACGCTTTATTCCTCACTAGCAAGTCTATTGTCTGTTCCAATTGCCTTGATTGACCAGTGGTGCTAATTGACAAGCCTTTTTATCGCCGCTCCATCAGCTCTCACGCTCTCCTTCTCTTGCACCCTTTCCAAGGCGGTGGGCTTCGAGTCGTCGATTTACGTCCACAGGCTATTAATCCGTTTTTGATCATCACTTTCCTTGCTGGTTGCTGTTCCTGCCCCCCAAAAGAAGATTACTCTTCTCCCCGAAGAAGACTCAGTGTATAGCGTTACAACAATACGATGCTGCTATCGGCCTTCGCAAACCCCTCAGAAGTACCGGTACCTAGCTTCGGGAAAGGAAAAAGCGTGTGAAACGTGATATGGGCACCGAATGTCGGCCACTCCTATCTGGACCCATCTGGGCCGCCTCCTTAATTAATTGGCAACGATCCGTCCGAGAGGCTCTAAATGTCAGCATCTCTTGCTCTTTATTCTCATTTCACACCCTCAACAAAAAGCAGAAACCCGAAGAAAAGGGACCAGACAGCCAAGGAACGATTGCTTCGGCGATGCTCATTCTCTTAGTGTGCCTTAATAGTCCTGGACAGGATCATTTCCTACTTCTGCTGCTTAGCACGTTTTACCCCCTCTCCCACCCCTTGCCCTACACCCAAAAAGGGGGGCAAATACCAACGAAGTATTGGCCAGCAGCTGACCGTAGAACGAAATTAGTTCCTGTGACCTTCTTATTGCTTTGCAACGCGTTCAAGTTCATTTTTACTCCCCGTGAGAAAGATTACAGTGAAGACTCCCCGTAACACTAATTAACGCTGCCAGACGCGAGTTTCAATTGCTAAGGACACTCTGCAAAAATTGGGGTCCGAATTACTAGCCTCGGTAGCTGCAGTAATTCGACACCGACGACGATGAGGATTGCAATGTGATAAAAGTAGGTCATTTCTTTATCGGGCTATTATCCCTTACTGGTCGGTGCCAACTTGATCTGCCCAATACTCGAACCTTTGACCTCATCTTGTTCCGTTGGAAAGTCTTCCATTTCATGATGGGAGCGGGAGGGGGCGGAGCCATTTGCAGTGCGCCTTACCCCGGCCGAATACCAGAAATTTTTTGTGCCTTTTTGTTCCGGAATGAAAAGGAATTCCGGATGACATTTTCCACTCCTTTTTTCCTTTTTAGTTTTTTTTTTTTTTTTTTTTTTTTTGGGGGGGGGACGGGTATTCTGGCTCGACAGCGTCTAGGGGAATGAAAGAAAGGGGAAAGAAGATGAAGCAGGCAGAAAAGAAGAAAAGGAAAATTGAACGACTTAATCTTTCCCTGCTTTGCCTTAACAAACTCATCAATTTAAGGGAAAGCCAACAAGCCAATCTCTGGCTTAGCAATCTGTGACGGACTTTTTTCCCTAACGTTTGACGTTTTATTCTCAGCTGCTGGTTTCATTGTCTTTTTCTGCGTTCCGGAGAAAGAAAGCCGAGAAGATGGAGACAGATTTGGCGAAAAAGACGGAAGGATTATTGTGTTTTAGAAGCCTAAAAGAAGAAATTCAAGAGCTTTTAATCTATATTACCACATCAGTGAGTCCGGAAACTCCCATCAATGTGTGAAATCAGAGTTTCCTTTGTAGATGCCATAAAAAATTGGCTGAAGAACGACAAAAATCTTCTATTGTTAGACAAGAATCGATCACAGCTATGTTGACACTTATGTCAGGCACGCATTTAGAAAAGTAATCTGGTATGTTTATGAAAAATTAAAGCAGAATATTTTTCTTAACTTTTGCTTTGAAATCGCAACAAAAATTGTCTTTAAAGTATTTTAAAAAGGTCTTAGTCCACATGTCATGGACACTTGCTCATTCGAAATGAATTATAATATAAAACACTAGTTTTGCATTATTTAATCCGTAAACTGAGGAAATATTTCTAAATTACTCACGAGAGCTTTAGGTAATGTAACTCATTTCACTCAATGTTCGCAATAAAACTAACTTAAAATCAACTTAATTCGATTAAAAAATAGTAATTTTCGTAAATAGGCGTTTGAAAATTTGTGACGTTCTGATTTGTTTCAAGAAAGCTTTCAGTAGCCAGTCACAACAATGACAGTAGGAAATTCTTTAAAATGAAAATTATGCAAATTTTGAAAATAAAAAGCAAAATTCTTTATAACGGTTCAAGCTGTCTTTGCCCTGATGAAGGCTCGTGGTTTGGATGCCTTGTGGGGTACAGGAAAGGGGTTAAGGGGGTCGAGGAAGTTAGGGTTAGAGACTTGGGCTGGTGCCAAATGAGTTAGCAATGCCTTCAGGGCTGTTTGATGAGTTTCAAGCCTCTAAAACCTTAGGAAACTACAATTTACTCCGTCTCTCCCTCATATCACCCTCTTTTACCCTTCACGCTTATGCCCCAATGAAAGACTGTCAGGATTTTCTAGATTTTCTTAGTATAAGCTCGGATTAACTGCTTTTTTGCTGCGTTCCAACGGAAAATGTTTCTTTTCAAGTTTCGGAAATGCTGTTAACAAAAACGAATGAAGGAAGAGAGATATTGGGATTTCTAATTCTTTTCAAAAAATAAATTCCTCACCTTCTTGTAGCAAAGATGACAAAATCTTTCAGCGAGCTGGTAGAATAAAAAGGCCGGGAAAAAATTGAACAAGCGAAAGAGCGAAAGGGGCCTATGCAACTCGCTGATAAATGAACATTGTGAGATGCCCCCAAAAGAGAGATGACAGCAGCCTCTTCTTCTCGCTCTTTTCCTACTCAATACTTTTTGTTGAAAAAGCTTTTCCTCCTCCACTTCTTTTTCGGAAAACTTTTTGGCCAGAAAACATTCCTCCACTGGAAAGCCGGTTCACTACGCCTCCGTAACTGAAAACTTTCCACTTTTCTTCAACAGTTTCTCCCCGCTACTACAAGGATTTCCTTCCTTAAACTCTTCCTACACTTTTTGGCCTGTCCGAGTGATAGGAGTTTTCTGCAAAAGTTTGGGGAATAAGGAAGTAAGAATTTACGATTTTAGAGCCAACTGATTTTTTTTTCCAAAAGTTTCAAGAGATATAGCAGTATTCGAATTTCGGCACCAAGTGCCTAGCCAGTACTTAACATCGACGCGCAAACTTGTGCTCGAGCGAGTAAAATTTAGCAAGAACTTGTACTGGACGTACCTTAATTACAATGAGAGAGTTTAGGCAAAATTCCTTTTGCAAATTTACTGTATTGCTTCGAAGAATATCTTACATTTAAATACCAAGAAAAATTGAAATTTTTAAAATAAATACAAAGTATAAATATTACAATAAAAAAAATTATAGTGATTTTAACTGTAAGCTTGTGAAAGTGGTTGTTCCTTTGGTTACACTTGCTCCAACTTTTTTTTACAGAAATGTCAAGTACGGTGACTGAGTTACATAATTATTCGGGCTTTCATAAGAAAAATCACAATACCTTAGCTCAATGTCGAACGTCTTTTTTGTTCCTTTTCGAATAAGTCTCAGGTAGACCACCCCGTGCTAAAACTATACAAAATTTTACTGCCAGAACATTTTCATAAATTATGTAGCCGTCTTGACAGAGTCGTTCACTAAAGCTCCGAACATTATTGAACATGAGTGTTTCTGCTTCTTTTAGTTTCTAAGTAATAACTTACACGTTTAGCCAACTTTCAAGAATCATCCCTTTTAGCTCTATCGAAGTTTCTAAGATGGGGCGTGGAATTGTGTAGTCTTGTAAATGCTCAAAGTGTTGAAGAGAAAATTGGCCTTTGTATGACGCTTGCTCGGATTCATTTTTGTTCTTTGTGGAATTAGCTCTTTGTAACATCATTTTTTTTTTCTTTGCGATGAAACTTTGTCTGTTTCTGTGTGTTCTTTTCCTTGTATAGAAGCACAAGGGAGTAAAAAAGAGAGCAATTTACTCTGTTGACAATCTAAAAAAACTCCTTTCCTTGTCTTAATTACGAATTGCCGCGAAAACTAGGGGCTTCTTTAACGTTCTTTTTTATCCATCTCAGTTTGCTTCGGATTTCTTCCCTTTAGAAAACTTGTTTCCAAACTGCTAACTCCCATTACTTTGATATCCAGCTTTTAGCGGTTTTTGTGCTCCTCCTAACGAATTCCAACGCGTTCTAAACAGCGTTGGAAACCTACTAGTCTCAAAGGTTAAAATGTTCCCTTTGACGCAAAATACCGCGATTTTTGTCGTTTCCCTGGATTTAAAGCCAAATACAAAAATAATCAATTAATTAAATTGTCAAATCAGCTAGCAATAGTGCTTCGCATTCAAACGTCTCTTCTTTTGAAATATCACTTTTAACAATGAAGACTTCACTTTCTTATGTTTAATTAGCCAAACCAGGAGCAAAGAGCAAAACAAGAATGAACAAAAAAGAAACAGAATTCCGAGCGAATAGTTAGCAACTCTTATCCACGTACCAAGCAGTTATCCAAACCTCACAAAAACATGGATAATATAATTCCTTATAATGTCTTCATCAAAAGCTACAGTTTTAATAATTTTTTTAAACACATAAGCACACTTTTACGTAGGCATTCCGGGAAACTAATTTTCAGCACCACAAAAAAGTCATTTTTAGTATCTTATTTGCCTTCTTACATTCCTACAAATCGACAACCTTCTTCAGACTTAATGCATGTACTCAAGTTCGACGGGAAGTAGATGTCGCTGCTCTCGCGATGTATCCCTTCCGGCTGTCAAACTGGAAGCTCATTGAGCAAGAAGTCTAGCACACCTACGCCACTATCTTATCAGATTTGATTCTATTAAGTGCGTAATTTCTTCGGAGGTTCTTTGCAGGGGGCGCTGGGGGCGAGGTTAGGTTGTTGGAACGACTGTCCCCCTTTTACGTCTTCCGTTCTCTTTCCCAGTGTCTGCGATCTGTCGCGCGTTACTGTAAATGGCCAGGCCAAGTGGCACGTATATGAACATCGGGGGTGACGTTGATAGGCTCTTGACCACTGTTGAATGTCTTTTTGGTGAGGGTGGAAGCGGGGGACAAAAAAAAAGAAAATGCTCTCACTCACCCCACGCCCTATCCATCATTCGGAGTCCTAGGAAAGGAAATCATAACACAGTCCAACTCTTCACATTGAACTAATACTTACTCACCTCTTCATCCCCCTTCTCTTCTTTCCTCCCAAGCAGATCAGTTCACTTTGTCATCGTTTCGGTACACAACAACTTCCTTAGAACTAACGCTTTTCAAGCTCTCAACGTCCTCAGCCTTTCTTAACGCCTGCTCTTCAAATTCAAATGAAAATAGGTGTCCCTGGTGTCGCCAGCATGGTGACAAATTTTGCTTACCATCCTCATTTCTCTCCTCTTTTGCTCGAAAAAGCTCAATTTCACTTGTCACTCATACAGATTAAAATGTCCTAAAAACAGAACACGCGCAAAATCGATTCTTCAGCCCTCCGATGCACTCAATGACCCGATTTTTAAAAAACAAAATTCAGATAAAACCATAGATGGCGCAGGTGTCACTGACGTATCACGCAGTCTCTAGCACTCGTGCAATTTCGAAATAATGAACGATTCGAATTTGTTAATTACTAATAAGCTTGGGACTAAAATTAGGGATTATACAAAAACTTAACGTCGGATTAAATAGAATTTATACAAAAAAATTAAAAGTGAAATTAAATCACGATCACACGTAGACTTAAGCAGCGCTACTAGGATTACAGAATTTAAAGTATTTTTTAAATATTATTTTTTATTTATTTATTTTGCTTTTATAAGTTTTTCACATTTTATTTAACTTTCACGTACATTCCATCGTAAGTTTCTTCTCGTTGATTATTGATATTTTATTTTTCATAAAGCATTTTTCGTTTAAAGGCTCTGGAGCATCCAAGTAATGTTTCTTCCATCTGGTAAGACCTAAATGGTAGTTAGCTTTTTCAAGAAGCGGCCAGTAGGATTGGAAAGGAAGCGTCATAGGAGCAAGCAATCATAAAAAGTTATATAGTATTATCTTTGTAATTATTTTCGCCGAAACGCCAGAACCGAGTTGTGTTCCCCTTTTTTTATGGCGCGAACATTAACTGAAAAGTATCTCCTTGTGCGTATGTGACATGTGTTAGGGGATGGAAATTAACATGGTTTTAAAACCGCTTTTACCACACCAGGGATATGAACTCACACAACTGCTTGCCCAAAAAAAATCGATCGTGCCTGTCCCTGCTAAGAACTGTATTGGCTCCTACAGAAAAAAATGCAATTAAAAGTTCCCTCCCATTACAAAAATATTGCACGTACTTACACTAACATTCTTCAATCCGTGTCTAAGGTTAAACATGCATCACAATAACTACAGCTTGTTTTAGTGCAGCAATACATGGTAAAACACTTGGTAAAAGAAAATAATTTTTCTTTCAAATAATCAACATTATTACTTTATTTTGTTAATCTTTTAAATTTTTTAAGTACTATGTATTTTTATAACATGACCTTTAGCACTGAGGATATAATGCGGACGTGACGAAGTTCACTTCTAATTAAAAAAAAATCCTTTGCGTTTTCGTTCTTATTTTATATAATGGTACTCTACCTTAGTTCGCAAAACTGCCCTATATTCAAAGCTCTGACATAAAATTAAAGAAGTCTCGACTAAAAAGAGCCAAAACAAGCTACAAACCTATCTGTTTAACGTTTCGCTACCTGTTTTCATGTTTATTGAAACTTTCATAGAGGTCGGAATCCTTTCTTTCATGAAAAGAACTGCCCGGGGAATAATCCCCAAATATTTTTTTTTCGGGAAAATGCAGTAGCATTTCAAGTTCTTTGGTTTTGGTATAAAAGGGCCAGGTCGTGTCTGTGTGAGCAGAAATACTATTACTGCCTGAGGAGGAGGAAGGGTGGAGCAAGAGAGCACACAATATTGCAGGTAGCATTTCCCCCTAAAAACCTTTTCATTTTCGTTGTATGTTTATTTATGCACAGTTATGCCACGAAAAAAGCAATACAAAGGATTTCGGTGAGGACTATGGGCTGGCACTGTCTACTGGGCCACAGAAAAGAACGCACTTAAAGCCATCCATCGCCCTAGGGCAAAACGAAGGAAGATGATCTCGATAGTAGACGGCCGTTGAAAGACGAAACGCAGGACAGTTCGGAAGTTATAGGAAACCAAGTTATCTATCCATTTGAATCTTAAAAGTTTTCCTGGAATTGTTCTGACTCTCTTGCTAAACTATTCTTTGGAGAAAAAGGAAAACGCGTACGTCGAAATTGAATGATCTTTCACCCGAAATGAAGCAAAAAAAGAAGGCAAAGGGGAAAAGGGGATGATGTTGGCATTACCGGAACTAGTGACGGAAGACGAAAAAATTTCTCTCACTATAGGAACCTGGTCGGTGGATCCTTATCCTCCTTTGTCCACTTTGGGGGTGGAAAACGGGGAGAAAGACGAGAAGAAGGCAAAAAGACCAAGGCTTGGAAACTTTATCGAACAGCCTGTTCCTTTTGTGTTTATTTTTTAACATTTTCGTACTTCTCGTTGATTCTTTCGTAGTGTAAGTTCAGTTTAGAGCAGTTTAAACTGAAAATTTGCAAGTAACAATTAAAGTACTAGTCTTCTGTGTTTTTGTTATTGCTATATATCGACTTAAAAGGTAACGGGCGAGCCTTGGCGTCTAGTGCAGCTGTTGGGGATTTAACTGGTGTTTTAATCACAGCTAAGAGGATTTGTATCGGATTGCAGAAGTCGAAAGGAGAGGAGCTTTTGTTACGTATCTGGTGTTTACACGTTTGGCGGCAAGTTGACAATCCAAATTGCAAACGTATTAAGGAGGGAAGGATACTAAGCGACGGTGTTTAATGCTCCATTACTGATGTGGATTTTCGAGGGACGTAGATAGAAGAAGCAGTACAAATGCCTTACACAGTACCAGAAACGCATTAGGAAAAGTACAAAACGATTACGCAACGCTTCGAAGCCAAATTGGTGCGTTTCTACTTTCCACTAAGCTGTTTCCCCGAAAGAGGATAGAGACTTGGCTTTGTTTTGGATGTGGGGTGTTTAGCGTGAAGTTTTGGCGGATTCTTGTCAAGTACGGGCTGCAGTGAGTATTCTGACAAGAGCATTTGGAGAGATGCTCTTCAACGTGAGGTTCTACGACAATCTGAGAGAAAATTTTCTACACCTGGAATGAAGCAACAAGAGATCTGTTTTCATGCGGGTCTGTGCCAGTTTTGAATCCTTGCTCCGCCTTGTCTTTGGGTAACAGGATCTTGACGTTTCCCGGAGATTATTCTTGGCGTCAAGAGCGTTGCAGCAGCAGCTTTGCTAACAATTTCTCTTTGAAAACCTATGTAATTTTGCTAACACTTTTCACAAAGGGTCCTTCAGGCCTAAACTATATTATGAATGACTCAAGAAAAATGAGTCACGTAATGAAAACAACAGAGTAACTTCCAAATAACCCTGGATTGTATGATACACATTTATTTTAACACTACTCTAGAAAATCCACAGAAAACTTGTGTTGCCATTTCATTCTTGTGGTACCTTACTGATAGTAGGAGCTGAAATACATAAAAATTTTTCAGATAAATTTTTTGCTACTAACTGGTTGCCAATCGCTTGTACACTAACACATCAAATAAAGATTTTTTTTTTCGAAATTTCGTACTTTGATAGCCCTACTGGTTATGGATGGCACGATCTAAGAATGGAAAGGACAAGTTCCAATTGCTTTCAGTTTTTCCGCGCACATAAAGAATAACAACACAGGTGGAACCTAATCCCGAAAATGGCCAGGAAAGATGAATCACGTTCTATTAAAAGTTTGGAAACAAAATGAAAGGAAACATAACAGAAGTTTGATAACAGCGAAACATTGGGCTGAGGGCCAAAGTAATAAAAGATAAAATAGGGTAAAAGAAAGACTAGATGATGATGGTGATCAGGAGGAGGATGAGGGTTATGTAAATCTTTTTTATGGCCGTGATTCACTGTGTTGTTTTACGACGAGAGATGTATACATATCTCTACTGGCTGATGTATCAGCAGACTACGATGAGAGTAACTGGCAACCCTGGGAACCTTCCGGTGTACTTACTTCGTATTGTTTGCCCTTCAGAGAGAGAACTGCCTTTAATATGGGATAGAAATAAGCATCTTGTTAGGGACCCTTTTATTCCTTCACATGCTCCTTTTTTCTTTCTTTTCTTTCGTGCTCTGAAATAGAACTGCATTTTTGAAATACAATTTAAGGGAGCGAAAAAGAAAGATAAGAGTTACGTAGAGGCCAATCTCGTTTCCAAACTAAAATAGGAAAGTGGGAAGAGCAAGGGGGCAAAAACGGTTGCAGGTAAACTATTTTCTCCCAGTTTTACAAAAGGTTTTGTACTGTACCAGGTTTTTGATGCAACCTTCCATCCTGTTCATTTTTACATTTTTTTTTTGCCCAACTTTTAAATGCAACCTGAGTTGCGAGTTAATGAACCGCTAGGGGGTGGAAAGGCGTGGGGACAAGAGAGGAAGAAAAGGAGACGGGGATGTGAGAGGGGGAAGAGGGACGACAGCAGCGACGCGTGAGTGCATAGCCAACAAAAGACGTCGAACGGACGTTTAGATTCTTCTCAAAGTTTATATACGAAGATGAGGAGGATCCGGAACGTTTGGTACCAGGCCAAGTGTAATGACAAAACGGGCTCTTTGACGCAGTGGTAAACTTACGAATCGTTACATCTGCTGGCGGGGACACCTGGTGGCTGAGTGACGCAACTCGAACTCTCATGTAAACTTCCCTTTTAAAACTTTTGACGTGCAGTCTCACCTAATTTATTCCTTCATTCAAGGCTAAATTGCTAACTGGTTTTAACGACATAAGGCCGTTTATCGATATGCCAGTACAAGATCAATTATTAGCGTTTCAGTTAAGCTTAAGGCAGTTGACTATTTAAATAAAAGTATCGTGCCTTATAAACGAGTTTTGGATGGCACAATTATAATTATCTTAAGATAGAAATACATGAACCTTTACATGCTCTTTGTTTTATTTTCGATCTCTAACGCCCTTAGCAGGTTTAAATTAAGAGAAAAGTTTGGTTAAGTACACTTTTTTATGTACGAAATTTTTATGAGACGAACTGTACCGATAGAAAAACTTCTAAACAATACATTGTAATTTGGCACGAAACCAGCATCACACATTGCTCAAGTTGTAGTGCATGACTTATCAACTAGGGGCGCTAAAGGGGAAAACGGCGTAAAATAGAAAAGTCCTCAACGGCTGGAGTATACCTTTTATAGCGATAAGAATCTTTTCGCTTATGTAATGGCTTTGGATAAGGTTGCATAATCCGTCAATCTTTCGTAGACACTAAGCTTTACACGAAAATCCAATCGTAATCCCTCTTATATTCATCCTCTTAGTGATAAGTCTCACAAACAGTGTTGTGTATCACCCGAGTTCGATCCCTTGGGAGCGTATAGTTTTTTTTTTTTTTTTTTTTTTTTTTTTTTTTTTTTTTTTTTTTTTTTTTTTTTTTTNTTTTTTTTTTTTACACAGCTTCGTAACTTTTACTTTATCTATGTTAACGTTAAGAGCGAAATTCCTTCACCACGGCAAGCACTCAGGGCATCCTTTTAGTCAACAATGACCTTATCGTCGTGCACAAGTTTTTGAAAAAGCTTTTCTGCTGTCACTTTCACCCTCTGCAAAACATTGAACTATATAACAAGTCACCCTTTAACCTTTCGCCGTTCAGAACAAGAATAGCCAACGCTTGGCAATAATGCAGTATCGTACTTTAGCATGCCACCAACCCCAATCTATATAAAGTTATAAAACTTGAACGATCCTCAGAGTAACACCCTAGCACAACAATGCCTTTTTCAAGTGCGATGCTTCATGTGTCTATTTCATGGTTTTTCAAAGAGGTAAAATATAGTTACACCAAATGAGGGTTGCAGCGCAATAATGAAGTGGTTACAAATCCTGAAATATTATGTTTTGGCATTATTGTTGTTGTACTTCCTACCATTCTTGACCGTTTTCGTCAGTTTTTGCAGCAGATTTTAGTTAAGTAAGCTTGTGTCAACTTATGTTGATATAAGTATACGTCCCAAATACGGTCATTTAGGAAGGTTACTTGAACTTCTTTTCAATTTCGTTGATTACCATAAAAGGAAAAAAAATGGTGATTTACCTGGAAGAAAAGGCAGAAGCAGACCCATTGGTAGTACTTGACGTACTTTTTCTCTCCTTCGTCTTTGGGACTGCTTCGATCGACGCCCGGATGGGGTACTTCGATCCCGACTTTCTTGAGGTGGGCACTGGTGATGGTGTATGTGGAGTGAATCCAGCAGTAAGTGTTGAGCACATCTTCGGGGATGTCCTTGGTGTGAATACAGTCGATAGGATTGCCCACGTACTGCCGCGTTGTCACGATGAGACTAAACGCCAACAAGATCATCACCGAGATGCTGTAATGGAGACGGAAGACGGACGAGTCAATGTGGATGTGACTGACTTTGATGAGGTTTTTGAGACCGCGGAAGATATCCAACATGGTGGCCGAGACTCCGCCGGCGTGGCCCGCCGAAGCAGTTCCAGGCCGTCTAACAACAAACTGAGAAACCGCGCGCGAAGACCGAGCCGCAGGGAGCGTTGATCGGCAGGCACTGTTGCTGCTCTGCTTGCACAAAGAGGAGGCACCTACCACCGAGTGAACGTGGACGGACTCCTCTGGTAAGGGCGAGCGGTGTCGACTGGCAGAGGGGAGAGCACTTTCCGGATCGGATAAGAGACCGAGAAGCGGGTTTGTGTGCCACACGTGCTCGGTGTAGTCAGTCTTAAAGTGACGGTTGTCGTAACTGCTGTAAGTGTTCGAGTAGTTGAAAAAACGGTGCTGTAGAGGAGGTGCGTGCAGTTCAAAATCACGTGACGGTGCAGAACCAGGTGCAGAAGACCGTTGGCTGCGACGGCGACCGATTTTTACGGATTAATTGCTCGACTTTCTCTCTAGCCACGCCTTTGTACTCCTTACACGAAAACTTTTGCACTTGGAAGTTTTTTGTGTGCAGTGCTTTACGCTTTCTCTCCCTTTCTAGCCCCAAAAATGGTATCGAAAGGGCGAAAAACACAAAATCAAGGCAAGGAAACAAAAGTACAGGAGGTGGCTCAGGGAAGATTTCTACTTCCGGATATGGTTAAATTCCCCCCACGAAGCAACACACCCTGAAAGCAAGGGGTGTAAACTCTTGGGGGGTTGGGGAAAGGGCAAAAAATAAGAAATAAAAAGGATCAAAGATATCAGGAATGGTCCAGCTGTTGGTCGCGTTCCGATTTTTAGTACGTAAAGGTAAAAACGAACTCGGTTGTGGTGTAACCGAGTGTTAGAGGAAGCAAGAGCGTGAGTGAGGGAGCGAGAACCTTGGTCCGGAATTCCGAGCCAAGTTGGCACCCACCCCAACAATATTTTTTATTTTACTTCTTCCTGCGCTCTTTTAGCTTTTAAGATAGTAAAACTTGGTCGTGTCTTTTCACTAAAAGTGGAGAAATATATCTCCCAACAGCAAAAATGCCAGTAGTAGTGCACCGTACTGGGTATTGTACTTTTCACCCCCTAAAGGGAATTGATAGAAATGTCAAGGGAACAGGGTCCGGGATGGTTACCCCTTTTCTTGCTGAGAAGGGTAATATATTCCTCGTTTTGTCTTTATTGATCCTATGAGGTGAAACGAGTAGCGGAGGGTATACCACCAGGTATATATTTTTATACCTGTTCGTCTCTGTTGCCCCCCGATGGCAAGATGGGGTTAGATTGACTAGTAGGTTCTGGTATCTGGCATGGAAATGTAATCCGGTAAGGTCAAGGGATTTTCCTTTACGATGAAATTTTCCTGAAACTGATATCTTCCTCTGACCGTATTTTCTTTCGCGGTATCCCTCTTTCCAGTATTAACCTGGTACGTAACACTTCTCGCTAGGCACAGGGGGATGGGGGTGGGGAACGTAAGGTAAAAATCAATTAAAGGGAACTTCTTGGCGTTTATCCACTCTTAAAATTTCTCGAGAACTTTGGATTTCCAAGTTTAACAGATTACACGAAGCAGTTGAATCCTTCGATCGGCAGTTTGTCTGTTTCAAGATTATTTCAAAATGTGTGCACACCACAGGAAGCTTTCCGGAGGCTGTTCCAGGATTCCATCACCTGTCGGTATGGACAATAGGATCAAAAGCAGGTTCGTCTTTTTCCACCCAGCCAGCCAAACTTGCTTTCAACCACAATCTGAATCTGAGTCTAGGCTTGGGCCGCGTCCGTGTCCAGCTCATGACGAATTGGACCACTTTGCACTATTTGCTCCTTCAGCAGCTGGGATTGCCCTCCTTCGCAATGTGTCGGGCTACAAACAAGGAAGGAGTCCAAACAGGTCGAGGAAGCGGAGAACAACACCTTCGTGGTTGCAGGACGAGTTCCGGCAGTAAGGGTTGAAAGGGAGGCTGTAACTCCCTTTCCAAGGCACTGACATGGAGAGCCCATGAATTCAACTTAACTTACGCGGGAGTAAAATTGGAAATTTTTCAGAGGGTGAAATTGCCACAACTTTTCACACTTTGCAGATACAAATCACACGCCCTCTACCGAGCGTCACGCCCCACCAATCCTCTTTCTCTCTTTCTTTTGTAGCCAGATTCACCTTTTATCTCGCTCTTCTCCGCAATGCAGGCCCGACACACCAAAATCACCCCCCCCCACACGTACTCACGTACCATAGGTACGTTCCACGTATCGTACGCACTTCAACACCTGTGTCAGGGGAAACCCAATACAGCCATTCCTCAAACCCGAAATCCCAAACACTTATTATTCGACACTACTTCACTTATACTCGAAAGTTTGTTACTGCCGAAATTGGGAAAAGAAATATCGCAGAATTTTTGAAGAAAACCACACCGTGAAACTCAAACCTTCACTGCAAAGGGTTTAGTTTTCCTTTCAACCCCCAATTAACAAAACGAAAAGCCCTCAACCCCGGGGCTTTGCACACGGGGGATTCCCTGCACCAAACTCTCTACCCCCAACTTCAGATTACTGCACGGATTCCCTCCTCACCGCGAACTGGACGTCCAGCGGACTCACTCACTCCTCCGAGCTTGCCGCTGTGTGCCTTTCAGTGAGGGAGCGATTTAGACACATGCACACGCACACACCCCACTCGCATACAACAAGGAGCACGCGCCCTAGTTCCATTCTCTTTCGGCATATACCCGAAGCTCTGGGCTCCCTAGCCACATCTGGGAACTTGTATACAAAGTGTAGGAAGTCTGGGAGGGTTACAGGACCTATTTTCAGCTTTTGACACCCAGCCGTCTCTTTACCTCCCCCAGACATCTCCCTCTCCCTCCTAGATTCCCTCAGTTTGTAACGATATCGCCCAGTTCAAATCCTGTAATGAATAGGCCCGAGGAATTGGGGTGTTGTTACTTACACGCTAATGCGAATTTCCCCGCAGCGTGAGAAATGCAAATACGGAACATGTAACGTATTTCGCCAGGGCTGGGTTTGGAAGGTTAAGTTGTAGCAGTTTCCTGGCTAGGGAAGAAGTTAGTTTGGCTTAAGAGACTTGTGGAGCTGATTAGTTGTGGTGGAGTTTGCAAGCAAGGGGGTTTTCCAAGAAATTTATCCCGTTGCTTATTAAAGCGAATTAGCCAGGGTGGCGAAGAGGAAAGTTTGTACTTCGATCGGCGACCCTGGGACCCTGGAGCGAAAATGATACTGATCTTGTTAGAATATTAGGCATAATTTAATTCCTCAGTTTATTGTCATACTTTGTTACTTTATGCCACATTTTGAATTAACCAAAGAGAAAATGCATATTTCTGAACAAGAATTATTACGAAGTAAGTGAGCAAAAAATCACAAAAATTAGATCAAACTCAGTTGTTAATTATACAACTTTCTAATGAACTGGAAGGATTTCATCGGCTTAAGTATGTTTTCGAAGACTTTATATCGTATGTGAAGAGCTTAACATTACAAAATGTGGCTTATGAAGATTATTGTAAATGAAGACAATTGAAAATTGTTGCGAATAAAGAATAAAGAACTTCCAGCGTGTTGCGTGGAACAAATGTAGTTCGTTTCGTTGTCCACTTTTTTACGTAAATGTTATTTTTAATTTCAATTCCTTGCGTCAATATGTGTCCTTTGTTAAATCGTGTTTCGTGTTGACTAGTTCCGTTAATTCTGCAGGCCAAAATTTTCCAGACTGCTCTATTCGCACATTGTCAGATATTGTTGTATACTACACACTAATTAGTCGGAAACTGTCACACACTAAGTAAGAAGCACTAGTTCTTTTTATTGTGTAACACCCATACAAGTTACTCAGATTAAAAAAACGGACGCTGTTTCTATCGTTCTCACTCCGTAATTCACCGTAAAGACCTTTCTCATTTAAAGCACAATCACACTTGAATTGAAATTACAATTCTTGAGCATCATTGTTCATTTCGTTAAACCCCCTGTTTCATTTTTTCTTTTCGCCGAGTCTCGAATTGAACTCGAAGTGAACAAAATGTCAAGTGTCACTGATTTCTCAACCCTGGGCGAAAATTTTCACCAGTAATCTTGCAACCGTTGGCCATTGTTTCCCCATAACTGAAGAACTTCTTGGTCTTGCGACTTTCAAATGACACGTTTTCAATGACATGTTGCCCAACCTGATCTTGTTACTAAAACTCGCAGCATTTGCTTGCAACTACTGTAAAACTTTTGTCGAAAATTCCTTTTTGTCTCGAGTACTTTTCAACCAGATCACAAGCCAAGTTCCATTTTGCCAGGAAAAGGTGTCTTCTAATCTTTTTGAGAAAGGGATAAAAAGAGGAGGAGTACAGGAAGAGGGTTAGAGAAGTGTTAATATCTTTTGATCCGCAGGGACTTTGCGTTCTTGGCTGTCTTATTGCCAACCTATAGAAAAGGACAAGGAGAGCATTTTTAATAGGTTTTTTATGAATTCCAGTCGCTCCTTTCCTATACAACACCATGATCTCTTCCATATCAGGCGGCTAATGAACATCTGCCAGCCTGAAAATCCTACCGAGTTGCGTAATGAATAATGAAACCATGGGATTACAACCCTGTCTAGGTGTCAGGCTTGTCTACTGCATCGAACTGACGTCGTATCCGACTTCAGCTTTAAGACATATTTTTTTGCTTTATTTTTTAGATTTACTTTTGGTATTTCTCTATTATCCACCTCAATGGATTTTTTTCGGATTGTGATGCTACCAGATGGAAAACTCCTAATTACTAGGCTTAGAGCAAGTTAATTAAACGCGCTTAATTTTGTGCTAAACTCTTTCGCAACATATTTTACTACAATTCTTGTCAGAAAAGCAAACTTTACGAAAACACGGGCAAGTTTTCTCATTAACGGAACCGCACAATTAAACTTCTTCTAACTGAAGAAGTTAGAAGAAGTTTAATTGACCAAACATAATTTAATATAACTTCATGTAACTCAACCTAACCTAAGAGTAGATTAGTTTAAGGTACACTAAACTCTTTGCCTGACCTAACTTTAAGTAAGCATAACCTTAGCGAAAATAACATTCAATGATTTAATCGCATCAAGTTCAGAATTTAATATAGCTTAACACAACTCTCTTAACCTAATTTAAAATAACATAACCTTATAACTTATCCTAATCTAGATTAGCCTTTTCATGACTGTATGTACTTCACCTGATTTTACGTAATATTACGTAACGTAAGTTACATAACCTAAGCAAAATCTAACTAACTTAACCCCATTTAGCCTTACTTACTTAACTTACCAAAGGTTAACCGAAGTCGTTGCGTAATCTAACTTGTCCTAACCTAATGTAAGCTAGCTTTCTCTAAGTTAGCTTAACATAAGTTACAGCCATCTACACAACTTAACTTTTACCAAACCTAAATTAACCTAGCCTGCTTTACATGTTCGCGCTCTAGAAAACAAACAAGATACGCCTGATGCCAAATTAAACGAAAGCGTAATATCCAGCAATGATACACATGTTCCGTATCTGATAAATATTGACTCCTGTGTTTTAAAAGAATAGCATGTATATTCGCACAAATGTGTTAGGCACTTTCGATTCCCTATACATTTTTGTTAATGTGAAGAAAAATGCCATATTTTTTATTAATAATTATTTTGTACAGTTCTTCCTGGGGAGTGAGAGTAGTCCACTTTAGCAACATAAGTGAAGAAGACGGTTGGAAGCAAAGATAATGGTTCCTCTGCTTTGAAAGACGTACTCGGATTTCTCACACATAGGCTACAACATACATACACACCGAGCAACACACTCACACTCATAGATCATTTGTCTTCAGATTGCGGCTGCTGTTTGGACTTGAGAACTGTTCTGTTACTTCTCCCGCCTCCTCCCATAAAACCTTAGTTAGCTATAAAAGTTCGTCCTATCTCTTTCTCCTCTTTCTTCTGTCTTGGCTTTGTTTCGGTTTACATAGCATTCTTTGCCGCTCCCAAGGCGGAAATGTTAGAAATGTTTCTCAGAACGAAAAAAACTAGCCCTTTTCCCCAACTAGCTACCGTATACTATTACTATGCTTTCGAGCCTTCTCCTAATGCTTGGCTTAATCCCCTTTGGTGTATTTTGGAGGTCAAAGCGGCAGAAATGTGACTACACAAGGCCAAACACCAGCCCGGCCGACAGGCGCTAACCAAACACATGACACATATGCTTAAACAGTTCACGGAGGCTAATATGCCAACAGAAAGACAAAAAGAGAGAAAAAAGCCCGAAGAAAATGGACAGGTCTTAAAATATCACATCTTCATCCCTGAAACAACTTCTTTTTAGTCACGCGTCATTAAAGCACAGGACACGTTATGACAGTCCGACAGGCTTTCCTTTGAGAAAAAAAATCCCTTCTCTTTTGCTGCAAAGAGAGTCATGATTGAGAAGTGAAGATCTCAGGACTAGAATTACGAATAGGATGGCTAGATCGAAGGAGATTTATCGGTGTCATTTTTGGTAGTCTTAAGATTTGTATTTCTTATGTACACATTTACGTGTTTGTGAACGTTTTCGCTGTGGTTTTGTACGTGTATGGGTTCACGTGTATGTATGTGTATTTGTACGGGGTGATGGATCTTCCGTGGGTTGTGCTGATAGACATGCTAGACACCGATTGACCCTTAAGGCTTGAGGGGGTTGAGCGAAGATAGAATGTGATGATGATGGTAACATAAGCAAGAAAGGAGCTTTGATGACAAAATGGCACAGTAGTTAACTTCGGGATAGTTTGCATGCGTTTATACCGGAGTCCGACAGATATGGTCCCTGTCACCGTAACTTGCGAGTTGATGAGTCTAGCGTGAAGTTCCATTCTAGGTGATACGCAATTAGAAGGTTTGTGGCGTGACATTTATTTCAGCATGTTAGCGACCTTAGTAGTAATAGGCAGGTCGTGACACGTGAGAAAAGGAAGAAATACGAGGAGCTCAAGGTCTTCTTAGCGATAGTATAAACGGAACCACCCCCTGAGGGTTGCACATAACCTTTGTGATGGATTTATTGGAATAAGAAAGGTATAGCTTATTATATATAGGTATAGGCATCTTATTGTTGGTCATTCAGGTGTTTTACTTATTGGGTTGGGTCCAGCTAAGTTAAATGGTTCGTAAGTTTTTGCGTTGGGGTACTGCAATCCCCAAGCTAGAGAAATAGGACTGAAATTTGCTTTCTGATCAGCTACCAGCGACACCTGGTAGCTAGCAAGCTTATTAACAGCAGGAAGCATGTCTGCCAGTTTCTACCAGATGGCAAGAGCAACCAGAACCTCTTTAAGTTTCCGGGATCTTTAACGTAATTTCATTTTAAACATATTTAAGTTTAACATTTAGTTTTAAAAATTTATTTGAACATTAATTTCAAATTTGATTTCAAAATCAATTTCAAAATCGAACTAAAATATTTTGCAATTATAGCCCATAAAAATTTCATAGATTTTCCGGAATTGTGGGAAAATTGCGGAATTTTGTACGCTAAAATCTTGAAAGTTTGTGAGCCATTTTTTGCTTGAAGTGAAACCGAGTGGAGAAAATTTGAAAACGGTGGTGTAAGTAGAGAATAGCGCACCTGATTATGGGGTACTTTCGTGCTATATCCCATCCATCGATTCCTAGTTTTCCCATCCTAACCTAAGTAATGAATGAATTAAGTCATTCTTCCTAGTAATCCTAACTAAACGTAATCTAACCTAACAAAATATAATCCAATTTAATTTAATTAGCTATTTTATCGTATTTTTCCCGGTGCGCCTGAGCAAACAATAGGAAAATCAATGTAAAAGATAGGCCAGTTTATTTAGCTTTAGTTAGGTTTAATTAGGTTAAGTTAGGCCTAGATAAAGTTGTGCAATGTTCGATCGTAAGTTTCGTTAAGTTTTTACTCACTAGAAGTACTTGTAAAACGAGCAAATTGAGGTTTAAGGATGTAAAAAAAAAAAAAAAAAAAAAAAAAATGGCGATAACTGTACCGAAACTGATAACAAAAAAACTTGCATGTGATGTCGCTAAGAAATTTGCGATTTTGTAACTCGTTTACAAACGCAAAAAATGGCTCATATTTGAAAAGTAGAGGAGACGCGTTAAAAGTAATGTGACGCGAGAGTAACAGAAACCATGACTTTTGAACAAAAGTTTTCTTGTTGCTATACAAAATCAGTTATGTCACACACTGTTGAGTACTCTTTAAAATTGCATGTGGAATGGTTGAGAATTAATCGAGATATTCAGCAATGTCTTATTTCGCTACCTTTTTTAAGAAACGGGTACGTTTTCGCCTATTGCGTTCAGTGTAGAAAAACATAAATTTTTATACAATATATTTTTATCTTGCCGAACGCTATTGACCCAAGTGTGAAAAGCTCACACACCAATAGTCCCAGAGTTATTTTACAGGAGACCTACAAATCCCAGGGCATCCGTCGAAACAATAATAATGGACGATTTTTTCCGCATTTTCCCAATTTATTTATACAGCTTTTCTCCAAGTATACTATTTCTTGACGGAAATGAAGCTAGAATATTCCAGTTTTGTGTGACGGTTACGTTCTGTAACCTGTCAGCTGAAGAACGGGGAAGGGAATGGTATAAGTTCTTAAAGACGGATTTTGGCGGGAAGATTAAAGTTTTATTACACACTCGGTAATATAAAAGTCATAAACTTTTCGGGTATGAAATTGACTAAAAGACTAAGAGGGACAGAGAGAAAGGAGAGCGATCGGGAGGGACAGCGAGAACGAAAGCGCTCGAAGACGATCGTTGCTGCTGCTTAAGTAGTCCTCTGTCCAATGAATGGGCCGTTGAAGTCTTTTTCTTGTCCAGATCCTTTGTTGGCCTATCATGTTATGTAAACCCAGGCCTGGCATGGAACCTTAGTGATCTTTGAGAATCCACATGGTTCCGCATCACTGATACAAGGATGCGTAAGTTTGCATGCGGCAGGGTAGAATGTTTGTATTAAAGGTACTGGGAATGGGTGCTGCTTCGGTACACAAGAGAGGACTATTTTTTTATGGAGATGAAGCTAGAATACTCCAGTATTGCTTAGGACTTCAACTGCAAAATTTTTGTGTTACAATAAATGCGTCGTACTGTGCTAGTTTGAAGATTCGTTTTAAATCATGCTCACAGAAAAAAAAAACTTTGGTTGTGTATATTTGACAACAAATGAAAGTCGGACAAGATTGACTTTTACCGCTTAAGCGCGCGTTGCCGCCAATAATTGGCGCATTCTCTCCAGTGATTGCTTTGTGGCTAAGACTGCGATTTGGTTTTCTAGATTGGCGGCAATGAAGGACAGCAAATTTTCCAAGGAGGTAATAATCGCATCGAACATGATTGTGATCCGGTTGGTGTCATGCAAAACGTGAACTTTTCCCTGGAATTCTGTGACGAAAAGTGTCGAGGACTTGAGTTTCTCTCCCATCTGTAAAATTACGTCTCGTTCGCGTTTCAAACTGTTGAGAGAAGCTTGCGTTTGCTGTAGTTGCGTGTTGGCCGTAGCTATTGCGTTCTCGTTAGTTGCAATCTGCGAATTCACTTGACTTAAGTTCGCTTCAGCGTTGCGCTTCGATTGCTCGTGGCCATTTCTGATATTCTCCAACTCCCGAATGCGGCCTTCGGTGTTCTTAACATCATTGTCCGTAATAATGTAGCCAATTCCTATAAGAATGCAATAATATCACATTAACTTTCGATTGGGATGAAATTGACAGTCATTTGTAAAATTGTATCCATATAGTAGATAAAACAGTAAGAAGAGCGCATGAACTGCTATGTGTGAACTACTTTGTAATTCAGTAATTTTTTTTTCTTTTTTTTTTACAAAAATCTACTTTTTCTTAGATTTTGCCTTTACCTGCAGGGGGAACTAAGACAGTGATCCATTTGAAAAGCCTCCTGCGCTTCTTTCTTCTGGCTAAATTGCGCCGTTGGTGATCCAGTTGTGCTCTGTTCTCGTCCAACATCTTCTGATTGTGGTTAATGCTTTCTTGGACCGAAGCTAAAGTGGCTTGCAGCGACGCTTTGGATTGATTCAAAGTAGCAATATCATTGCGATGTTTGTTAATGGTGGCTTCCAGCGATCCGATGGTCCCTGTTTGCTGGCTTATCAAATTGGCGTAGTCGTTGACGTGCCTTTGCGCGATAACCTCCGCTTGCGATAATGGGGCGTGGACGGCGCTGATGGCGTTTTGAATGGCCGGATTTCGAAAATAGCTCTCGTCAATAGGATGACTGGCGTCGTATTTACTGCTTTCTGCCATGGCGATTCGAACCAAATTGTCCAAGTGGTCCAGAGCTTGCGAAAAGGGCGGTTTCACTTCATTGATGAAGTTCTGGAAAACTTGCGTAGCTGCTCCCCCTTTTTTTTAAGAAAAAAAAATGTCGCGTTATTATTGTCTAAAGTTTTTTTTCAATTGAGATCAATGATTGATAAGAATGCATAACCATTACAGCATAATAAGCATAAGTTTAGGAATACAGAAAGTGGAACATATAAAGGAAATTAAGGATAATTCTTAAATTATGAATTCTAGAACAACAAATGAATTATTAAGTAAGTTAATAAGCGTATTCAGTGAGCATTGACTTTCGCAAATCTAAAGACGATTCGAATTGAAAATTTAAGCCGTTATAATTATTGAAAATGATAAAAATACGTTTAAACTGAATTCACTTGAATTTGCAAAATATTTTAATGAAAAGAGCATTCCACCTTCTGTGGTAATTTTTCTTAAAAGCTGCACAAATTAGGTATAGAACATGCAACGAAAGCTACATTTTGAATGTAAAGTTTCAAAAACCAATAAACTATAATCACCAGAAGAGCAGTGCAAAAGCACGGATACTAGCAAAAATGCCGCAACTTCCATCTTCGCATCGAAAACGCGTTCTGTGGTTTCATGGTCACTCCGAATGATCCTTTATACTCATCTCTAAGCTGAATAAGCGTGTGGTCACTTCCACTGTCAAGTTCCCTTTCGGTCCTGGTAATTCCCGTTTTCCCCATCACTCTTGCTTTCTTTTCAAAGTCAGTGTGTCAGAGAACTTGGTTAAATGTATACAATGTTTGCAACGAGTATTTCCCCTAGAAATCAACATGCAGCCGAAAATTCCCTGGATACGTGACACCAGCTTCGTCGTCTAAACATTATGCGGCGTCATTACTCACCTCTTTTTTTCGTGTTCACGAAGTTCACTTGCACTATCATTAGTTTGCTCTCGCTTACTTAATTCGATAAATTTTAAGATAGGAGTTATTACCGATTTAATTTGTTAAAGAATATAGTTAATTACAGTTTGATATAGAGATTTACAGAGCAGTTTTATCTTTTACCGTAATAATAACTACAGGATTTTTTACTATCCACTTTAAAACGCTTAATATAACCAACCGTGAATCAATTGCGGATAAATAGAAACAAATTAAATAAATAAGTAGATTACGTTAAGACCTCAGACAAGGGCAAGGATCGAAACAGACGATTATATTGACTCCAATAATTTAATTTGCATATGCACGCTTTCCATTTGAGTACGCAACGCATGGAACTTAACGCATTATACGTGTGTCGCTCTTGTCACGTGTATCTCTTCTACCAAGCTACGAAGCTCAGTCCCACATCCCTTCCGTCTGAGGGATACGAAATCTATTTATTTATCCTTTACATATTCGTATTGTTTAAGAATCTGCAAATCCAGGGCTTTTTCTTAAAGAAACTGAGTGAACGATAAAAAGTAAGAATAAGAAAATACGTATACTTTCAAATGAGGATAAACGTCCCTTGTGGGCTAACGTGAGAAACACATCTAGCATGATGCATCGAAGCAGGGGAATAATAAACTGTAATCAAACACAGTTCATATAGAGTTACATCAAACAAACAAATTTGCGTGTTTTATCCTCAAGTACGCAGCGAATCGAAGGATATCTTTGTAAATAGATCCGCGTTCTGTAACTGCGTCTTTTGCGTTAGGGGAATACCCATGCTGATCTTTAACCTTTGAGGTTTTCCGGTGCACGACAACATGACGTTCTCGGGATTAGATCACTGGATTCCCCCTGGAAACAAGTAGAAGGAGCTTGTATAAATACGTCTTCAAGCAACGTTGACTAAACAGACCTGCTAGTTTTCAGACTCAAATCACTTGACGAAAATGAAGCCACTGTTAATTACAGTGTTTGTACTTACATCGGTACTGAACATGTGCAATGCTGTCCCACAAATAGGCGGTAAGGAAATCAATTACGTGTTTAATAAGAACACTTAATCGGTTGGTTGGGTTTGGTTTTGAGCCGGTCATTACACTTAATCGGTTATGAAGCGCTTAAATACTCAAATAATCGGTTCTGTTTGCTCATAGATAAAGCTTTCTGTAATAATGCGTAATTCTTAAGCTCAGTGTAATTCAACATTGAGAGCTGACAGGCATATTTTGAACATATTTGGCTATGTGAACATATTTTGAACATAACAAAGTTACTTTTTAATGTTTTTTTCCCCGTGTGGCATAATTTGCTACAACAGCGGGCTTTTATTAATTTTACTTATTGCAATGATCGTTGTGCAGGCAGTCGCCCAAAATTTCGCCTTCGTACTCCAACGACGACTACAACGCAAGCACCACGCAAACGTAAGTTACCCTTGATTATTAGCACACAACAAAAAATCAAATAATGTGTAAAATAAATATCCAAATGCCTTTGTAAAATTCTATAGTAACCGTCATTGAGAAGATCGACATGGCCAATAAGAATGTCTCCTCCCCCTCGGCTATGTACGAAGATTTTCGTATGACGATCGGTGCCAACTTTAACTGGGAGCAACTGCTTAGCCCCGCCCCTTTGGGAATCAGTGTCTTGGGCGATCTGATGATCGTAGCATCCAGCATGTCCGATTTCCGTCTCGACGAAATACAGCCCCAAGGTGGATTCGAATACATGAAGTACCCTAGCAGCTTCAGGGCTTCTTTGGTTCAAATCAGCAACTCAGGCTACCATGCTTTCATGCGCGCTCATACGAACATGGATCGTATTCGACTCTACGCCCTTAACGTCCCTTCTTACATGAAAGAAGCTACGAAGATTCTCGTTTCCAAAAATCCGAAAGTGGTTCTCAAGTTCCTGCCCATACCACTAGAGCGCATTCGTGAGGCTGCGGAGCAGAGCGTTAGCCTGTCATTGGCCGTGGTGGAAAGCTTTGACATGGTCATGAACCTCACTGACGAAGTCTTGACGGCCGTGACAGCTACCAAAGGCTTGAAGGAACAGCAGTTGGACGAAACGCGGAAAGAGCAAGAAGTGTTGGGCGTGGTTGTGTCCAACACAGCCACTATGCTGGAAGAAATGAAACGGGACAAAGAACGCATGGAAAAGACTGTTGAAGAAACTCAAAATGAAATTCGCGAAGCGATGCGCAAAATGCCTTCCGGCTGGAAAATTATTGGCATGAACTTGTTGGATAGCTTCAAGGATATTGTCACGTTTCGCTTAGACCGCCTGATAACCGGTGGTGGGGGCGTTTCCTACAATCCTGGCAGCGACACTGCCGGGGAAAAGGAGAAAATCGACTTGGAAGAAGAATGTTTACTGAAAAACCGCCAAAATGTCCTCCAGGTGGTAGGAATAGCTACGAGACTACTCAAATTCGCCGCAAGTGGTTTCGAGAATGCCAATTCGAGTATTAAATCTCAGTACAATGCGCAGAAAGACATCGACAGATTGCGACAGATTGCTGACGGCGCTGTAGGCTGTGGAATGCTGGAGGAAATCTGTCAAAAAGGAACAGAAATCTTGAGCGACCTGGAGGGTGTTTTGCAGTCCGAGGCTTTTAACGAAACTGAAGAAGTCGGTAGTAAGATTGAAGGGTTTCATCAAGAGGCTGAAGATTTGAAGAAAACGGTACAGTCCATGGGTAACCCAGTATCGGGTCGAACGCCAGTTATGTCGACTAGCTTACCCACTTCAGGCCGCGCATCTGATATGGTCGTTGCGAACGTCAAGTTCCAAGTGGCGAATGCTCAAGAACGCCTCAGGATGGCGCGCGAAAGCGCAGACCGAGCACGTGACCGGATGGTGGAGATCAACCGCGAGTACATCGACGCTTTGGCAAAGATGCAGCGCATGAATTTTAGCGAGATTCGTTATGAAGAAGCCATAAAACTTCTGCAAGAAGGTTTGGTTACATTAGGCAAGCTGAAAGAGCATTGGTCGGGTCTCGTGCGGTTCTTCAAGGCGGTTTCGAATATTGTTGAAGTCGTCATGAGCAAGAGTTTGATTGATTTCCGAAATTATGTTAACGAAACGAGCACGGATTTGGATTTGTTGGCATCAGAGATTACGTTAGACATTATTTACGACTCAGCGATGAAAGCCAGCCAAGCATCATACTTTGTGCACAGCATGGCCGACACGTACACCAAAGTCTCCGCCCAATACATTATGCCCAACATTGCCAAACTGGACCAAATGATTGCTCCCAAGACAGATGGTAAGAGTATTGACCAGATGCGAAGGGAATTGCTAGATGATTGTACGCGTGACTCGGAACAGATTATTACCTTGGTTATGGCTGAGAAAAACGAGCTAATTAGTCAAATTGAGATCCGAATGCGTACCGTCAGTGACCAGTACGCGTTCCTGTTTGAGGGGCAAGACCCCAGTCTTCTTGAAGCGGAGAATTATATTATTGATGAATTCGCTTAATTTACACATCAGTGTCCTACTGTAGCCAAGGGCCCATCCCATTTACTGTAAAATGAATTACTCTTTTGAGATTTCGAAATGTCATTCCTTTGTGCGCAATACGCACAAAGTCACCTCCTTTTTTGCCATGCTTAAGATTGTGAATCTAATGCGTTTATTTTTTTTAAGTTGAAATGCATTAGGATCGATTAGTAGAAAAATAAAGTCTAAGTGATCAAACAAAGTGTAAATTGGGAAATTTCCACATCGACGCCGTCTTTTTTTTTTTTTTTTTTTGGGGGGGGGGGATTCAACTGTAATGTCCAGCACTACATTTGAACAGTGTTGTCAAATGAGTTAGTTCAGCACCTTAAAAGGGGCAAATTCTGAACAACATGTGGTAACATTGAAAATCTTAGAAGAAACTGTAGGCCATCTGCTGCTCCTCAAGTAGCAATGCAAAGCAGAAAATAAAAAAATAAATAAATAAAAAATATAGAAAATAAAGGGTCGCCAGATTTAGCAATAAATACGCTTTCTTAAGATAACAAAAACAAGTTTGTATTTTAACCCATTTCCTGGCAACAAGAAGTTGAATGTAACAAATCTTTTTACCTCAATATTTTCTTTTTCGGATTATGATTATCGATAACTCCTAGGACATTTAGGGGCTCTATTCCTTCCACAAATATATTTCTTCGAGCTGCTTCCATGAAAACGCGGTTCCAACCTTTTTGCCTACAGGCAAACACTATGTTAGAATTACACCGTGAACTTCGATCCTTTTCCTTTGTTATAGCTTATATCAGTTCAGAGGCTAGCGAGCGCTAGCCTTGGGAGCGAGGAGGGATCAAGGAGGACGCGACTTGCGAAGGAAAACGCATGAAAACTCAGTCCCCCCTTTCCTCAAAGTTAAAAAGACCAAAGACAGACAATAAAGACTAAAGCAGTACAGTAAAATCTCGCTATAACGTGTACGCAGGAGGACGGAAAATTTGTACGTCAATAGCTGTTTTTGCGTGATAGCCAGTATTGGAACCAAATACCTTAGAAAGTAGTTTCACTCTTGTTTTCTGACATTCCAATTATTTCGCGTCTCATATCAAGCGTTAACGGGCGCCTCTTCGCAAGATCAGCCGTTGGTGCCATTTTCTATGAGAAAATAAAATACAGTCGAATCAATACAGTTTTTCTGTTTCAAAAGAACGAAAAGGCGCACGTGGCCAGGAATGGATCCCTTTTCAGCAACCGCATATTTCTTTATAAATTTTGATCCGGATTCCTTACATTTGTCGCTTAAGGGACGGGAATTGGCAAAGGAAGAATAAGAACGTCGTTCAGAAAAGTGCCCAATTCCTAAACACTGGAGCCTAAGTTGGGAGCTTCACCCGTGGCAATTGTGAGGACTGGGTCAGGACTCCCTTTTTCGTTGTTTTGACATCAAACTACGCCTTTCCAGTGAATAGTCAGGAAGTTTTGATCACAGCTAAAAAGACTACTAAAGTTTACGAAATGTGATTTATTCTTTTGTTGTTAAAAATTCTACGTGCCAGTGTAGTGAATGCGCAAAACATTCTTGAATTTTATTCTGTGACAAGGACTGGATTCTCCACTGAAACTCTCTAGACAGAGTGATCCGACAACTTTTATGTTTTGAACGAGTCCATCGTACTGATGCCTCTCAATTTATGAAGATAACTCACAATATCAGTGTATGAATTGCATGTTTCTAGCCTTACTGTGTCAAATGAAGCGTTTTAAAAAAGAACTTCAGTGATAATCAATTTTATGATTTAATTTCTTAAAATTGTCCAGTGTAAATGGCGTAAGGGACACTGAAACAGTGGCTTTGTTAGTTGCAAATACAAATACAACATACAAGTCTGTAAACTTAGCGTTTAGTAATTTTAAGACCTTATCTCAGAAGAGTAATTGCTATTTTTCAGTTTTACAGAATCAACCGTATTTTTCTCGGTTGTCTTTCGTACACTCCATTTCTATGGCTGTGGGATATAAGGGAATCTATTATAATAGTTTGAATTAAGTCTCAGTCAGCGTTGCGTCAGTTGATAATGAACCAATATAGTGCAGAGTAACGGCCATGTTGAACAGCAACGGCTTCTATTTTCGGTTTGAATCGGTGTCAACTGTAGTCCAAAATTGCATACGGACCCAATGAAAAAAATGACTGCTTATTCTTTGAGCCGTTTTGTGCTTAGAATGTAAAGAAATAAACAAGATTACAGGAGACTTTGAAGTTGCTTATCGGATGTACCAGCTATGAAAATATATTACACCCGGAATTTTACAGTGAAGTTAAAAGTGAAATGTTTCTGTAATTCTGCAGGCTAATTTAAAGAGCCGAAACTTTATGTTTTGGTTGTATTAAAAAATAAGAAGTAATATACAAGCAAAACAAAAATAAGGTATTATTCCTTCGAAATTGCCTTGTTTACGATATGAAACTAATTGACAAGAGTTATTAGATGGAAAGGATCTAAAATACAAGCTTGCTTGGGCAAGGCTCACTTCACTTGGAAGTCTTTCCGGGATTTGAAGAGTAGTCTTTCGTTCTACACGCGTACGGTAAGAGATTTGAGGATTTAATATGCCTTTCTTGGAAAAGTTATGGGCTGTAAACAACAGCTGACTAATAACCATGCATTGAATTTGCTCTATTACTTTCTCTACGACAAAAAAAAAGAGAAAAAAGTACGGATAAGTCGGACGTGCAGGTCCGAACGGTTTGACGCACGAACGCAAAGGCATCAGCCATGCTAGAGGGTTCGTCACACTTCAAATTGACCCGTAAAGAAGGGTTATTTCATACTCTGTAGTTGTATCACAGTGTCTATTTTTCAACGCGTTACTGAATAAAAACAGAACTTTCTGAATAAAAACCAAGAATAATCAAAGGGATAAGATAAATCAATGTTACATAATTGGCGGAAACCTTGTGTTCTCCTTTATCGGCAAGAGATCTTTGATTTCTGCGTTCATTACTGAGTTCTTCCCGAGCTTGGCGGGAGTGAGTGTCTCAAAAAAAGGTCGTTTTTCGAGACGAACGAGTCAATTTCCATCCCGACTTGGTGAGCAGAAGACAAAGCACGCTTGTCCGTTGTTACGAGACCGTCAACCTGAGGGCGATGCGTCTAAACACATAAAAAACAGCTGAAAATTCAATGTTATCTCGAAAGTGAACGTAACGTGTTTTAAAAGTACTTGCTGGTACGACGACGCCCCCTTTGCCTTTACGTGGAGTGTCCATATCACTGCTTGCGCCGTCTTCTTCAACCAAAATCGTGAGGATCAGTGTCGAGAAACTATGGGAAAGTAGTTCAGAATAGTAAATCATTCATAATGACCTTACACTACAAAGCCAGAATTTGAAAAAGGCATCAATAAATAAGGAACACAAACAGAGAAAACTAAAATTATTGATTCAGAGAGACATCATGAGAGCACGTTAATTATTCCTCAGCTTAAACAATAATACATTTAAGTAGACCAATTTCAAGTACGAAAGGACCATTATTTCCTTTTTTTAAGCGGAATGGAGAGAATTTTATGAATGAAAAGTGGCAAATTTACCTCAAAGACATTGGACACGAAATATCGAAGGGTCTCTTTTTCACTTTCATTTTTTCCATGCTTTCTTTCCTTTCTTTGGTTTGCGCCTTGAAATCGGTGAGGTATTGGCGTCACTATGTTTTGCTTTATTTTAACTCCGTTGTCAATTAAACGTGTCTAGCTGATACTCTTGTCGGTGAACACACACAGTACTTCTTTGATCACTTTTAAGATCAAAATGAAATCTGAAATTTCCTAGCGCGAAAACTGTCGTTGTTGTTATTGTTGGAGAATGTGGAAAAGTGGCAGACAACTGTAAACAAAGCTGCTTATGATCGGTATCGAGCAGTCTGACCGATATTCGTGTCTGCACTGTCACCGCCTCTCACCACTTTGCCCCTCTTTCGGTATATCTCGACATTCATTCGGTTCTCTTTTGCCAACTTTTGTCCGGAGCCAGGGGAAAAGCATGGGACGGACAGTAAGCTGGAAGAAAGCGGCCTACACGTCTTGCAAGTCAAGCCGTTCCTAAACACTTGCTGCGGCACTATAACAGGTGGATAAACGCCTTGGTAGATATTTCCCAAGGAAAAGAACTTGCAGGAAAACAATGCTCATAGTCTTTCCAAAACAATAATTAAGAAAAGTAAGGCAGTGTTCTAATCCATATGGCTTCGTGTACACGGGGAGCCATGTCTCCTTCAAGACTGCCACGTTAATTATTCGCAGCACGCTGCTTCAGGAGCTGAAGTTGTACAGCACACCGTCTTAGCTGCGGTTCTGCCTGTCACGCACCACATAATGCCGGCGAATAGGTTGTCGTGTGCCAACGGCCATACCACGCAGAATGTACCCAGACTCGTCAGCTCCTGGAAGTCAAGCTGCGTCGGGCCCGGTCAGTACTTGGATGGGTGACCGCCTGGGAACACCGGGTGCTGTTGGCTTTTTCCCNACTCGTCAGCTCCTGGAAGTCAAGCTGCGTCGGGCCCGGTCAGTACTTGGATGGGTGACCGCCTGGGAACACCGGGTGCTGTTGGCTTTTTCCCCGTCTCTTTTGATTGAACTTTTCTTTCCTTTTCTTTCTTTCTTATCTTCTTCATGAAGTCAATAAAACCCTGCGTTTTTTTATTTGATTGATTCATTTTCAATACCGGATATAAACGACGTAACGAATATAAGAGCTTCGATGGGTATAGGCCGCGCAANTTTCTTTCCTTTTCTTTCTTTCTTATCTTCTTCATGAAGTCAATAAAACCCTGCGTTTTTTTATTTGATTGATTCATTTTCAATACCGGATATAAACGACGTAACGAATATAAGAGCTTCGATGGGTATAGGCCGCGCAAAACTGCATTCGCGTCAGAGTTACGTTCTTTGCGTTCTAGTTTTATTTTTAGACTTTACTCAATATTCGAGAACTTTCGAATACAAATTTTAAAAATTTTATGTCAAATTTGAATGAATGTTTTCGAATGAATTTAACC
>JAGQDJ010000178.1:0-108508 GCA_022885665.1 Triops longicaudatus
TATATATATATATTCGATAGGTGACAGTTTGTTTTACGAAAATTCTACTGTCGTGTATTTATGGGTATTTTTTATATCACAGTTTACAAGACGCCGATTTGGGTTTCGTACTCATTATCGATAGAAGAAGAGACCGGTGGAGTTCGGTGAAATCCACACTGTTACGAATCTCGCACTTCTTTCCGGGATTGATCACGACAGCGTATGTGCTGCGACCGTCCGGCTTGCTGCAGAAAGCGATCTCCGAAGTTAGCAACAAGTTCTTCAAGGAAGATTTCAAATTTCGAGTACGAGTCACTTTGTTTGAGTTTATATAATCTTCCACTCGTCTTTAACTTGGTCGTTGTTAAGTTTTCCGTGACCAGTTTTTGTGTTTGGTATATATTTTAGGTCAAGTTTGTTATGAGTTCACTAGAAGACTTCAGTTTACTACAACTCTTTTGATTTATTGTTAGGTGATCGTCTGCAATGGCGTCGAAGAGCTTCATCATCGCATCGATCTCTCGCAACTCACGCCAGACTTGGGAGGATATTTGTGTTACGACCATGTTGACTGGATTGAGACACGAGTTGTAAGTCACGTCCAAAAAAGAAGGGAGAGAAAATCGAGTTTTCTCACGTTAACTGCTTCCGTTCGCAGGCGGTGGAAAACTTTTCAGGAAATACCAGCGACGTTTCAGCCGTGTTGCGCAAGTTTTCCCGTAAGCTGCAGGACACGGAATTACCGAACGATGTTTCGTCAACGGAACAGTTGTTGGCGACACAGGTATAGAAAAACATTTAAAAAAAGTAAAAAATACAATAAACTGAAACAGAAAATAACACGAGAAATATAAAAAATTAGGAAATGAAAAATTAAGAAAGAAAAATACAAAAGAAAAAGAAATATCCTCCAAAAATTGAAAAGGAAAAGGAGAAAAACGCGCACTGAAGCAAAAGAGGACCCAATTAAAAGATTGTGGAATGAACATTTGTCTTCGAGTGCTAATAGTTTGTCCTTTTAACCGGCTCTTAGGGCGACGAGTACGTGGCTTTGAAGGAAGATTTGAAGAGCGCGTGTCGACAGGGTGAAACGCTGTTACAAATGATGCGTCAGCCTTTGGGAAACGGAGTGGGACCCGCTTATGAGCCATTTCCGAGCCAGTTAGTCAATATTACGGCGGTGGAAAGGTAAATTAAAAAAAAAAAATATTTCTTACTTTATGCGATTCGTGATTGCATGATGGACCGTTTTTGTTGAATGTAGGCTGCTTGTTCAGATTGAAGAAACGGAACGCACACTTGACAGTTTTTGGCACCGGCACAGAACACAGTTGGAACAGTGTTTACAGTTACGACGTTTCGAGTTGGACTTTCGTGACTTACAGGTATTATTATTATTATTATTATTATTATTTTTTAAAGCAAGTTTCATTCGGTGATTTTGATATTAATCTTCTGTAAAAAGGCTTGCTTCGACGCCAATATGAAAGAGCTCTCGGAAATGGTCGACTCGGGTGATTCCTTAATGAGGATCGATAGCCTCATTCAAGATGCCTTGGATTTCAAAGCGCAGTGCCAGGTAAAGTAGGATGGGTTGGCGTTTCGTCTGGCAAGCAACGGAATGCCACAAAGTGAAAAGGGATAACTTGATATTAAAGCATTGTTGAGCGCTGTTTTCGTTAATTTCGGTTGCAGGACGATGTGAACCGCGCAGAGAACTTGTACTTGGAAGCCACGAAGCTAATGGCCGAGTACGCGCAAGTGCCGACGTTCTTGGACTCGATCCGACCCAAGAGTATCGAGCTACAGCGAATTTGCCAGACGTACCGGGAACAGTTGACCAAGAAGCTGGAAAATTTGCATAAAGCCAGAGATTTGCATGATCGCATCGAAAAGGTATATTTGAAACGTAATTTTAAAAACGTTATTTAACCGAACGTGGTCCTAGAAAGGCGAGTTTACAGCTTTGAGCGCTGTTTCCTTTTAAAATTACAAGATAAATGCAAATTCTGAAAGACCAAAATAATAATATTTATTTTGAAATAGGCTAATCGATGGTGCGCTGAAGGCGTGGATTTGCTCGCGTCGCAGCAAATGGAGAAGTGCACCGCTCCTGAGTACGCCGAGGCAGCGTTGGCAGAAATTGAAGCCTTTCTGTCCACTTCTGCGAGCTTCAAGTTGCACAGTCCACGCGAATTCCGCACGCTATTCCAAGACCTCATCACGCCCGATACGAAAGCCCTGATTCACCAGGTAAAAACACCTTTTTATCCTTTTTAACGACTAAAAGAGTCTTGAAAAATTTTAAACATTTTTTTATTTAATTTTTCCTGCGTAAACTTTTTTATTTTGTGTTAATGTGTTCTATTTTAATAAATTTTTGGTATTTATATGACTTGTGCGTGGGTAGCAGATTTATGTATTAACTCACTGATTGCTTCGGCAAAGAAGCTAAGTAACCCCAAAGTAGGCGTGGCTACTGATAAACCCCTCCTTTCTAGCTGCTGTGCAGAATAGACGACATAAGAGTGCGACTCGAAAAGCGCCAACAGGAACTGAAACTCCGTCCATCCATTCCAGCACCTTTTTAAGACATTTTATTGCACGTGTTGAAAATCTATTGTTGTGAAGAAAGTTATATTATTAAAGATGGCATTTGGGTGGGTTTTTTTTTTTTTTTTCTTTCTTTTTTGGACCTGTCACTGTTTAAAGGTATTAAAGCGTATTGAAGACGTCCAAGTCATGTGCGAAAAACGTATGTTCAACTTGCGTAAATTGGCTGTACGATCGCCTCGGCCTGTGCAAACGGTCATTCCAGAAGTCAACAATACCGTCACAGCCGTGCAGGTTAGCCCATTGTTGCTTTTAAATGCATTTTAGTTTTTTTTTATGACACGAGCGTTTCTAGTACCCAAACTATTGACAATCCCAGTTTCAAATCATAGTTAGTAAATTCTGCATCCGTCCCGTTTTTTATTATGTTATGTAATGGTTCTATTGTTGTACGTTATTTGGCATTTTTGGTTGTTTCCTTGGTTCGGCATGCTGTAATAAAAGTTTGGTGATGGATCACACTTTTGGCCTTTTACTTTTTAACACTTCTTCAGTATTCGTGTAGTTTTCTTGAGTGCTTTCGAAAATTTTCAAACGTTTTGTTACTTTTTCTACATTTTTTTGTAGATTTTTCAATCTTTTGTTTCTCTTAGAATCTTAGACTTTTAAAATTTTAGATTTTTAAAATCTTGTTTTTTTCGAAAACATTTCAGATTATTTTTAGATTTTTTAAATACTTATTTTTTTACTTCAATTAAGATACCTAGCTTTGAGAAAATAAAGTTCTTAATTCACTAGGTGAAGGAAGTACAGAACAAAAGGACCAGCACAGCGTCGGATTCCGGAGATGGATCGACTTCCGGTCGGGATCCCGATACCATGCGCGTCAAACGAGGTCACGTCTTGGCAGAGTTATTGGACACGGAACGGCTGTACGTGTCAGAGATAGGCATTATATTAAAGGTATTGTTTCAATGACGTTTTTCTTTGCATTTTTTTCTTAGTATCACCGTGTGTTATTGACGGCTAATTTCGTCCGTTTTTCTGATCTGTTTGTTTCTTCGTTAGTTTATTTTTTTCGTAATATACCGCTTGAAGTCTGTCGATGATTGTCGGAATAATTATGCAAAATTTCATCTGTTTTTATTAAAAAAACATGTTTACAAGTCGTTTCAGTATTTTGTCTGAAGTTTGCGTTTTCTTTGGAATTTTATTTATTTTATTTATTTTTATTTAGATTTTATTCACGGATTGTATCAGTGTACCAAAAGAGCTTCGATTGTAAAGGTTTTTATTGTAAAATGTGTTTTAGGGTTATCGAGACGAGTTGATCAAACCCGAGCAGCAATGTAAAATTCCTGTGGCCTTGTTGGGGAAAGAGGACGTCTTGTTTGGAAATTTGGACGAACTGTACGCGTTCCACCATCGGATTTTCTTGCCAGATTTGGAGAAGTGTATCTCCAGTCCGCAGCTGGTGGCGCTGTGTTTCGCCGAAAGGGTATATTTCGATGTTTTTATTTATTATTATTTATAATATTATTCATTTATTTATTATCATTACAATTCTTCCATGAAGACACATAGACGTCTTCACCAATGAAAAAAAATATTTTAAATGGGATCTTTAATTGAGTATCTTGGTCTCCGCAGAAAGACGAGTTCCATTCTTTGTACAGTTACTATTGTCAGAGCATTCCGCAGTCGGAAGAGTTGCGCCGGAAAGTCAACGAGCAGCAAAATGGCTTTTTACGCGAGTGTCAGATGCGATTGGGACACAAGTTGCCCTTAGGAGCCTATTTGCTCAAACCGGTTCAGCGCATTACCAAGTACCAATTATTGCTCAAAGTACGTAATCCAAGGACTGCAAGAAGTTTTTCGTTTCAAAGGAACGTGTTTTATTTATTTATTTTTCTGTAGGATCTCATCAAATATTGCGATGAAGAGGATCAGTGCCCTGAGTTGCGGTCAGCCTTGGATTGTATGTTAGCCGTTTTGCGTTGCGTGAATGATAGCATGCATCAAGTAGCGATCTCTGGATACAACGTAAGGCTTCTGTTAAACGTCTTGCATTTTCAACTCACGGTATTAATAAAGTTACTCATAATTTATTAGAAGGAACCTTCGTAAATCGTATTCCAAACAAAGGTTCCATCTCGCGTCACTCGTGGCGCTAGTAGAGGGCGTGTCTAGCAGTTTGCTTACATTTTCAGTTGCCATCTGATCATATAATTTTAGTTTCGCAAAACAGTATAGTTACTATAGTTACTAGTATAGTTACTATACGAAATCTAAAACATACTTTGTGACCTGTTTACGGTAATTTCCTAAAAAAGATCAGAATAGAAACAGATGTATGTATATTTCAGGGAAGTTTGGCCGATTTGGGGCGTTTGTTGCTTCAAGGCACGTTTAGCGTATGGCCTGAGGGCAAAAAGGAAGGCAAGAAAGACCGTTTGAAGGAATTGCGCCTCAAGTCGATGCAAAGACACGTGTTTCTGTACGAGAAAGCGGTTCTCTTTTGCAAGCGAGTTGGCAAAGATATGGACAAAGCCACGTACCAGTTCAAGCACCGTCTGAAGGTACCTCCAAAAAGTTTGAACGTCTTTGTAAAATAAGAGCCGGCTTTTTGATTAATCGATATCATTTAGATGTCGGAAGTGGGTTTGACCGAAACGGTGCACAGCGGCCGAGGCAGTGATGCGCGAAAATTTGAGTTATGGCTGCAAGGTAGACAGGAAGTTTGGGTTTTGCAAGCACCGGCGCGCGACGTGAAAGAAACCTGGGTCTGCGAAGTCAAGCGTGTGCTCTTTTCACAGTTCCAGCAGCTGAAAGGTCAATCCAAAGGCATTTTCATTCTGCCCGGCATTGCCAGTCGAAACGGAGCTGCTGGCAACAACGGTCGCAACAATAGCAACTCCCAAACGCCGAATAACACCCTTGTTTCACCCAATAGTCACAAGTAAGACGATTGTTTAGTAGCTGTACTTTGTTTTTTACTGTTTCTAGTATTAAATGATTTTTGAAATATTGCTTCCTATTGTGAGAATTAGTATTTTTCGGGTTTAGTAATCACTGTCGTTAATTCTGAAGGTTTCTGCGACAAACGTCGTCGTGGGAATACGGAGCGTCGAGCACGAGCGTAAGCAGCGCTGGTGACCGGTCTTCAGTAGCGGAGAGTAGTGGATCGACCACGAATTCCGACACAGGCTCGGCCAGCGAGTCCAACGTTCCAGGCAGCGCGCGACTCGTACGTGCGGCAACAACGGAATGCGGCCATGTTAGCAATTACACGACGCCCACCACGCCTTACGAAGAAGAAGAAGGCTGGAGCACGGACTTTTCCTTGAGCGATGACGAAGGCGGCGAACCGTTCTTGGACAGATCGGAGCCCATTCCACGGCGATACATCGTACTGGCTGATTACTCGCCGTTGGGTCCTGGTGAGGCGACGCTGCGGGAAGGCGATTTGGTGGAGTTGGTCCGTGTAGGTTGTGCTGGCTGGTGGTTTGTTCGGCTCTTAGGTAGGGATACAGCGTAGAGGGGAGTTTTCTTGTATTGAAAGAGTTTGCTTTCGCAGGAGGGTCACCGTCGTCCCAGGAAGGCTGGGCACCGTCAGCGTATTTGGAGCCTGCGCAAGCGAAAAAGCCGTCAAGCTCGGGAACACCTTCAATAAGCAGCCAAGATAGTGGCATGGAGCATGAACTAGCCGGTTGATTCCCGGCTCATTGTTATTTGTCTGCTGCATTGAGTTTCCAAGCTACTTGCGTCCGCAAGTTCGAAGTTAAAGCCGCTGTCTTCCAAAATCCATGCTTGGGTTTGGGCCATGAATGAGTTTGCTGAGTGTGTTTTTCGCTGCCACACTTTTCGTACCTGTTGTTCAAGCCTTTAAGTTGTTCTTTTTGGTGGACAAAGCGGTTAGATTTCGTTGTCTGGGTGGCTGTGTGAACAGTATTGATGATGGAGAATTGTTGGGAAAGGAAGCTGCCCTTTGTATAATCAGATAAGGCTTTCTAGTCATTTTTTTGCATGATGAACAGTGTAGCGAGTAAACTTGTTGGATCTGATTAACATGTTCTGCAAGAAAATCCACGAATAAGGGAAACAGTGGCTCGTTTTTACTAGCTAATTGTTGAATACAGGGCCATGAGTTGGCTGAAGGACGTTGACGCAGGTCATGGGCATGAACGAGTTCGACCCGGCTTGAAGGTCTGTCTGTTTTTCTTTTTGTTGTAGCATAGACTCGCGAATGCGAACCAAATTTGACCCAGTGACTTCGATTGAACTTCGGTTCGCAGTTCAGCATTCATCATAACGTGACGTCTTTTCGAACGCCGCCATTTCCTGACACGCATGGCGTCGTTTGGTTGGGCTTGGTGATCACTACACGCAGGTTAGTAAATTGTGAATATTGTTGCTTTTTGCGATGATTTAAATACCGAATGATCATGGATATTCTAGCTAATCGTGTTTTTTTAGCCAATTCATTGCCGAAAAGTTCTGCTTAAGCTCATAATTAATTGAAAATTCGTCCCTTTTCTCCCGCACAGAAACGCGGTAGTGATGAAAAGAAAGCTACGGGCAGTGCCTCCAGTTCGTAATCCGTCAAAATCGAGTATGGAAACTATATGAACATAAATGACAGCCGGTGTTACTACAGTTGGTCTGGTTAAAATCTCAAGAACTTTTTTTTTTTTTTTTTTAGAATCACGTGTTCGGGAACCAGCACGTTAAATGATTTTTTGCATAGATTTTTCAAGCCCTTTTTGTTAATCTCCGTCCGAGTCCTAAAAAGCCAATAGCATAGTTAGCAAGTTTTGCTTTGTGTTATTTTTCTTTCAATGCTATTTTTTTTTAATAATTTGCTACATTCCCTATTATCCTCATTCATACCTCGTTTCACACGGATTAAAACTCATCCGTTTCGCTGTCGTTAAGGTGCGCAGCTTCGACTTACGCGGTATGCAACCAGTAAAGCTTGGAATTTTAATTTTCATTTAAAATCGTGTAAGGTAGTGAAGGCTTAGTTACTTATTGTAGCAGTAAGAAAAGCACATAGTTGTAGGATTCTGTAAAGATTTGTGCTTTTTTCGCGCTCTTACCTCGCTTTGCGCGTATCACATCGTATTTGTTATAATATCCTTAAGTATTTCGACCTATGCGGTAAACTAGCCTTAACGCAGTGGCTTAAGCAAGTTAAAGATATAGTAAGTTTTCATAAACTCCGCCAACTTCTTTATAAAAAATTATTACTGTGCTATTTTTCAGAAAACTGATGGAAATATCAGTTTTAGCTAAGCACTGAGAGGTTTTTAGTGGAAAAGCATCATGGTATTTTTGTAACTATAACTTCCTAGTTCATGATCGTTTTCATTTCTTCAAGGCACAAATACGCTTACCTTAAAAGTTCTTTTTTTTAATTAGTGTCTAGCGAACAGTGGAGAGTTAAACATAGTAAGTATTAAAGTAATGGTTTTGAATAAGTATAATATTACTAGTTGTTTTAAGTTTTTAGGATTTTAATGGTTTTGAGGAAGAATAGTCCGGATTTGTATTAACAGAAGTTTTAGGATTAAAATTTTAAGTAATTTAATTTAATGAAATTTCGAAAATTGTACTCGGCACCATAATTTTCTTCATTTTCTGACAGAAAGAGAAATAACTTTGAAAACATTTTTTAATTTTTAGAGCTTTTTGAACAACCCTGAGTATTGAAAATCTCTTCTACTTGTTACTGTAATTCTTTTTCTGGAAAATTTTAAAGTGAAAGTCATTGAAGTCAATTTAAATAATTTGAGTCAGAATGCTACCAAAAATGCTATAAATTCCTTTGCCGAGTTTAGCGACCACTTGCGACACTAAATTCGCTGTTGGTCGTATTAACTAAGCGTATTGTCAGCAACGCAGCTGCTTGTTATAAAAAGCCTTCATCTTCGATTCGTTTGTTAAAAAAGTTCACTCATCGACGTCATCAGTAGCGTGTAGCATCATCAGTCACGTGAGACAGCTGACTTCATTAGAAACGCGCCGTGTCCAGATGCCTTGTAAAAAAGTACAAAGGGTTGTAAAACACGCAACCGGGTAGAGCAGGGTGTTAGCTTGCAAACAATTTTTCCATGGTTTCACATCCTGCAGTCTTCACCGACTCCAGTTTTTCAGTATGGTACGGTTGTGGCGACAGTGGGTTGTTGGATGTGAGGTAATTTGGGTAAGTGTTATCCGGGATATCGAAAACCCTGGTTGAATAAGTTTGTTACACGAAATCAAGGTCATCAGCTGGACAAGGTCAGTGCTTCACCTATCGTTGCTTCACCTTGCGTGGTCAGAAGTTGGACTAATAAAGGAGTTGATAAGTGTTAATCATTACACGAGATCGATCCTTTTCCGTTATGTACACTATTGCGTGCATAACTGGTAAAGACGCACTGGTTCCATCGCTGGATCGCTCTTGGTCGCAGCGGAGCACGGATAATTAGGCATCCGTGGTCTGGATTGACTATGCGGGTGATGCCGCCCGTCTGCGTACTGAGAAGCATCGGATCGTACCTGAGGGGATCATGGTGTAATGGGTTGACTCTTCCACTTCCGTTGTTTCTATCCTCGTGAGGAAGGCTTTGGTAAATTCGGTAGTCTAATGAGACCGTACAAGACATCCAATATGGGAAGGTCAAGATGTATGTTCTGTGTTCTACATTAGCGTAATTCATGTAGTGCAAATTCTGCAAGAAAGTTATTGGAATGAACTACAAGTATGGTTAAACTTTGTTTTTAACCGATAGTAATTACATGGGAATTGGCTTTGGAGAAAGCGAAATCTTATTGATTTGCTTGAGTTTGGTTCCCTTCGGCTTGCATACGAAACTCGCAATTCCTGTCCGCTTCAGTATGTTGCTCATTACAGTTTGCACATGTTGGCTCCTTTCCCCTTTCTTGTATCCCCAGCTTGTCGTGGCATGTTCTCCTCCACAGTGCCCACATCTATCCCTTGCCTTGCAGACAGAGCTTATATGTCCAAATCTTTGACACTTATAACATCTGATGAATCTTGGTTCAAAGTGGTGAACTTTTATGTTCAGGTATTCTAATTTCAGATAGGATGGTAATTTACCATTGACAAAAATAAGGTAGAAACGACTAGTTTCCTCTTGAACCCCCGTTATTTAATCTTCGCCCTTTGTACAGGGCTCTTACCCCGACTAATCCTGTAAAATTCTCATCCTCCGTCTCCTGTTTAGTCACCCCGTATATTTTTACAATTCCGTGTTGTAGAAACTTAGGTTTGGTTAACCTAGCCTGAACTTTTGTTTCCCCCACGATAGGGGAAATTAAAGTTCATGAGTTTCTTTGATGGCCAGTTCTAAAGAATGATGTGCGGAGTGAACGAACACTGCACGCGGTTCCACTTGTAATCTTACAGCTACTCCTGTCTTCTTACATGCCATATTCGCAGCTCCGTCGAATGCCTGTCCTCGACAGTTTTACATCAATGTCGAAATGGATTAGCACATCCATGATAGCCCGAAATATGGTTAGCGGGCGTTTCTCCCCCGCTTTCTCTAATTCTGCTTCCGTTTCCGTAGTCGATACGTTTGCTTCCTACTTCTATCTGAGTTTTCTCCCTGCTTTACTTTCTTAACCTTACTTTTCCTGTGGGACACCATTTCAAAACTCCCATCTTTTTCTGCATTCTTCGTCTGTAAATCGTGATTTTTGTCCTCCATATCGGAGCTTTCCGAAAACACAAATTCTTCTTCTTCTAGATCCGGTAAATTATGTCCCTGCTCATCCCCGAGCTCTTCACCAGGCCCTCCACCTCCCATCCATGTGTTTATAACAACGAAAATAGCGAAAAAAGAATGAGAAAAGATTAGGGTAACACTATTTATTTAAAGATGCTAAGTATTCTCACGTCAATTTTCACGAAGGGCTCTCGCCACTTCACCTCACTTGCACTAAACCAGACTCTCTCTCTGTATGGTTCTTACCCCTTATATAAGCTTTGGCATCGCTACCCCCGAACAGGTGCAACGTGGCACCGTAGCTAGCTCAACAAAATAAAGTTGGTACAGCAATTCTGTTATAGCCTCTCCTTAGCCGCGTAATGACTTTGCTAATTTCTCTTCAAGCTCGCTATGCCCATAGCGCTTTCACAACGGAAAGCTGGATCAAACCTGCAATTTATCACGCTACCCATCAGACTATCTTTTCACAAACCCAAACCGCAAAAATTCAACGTAAATTGTCTAGATTATAAAATGCATTTCTGACTCATATCCAACTTTGCAACGAACACACTTCATATTTCAATCCATCTTCAACAGTGAGACTTTAAAAAACACCGGAAAAAATTTCGGAACTATACTGAAAAGGGAGATTCTTTTGCATTGGAATTATCACATTTTAAAACGCAGCGCTCATTGCAGTAACCATCGCCATCTTCTTGGGCCTTTCTCCTCATTTCTTTCCTTTTAGAGGCTCAGGATGCCTAGTTCCGTTCGTTATCTTATCCACAGATACCATTGCACTATGTTGTTTGGCAGCTGAAGGTGAAGGAGTCACGCTGGTAGAGGGCTTACCTCCAAGACATCCTAAAAACGGTAAAAAAAGAGCAAGTTAGTTCAAGGAACAGAAATTAAAAATACAAACTGAAAATAAGGAATTAAAAATAAAGAAGACAAACAAAAACGTAAATAAAATACGCTTTTCCCTAATTAGAAAAAATATACAACAATAAGATTAATAAGACCAAGACTAAATTAAATAAATAGGAAATAAGTAATCCAAAGAAAGCAGGGCGAAATCTACGGAAAGAAATTAAGAAATAAAATAAAAAAATGCAATGAACAAAAATACAGATAAAAGCTGCGTGATTGTCCAAATCGCAGTTATAATTGTAAAAAGCCCATCCCAACCCCAGCTAAACTCTAAGACACGTATATATTACGCACTTGACGCCACATTATGTCACTAATATGCTTTAGTCCAAACAACTTACGCCGATGGTTCCACCCGTCGTTGAAAAGCTTCAGGGTTGCGTCGTCTAGACCAAAACTATCCAAAATTGAGTAAATGTGTTTCTGAAACCGTTCTTTCAAGGCTTGCCAAGTCCTTCCTATAAAAAAAGAACAAATTAAACAATAGAAATTCTTGTTATTCTGAAACCCACACTGTCTACCTTTGATAAGTCGCTTTTGTGCCATGCGTTCCCAAAAAAGCCGTCCTTTCACCAGCTCGTAGCCGTTATTATCGTTGATAAAATTAATTATGGCACGATCATCTTCCTTTGAGTATGTCATTCTATTGAAAATTATAATTTAAAATATTAAAAATCAGACATTACCAATACAACGTATTGAATTAACTAGATTTAGTCTTATTTGAAAAAATATTGAAAATCACAAATTACTAAAACAAAACTTACTGAATTGGCTAGAATTGACTTGTCTGAAGTACTAATTTGGAGATATGATTCATATCTGGAATTTCTGACGTTTTAAGACACTACACCATTTGACAGGCAGCATTTGCCTTGGTCTGGAAAAATTGGGAGAAAATTAATTACCCAAACGAGAATAATTATGCCAATTTCGGGTTTATTTTGTAGCTTAGCAATGCAGGTGTGGGGAAATGCGTTCGAAAATAAAGGCACAGGTTTTTCGGATAAACTGGAACACAAACTTTATTTACTTAACTTAAAAACATACGCCGATTGGGATACACAATAGAGAAAATAAGGGGTAACTACGTTACAAGGTTGTATAAATGCTTCCTTCACGCTAGGGGTTGCGCCTTCGACTGTCCCAGGCTCTCAACTCCCTTTTTTTCGAGGTCAGCTAGGTTCGCCTAGGGAGTGACGTGGCAAAAGAGGTAGGAAAAGTCAAGGTGAAACAGAGAACGACGTGGCAAAAAAACGGGTGAAAAAAAATGTGAAAGGTGGAAGGGTTGAAGGTGAAAGTCCAAACATCCGTATCCGGGAGGGCTATAGGAACCGGATAGGTTTGCGCACCATCCTCCCCTTTCGACTTACGTAGGAATTCTTAACAGCAGGTTTCCTTGAACAAAGTTTTACAAAGCTGTGGTATGAACTGTTGTTAAAATGTTCTCATAAATGACCTCGTAAAAGCTCGAAAAACATGCATTCATTCGACCGAATTCGACTCTGACTGGTAAGGTTGTCGGAACTGGGCTTGACTCCAAAGAGCCACGAAGCCTAAATGCAGCGAATGTGTCCCCTGAACGAAAAATCCTTTCGTGCGCCCCTAGCTTTAGCGCTAGACAATTTCGCGTTTTTGAGGTGCAACTTAAACATCCTTATGTTGATGGGTATCCACAGTACAGTACTAATAGTTTTGTGCTACATGCTACATTCTATCAATGTTTGCTTCATATCTGTCAAGAGAGGTTCAAGACGTGTCCGGAACTGAAAGTGGGTTCACAATTGACAACTGATATAAGAGGTAAATCAAGTCGACATTAATAGAGAAAGAAATGGAAATTGTATTTGAACACAGTATTTCAGATGCATGAACTCCCATGTGTGAAACTTTTTCTTTTTAGTGAGGATTCCAGTAGTTCAATGGTTTGCTCTCTATCACGCTCAATTTTCCAGTGTTTTCGTAAAAGTATTGCTTCGTCAGTTACTGCCTGGTAACGTTGCGGACACTAAAAGTGAGAAAGAATTTACCTGAAATTTTGTAGCCATTTCCAGTAGCTTGTTGCCATGACCATAAGTCCACGTGTTTATTAAACTGCATTTTTGCTGAGTTATTGAAAGGAATTTAGCTAAGAATTGACGTAAACTTCGTCGTGACACTTTTGGGGAGACAGGCCATTTTTCTATGGTTCAGTAAGATATCCGTGTGGTCTTCTATTAGAAATGAAAAACTGAGCCCAATTGGTAAGGACAGTTGTACTTGTTTAATTAAGTTGCAGGTAATTTGTTCAATAATTAAATTAAAGCTCACATAAGAAAAGTCTATAAAATTGCACAACTTTTGTAACGCATAGTTAAGAGTAGTTGTAAATCGCACAGAATGGATAAAATAATATTTCAAGAGTTGAAAGACAATGTTTTAAAAATACGAAGGGTTTAAGAAACGCTAAACGGATTGTCCGGGAGTACCAGGGTACTTCTGAGTGACTTCGTCGACAGTAAACTTGTCGTTTTGAGGTGTTGTTTCCCCAAATGAAACTTTTTTCTCCTCAGGGTAACTCTTAGTTTTGCTCGAGATTTCTTCCGTACAAAACGATTCTTCCTCCACTTTTGGCAGCTTTAAGGTAAGATCAACGCTGGACTTGGGTAAGTTACCTTTCGGACTGAAAACATCAGGTGTCTGAGATTTGGCTGAAGAAGCCATGAAAAGATAACCTGCCCCTGTAAGAGACATTCGTCCTGCTTGACCCGTCAAAGAATTCCCAACACCAAGTGTTGTACAATGGTAGTCAGAACTTCCCCGATTGCTTGTTGAGGGCTGGTTGGCGTCATCAGGGCCCGGGGTACGTGACGGGGCGCTAGCAACGTTAGCGTAATCTGGTCGGCCGACCATATCGACGTAGTCTTCTTTCCTTCGTTCCATGTCGAGTACGTTGTACGGGCTATTTAAGTCGATATAGTGGCAAAAGTTCTCCCAGCATTTCTTGCAAAATGGTGAATGATGGCCGCGAACAGGGATCAGTTCGCCAACAATCCATCATGACGTCATAACTGCATTTGAAACCCATCAGAAATTCGTTACAATTTTGTCAAAGGAAAAGAAAGATACGTAGCCTTGTAATTACATTTCAGCGGTAGCGTACGTAGGGCGCTCCATACGGTAACCGGCTTAAAGTTTTGTGAAGAAAACTTCGTCTGCTTGGAGATCTGATAATACGGTGGGAATGAAAAACACAGTGAAAACCACAACTGAGGTATGATAACTTTAAAACCAACCTGGATAAGGAGTGTTGCCTAGAGAAAACATTTCCCATAACACTATGCCGAAGGACCACACATCAGATCGCGTTGAGAAAACGAGATAAGTTATGGACTCGATAGCCATCCACTTCACAGGCAAAGGACCCTGAAACAGAAAGACACAATGAATGTCGAGTATGTCATACTGCGAGTCACCGTGTGCTTTTGCAAGGCATATGCCAAAGTAAGCTACAATACGGAACCGCCAGTGGAGTCACGGTTGTAGTCTCTGTGACTTGCGTCATTTCGTATTCGCTAGGCTTATTTTTCATTGTACAAGTTATTACAACATTAAAATGTAGGTTTTTGTTTTCCAGTTACATGCAACCAATCAGTTCTTAAGTTTTGTAGCAGAGGCACAAGCACGCCGAAGTGCAGCAAGGACACCAACAGAAGTCGTTAGTGTACCTTTATTCGTGCACAAGGTGGGAAATGTCATCTTGCTTACGTCGCTTTTTTCTTGTAATTTTTGTACAATTCGCGAGCTAAGCCAAAATCGCAGATTTTGACAACGTTATTCTCAGCCAAAAGGATATTGCGTGCCGCCAAGTCACCATGTAAAACCTTGTCAATTAGAATGAATTAACTAAAGTTAGTCACTTCAATTTATTTTCTTTTATACTTTCCTCGATGCCAAATATTCCATTCCTCGAGCAATTTGGAAACTCCAGCAAATTAGATCTTTTGTCCGTAACGGGCCGGCAGTATCGCGAAAATCACCTTTAGAGTTGGACATCATGGGAGCATGAATCTGCGATCCAGTCGAGTTAATTCCCACAGATCGTGCTGTACTGTCCTCTGGAAATGCTGCTTCGGTGCCACCTAGTACATAGAAGGCAACTGTACAACGGTAGGGACACGACACGAGCCGTACCCAGGAGTTTGGTTCGGAGGGGGTTTTGAAGTTCTTCCCTGTAGCCCACTCTTGGGTACGGCCTTGACAGGGACAACAGTAACTTCTCGCACTTCGTCAGTTTTTTTCTCGTAGCACGAAAATCTAGCATCCAACATCTGCATGGATAACCACTGCTTTCTGTTAACCACTTGGATGCTTCTTACAAAACGTAAAATGACAAAACTACCCGTCAGACTGGGAGGCCCTCGTTTGTTATAATCGTGAAACCCGAGGAAACAAAAGTAGAGGAGGGACTGAGGGAAAGTAGGTCTGGCACGTCGGACAAACCGTACGAAAATTTTAACTTATAATAAGCTGCAAATATTTTGGGATTTAAAATACCAAGCACCTAGTTAAAACGGCGAAGGTAACACGGACGAAGTTTTGTCGAAAAAGCCTGAAGCATGAGAAAATGCATAAAAATTAAAAGTTTGGCTCATTTCGTGAGAAATGGGTCTTAAGTCTTTTGATATTACAGAAAATGCTAAATGTTGTAGGCGCCGTTTACAAAAGCCACACGGTTACTACAACAACGTCCTAAAGATAAACAGTTTGTCTTTGTTTTCACAGCTATAGTTGTCTTCATAATCATTTACAGCTGCTTAATATACTTAAGTTAATACAACAGTTGTCCCACTGTCTGTGATGGATTTCCTTACAGCTGACTGTTCTGAACTCTAACACAGGCTACGTCATTACGTGTTGCCGTTTTTCACGACTCGTTTCCAAGGGTCGAGAAATCGACTGTCAACCGTTTCCACGGGTGTACGGAATTTCTGGGTCTCCTGTGAAACAATTACAGGACTGTGGTGTCTGAGACTTTCACATCTTGTTCAGTATCATTCAGTGAGCTCCAAAAATACTGTGTGACGCAACGGACGAAAAAGTACCACCCATGTCTTTTTTAAAGAAAAGGTAGGAAAAATAAACAATATTGGATATCGCGGTTAATTATCAGTATTTCCATATTGTGGCGTTCCGTATCCGGCTTGAGCTTAATTACTCCCCAGGCTCCTTGGATGCTTTCCCAAAAGCGTCGTCTCTTGGGACTCATGCGGAAGGGCGACGGGTCAATGTTAAGAAAGGTGGATGAAAGGTCAAGGGGAGAGTCAGTGAGAGGTCAGTCAGCAAGTAGTGAAGGGAAGACCAAGAGGTTAGTCAGTGAGGACGAGCCTGGGAGGAAGTGTGGTTGTAGTAATGTTTGGCTTGTAGCGATTGTATTGTAGTTGTGAAGTAGAAGTTTCCAATAAACGGAATTTGTAACAATATGCAACTATTTATTATTCTACTTCACGGTATTTGATATTGCAGATAATTTTACAGCTACAAAAACATCTCGTTCAAAAGTTTTAGCTTTTGTTACTTTTGTCCCTACCTTTCTCTACTTTTGTCCTCGTATAAAATGGTAAGAAGAATAGTAAATAAAAAAAATCCTACTCGATGTCGCGCATTCTCCATACGATCCTATGGGCATTGCCGATGGTGGCGACGTTGTTACGGGTAACTGATTCCGAGATTTGAACAGATTGGATGAACCAGCGCTATCGTGAGAATTGTTGGTAGAAGCCAAACTGAAAGTAAAAAATCTGCGTAAACATCTTTCACTATACGGCTTCCGAACAAAGTTGCACGGCCTTGTCACTGGAGGCGCCACTGGATTAGCCACCAATATGGATTTTTGCGCTTCCCGAAAGTCTGCGTAATATGATTTGATTCAGTGCAATAGCTTATTGCACACTTTTAATCTTATTCGTGCCTCTGGTAACCCGTTGATAGAACAGAAAAACTACGATTGCGGGAATATTGGTGGTGCTTTCAGTGACATTATTACCAACATACTTCACAGATGGGCCTTGTTACATGCTGACTACTTACTTTTGCCATGTGACGGCGAACGTCTGGATTGGGTCTAAACCGATGTTCGGATCTAACTGTCCGGTAGCAGGATCGATCTGGTCGATAAAATTTTCACGGTTTTTTTATTAAGTAATCTCGAAGGTTCCCGTATTTGCAATACTCCACAATGACCAGTAGTTCGCCTACAAACAGTCCTTATTACAAAGCACGAAGCATAGGACCATATTTAATAAGTTTCGTACCTTTAGTTACATTAGCGGTACAGGCACCAAGCAAGTTCACCACGTTCAAGTGTAAACCCAAGTGTATCATAATCTTCAGTTCAGCCAGCAATGTTTCGAAAGCAGAGTACTTCGCATGGCTTTTGACCATTTTGACAGCGACGATGGTTATGGCTTCATTGGTGGCAATACCCATCTTATAGAACAGAAAAATTAATATTGCGACGAAAACGATTCCGACCAAGACGACACCAACGATGATGCCAGCTTCTACAAGTTTCTTCGCTGCATTCATAAAGCAATAATTTAATTGTTCAATAAAGCGACATGAATTAGAAAACTATTGTAGTATGTTTCTAGAAAGCTGCTTCATTCACCTTAAACTCGCAGCTCGAAAGTCTTGTTTTGTTCCCCAGCATTACTCGAGTATCTACATACGTAACGTCCCGCGTACACAGACTCGAAAGTGACGAAAGAAGTATTTCCTTCCGTTTGGAAATTTTCAAATATGGCGTCATCCTGCAAACGTCGAGCAATTATTAAGTGTAACGAACACGTGTAAACTAAGATTCTTTAGAAACCAAGAGTGGCATTACTAAGTGGATTTGCAAGTCAATCAAAATCTCAGTCATAAGTGACTTCGACTAGTATTAATAAATTATAGAAGGCTTTCAGGTCTCCCGACAAAACATTACAAAACAGCACTTCGCAAGCAAATCAAACAGAGATAAAAATCGTGTCATCATGGAACACTATTCGAACTGGCAAAAAATCGAGCTTAGCTAAGCTAAAGTTTTTTTATTATTTCCACTGTCTTCAACATAATTTTATACGAAATCTTGGTCAGAAGTACACTATCCACCAATAAGAAAAAAATATGATTACTTACTTTCAACCATTCTGCTTTGGGTTGAGGTACGCCAGTAGCAACACATTTGATTTCCACCTTGTCGGCTGCATAAGTTTCGATTATGCCCTCTGGATGGCTCACGTTGAGTATAACAGGCGGTACTTTGGCTGCAAGGGAGTGAAAGATTTTTACACTATTAGTCTCAAGAGTTCGAAGTGTGGTTACCTAACACTTTCAGGTTCACAGGCGTGGCGTTGTATTTATTGTACTTGAAATCTGTTGCCTGACATGTGTAAGAGCCGCTGTCGCTAAACTTGATACTTGAAGTATTCAGTGTTTCAGTATAGCTTTCGGCCGAACTCGATTTGAACACGTCTGAATTTCCGGCACATTGAGAAGCGCATTTAGCCATAAACCAGTGAACAATGGAGTATTTGGTAGTTTACTTTTTATAAACTCAACTTACGGAATGAGCCGCAAAATACGTAGAATTTATATTCCTTGCCATTTTCGTCCACATAGAACCATTGTATTTCTTTGTTATACTTGAGCAAGGTTACGGAACATGACACGCCTACACCATCGGATTCTGCGGGAAATTCCGTGGCTGTAGTTAGCTGAAAGCCTTCAGGAACGTCTTAAAACATTTGTGAACGTGACAAGGTGTAACAATGAGCATTACGAATTACCAGAGACGACGACACGCTGAGTATCGTATCGACAACCGTGATTGCAAGCAATGCAAACGTATTCGCCGGATTGCCTCGCTATTTCGGTTGTTTTAAACTGCACAGTAAGGTGGTCCATCATTTCCTCTGTTGGCTTCTTTTCTTTATTAGTGCCTAACTGCAATCATAGGGTGATAGTAGCAAAACATAACTTAATTTTCAAAGATGCTCACGAGCTCAAATTCCGGGGCACAATTCCACTCTGGATAAAACGCCGGAACAAGAACTTAATGCTAGGTTTTGGGTAATCTTTGACTGTGCAAGTCAAATTGAACACATTACTGATTTGTAGCACATCGTTGCCACCCTTTAGGAAAGTTACTTCAGGACTATCTGAAATAAGAATAATCTTTGAAATTCTGAGAACATGTCGTTTAGTTTTACCAGAGAGACCGGGAACACTATTAAAAACTCTCTACCTTAGGTCATTGTTTGATTTGCACTGTCACTATTTGACGTTGCTGTAGTAGGCATATTCTCTTTACAAAGACAATATGCGTCTAAACCGCCTCCTTTCAGAAAGTTTTTAGAAAATGAATTACAGAAACAACCTTTTGAGGCAAAGGTACCTATCATACGTCAATAGTGAACGGCGTGCCTCCCTAAAGTGTCATGTTATTATAGCACTGCATTCTGGAAAGTTGATTTTACTGCCTCCACGAGACAACTATAAGGTTTTAGCTTTTTAAGAGACTAATATTCCTGTTATTTCGGTTTTGTACATGTTTCCTGTAAGTGTACGGATGGAAACAGACTAGATTTCAGTTCATTGTCACAAATTTTGATACACGGCTTGCACATTTGAGAAAACAAAATTATAGGCTTAGTAAATGCGACGGAAAGATTTTGATAAAACACCATTAATATGAATAGCGCTAACAACGGTGAAAACTACGTGAAAAATCTAAAATCAGGCTATAAAAATGGATTTTTACATTGGATTTCTTAATACTTAAAAAGTGGATTTTATCAGTAAATTTTTATAACACTTTTTTAAGTTGGACACTTTTTTTAGTTTTTTTTTAACTTAATAGAATTATAGATCGGCTTCTTTCCTTAGAGGGAAAACACAGAGAAAGATCGTCCGACACTTAAATCAAGACTGTCCTAAAGCGGGGACAAATTGGACAGACAAAGTGCTTCCGGAATTTATTGTCCTTTATCCCTTTTTGTTTAAACATGTAATTTTACGTTCGAGAAACAGAAAGGTCCTTAAATCAAGGAGTAAAAAATCTGATCTGCAATTCTCTCTGCACTCGACGAGATAAACGAAGAACCGATACGAGTCAAGATTGCCCCATCTTTTTGTCTTTCGTACGTGAAATTCTCGTTTTGAATACCGTACCTTTAACGTAGAGTGTTAAATTTCGTTGCACGGTTGTAAATGCATTCGTTGCTGTGAAAACGTAAACGCCCGAGTCGTCCAGGCTCAAATCCGATATTTTCAGCATGGAACTTCTGGGATCGTCCCTGATAACAAGTTTACCAGACGAGCCGTTGATAACTTCGCCGTTCGGCTTTTGCCATGTTCGGTTAACAGGAGTGGGATGGGCAACAATGTGAACAACCGATTGGGCATCAAATGTAGCATTTCCCGTAATCGAGGGTGTGACGTTTAAATAAATAAATGGAGTCGAGTTGTCTAGAAAAAAGTAACACTGTTACAATGTTTCCATTAATCGACTTACTACTTTACCTTGGACTTCTACACGAATGTTGCTTTGTCTGTACTCTTCGCCTTGCGAAGCGTTGCAAATATATTCGCCCTCGTCGGCTTTTTGGGCGTTACTAATTGTAACACGCACCGTTGGTTCCTTGTATTGGTTGCTAAAGGGATTACGCTACGGACTGGTAGCGAATTCTGCCGCGTTCGGACCGGAGGAGCATTTTTCTTCAACCGCACGCTTCTCGCTGTGGTCGTTAGAGGCTTTATGTGAGTCTTGCTTGCCGGAGGGAGTCTTTTCGGGCTTAGATCTTGATCAATACTAAGGTGTTGAATTTCGTTGGAGACGATGTTCAACGCAATAAAGTAATAGAGTAGAAAGAATTTCTGGCAAATTCTTTGCAATTTCCCGGAGTTGTTGGATTTCTGCAGATATGTTCTGAAGAAGAGGGAGAAACGGTTTTTTAAACTTCTTCAGCACATTCGATACTTTCTGGGGCAGCTGAAATCCCAGGAACTACGCCAAGGATGGCACAAAGCCCTAACCAAGTCTTTTAACTCCATAGTTAACCCTCTCACTTGTTGCCGTGCGAGCAACTCACACATCGAGGAGCACATTCTGTAAGTTTATAAATTCTAAAGGAATCTAAAGTAGGCTGTAGGCAAGGTTAAAGGTTTCTTTTCCATGCAGTCTGGTTTCTTTCCACTGCTTCATATCAGGGTTCCAGGAACAGTCCCATGTCTTGAAAAATTATACCTCTGTGGACTCTCAACTTTTCTAACTTCTTGAGTGTTTTTATTTTAGTTTTTTTTTTCTTGAGGGAGGGGGGCCAGAAACATACAGTGATGGGAGAGACGTTTATTTAATCTTGAAAGTACACCAGACCCATTCTTGAGGCACTACTGTTACGTTCACACTGTTACAAATTCCGTTTATTGGAAACTTCTACTTCACAACTACAATACAATCGCTACAAGCCAAACATTACTAAAACCACACTTCCTCCCAGGCTCGTCCTCACTAAACAACCTCTTGGTCTTCCCTTGACTACTTGCTGACTGACTTCTCTCTGACTCTCCCCTTGACCTTTCATCCACCTTTCTTAACATTGACCTGTCGACCCTTCCGCATGAGTCCCAAGAGACGACGCTTTTGGGAAAGCATCCAAGGAGCTTGGGGAGTAATTAGGCTCAAGCCGGATACGGAACGCCACACTACAAAAACTGTCAGGCCACGGAAAATCAGTATGTATTTCAAGGGATTTTTCAGGAGGTTTACTAGGTTGCTTATAAGCTCAGTTACTGAAAAAGATATTAGCTGCTACAGGAATTTTTTTTTATCCTTAATAGCGTCAGGAGCAGAAATACCGGTGCTGACAAGTAGCTTACCATCGTGTTGTTGGTCTGTTTAAAATGTCAAACTGCCATCTAACGGGCACATTATCGACTAAAACGAAAAGTCCTGTCCAATGGTGCGGCCGGATAAAAGTGTTCGCCAACCCCGGTAGATGGCGCTCGAAGTAGTAAGCTGGGATAAAGCATTGAGCATAGTAAATATTCAGTCGAAAATGTCATCGAAGGTGTCCAAATTAACACGGATAATGCGAAACAGGCGAACAATCAGAACTCCAACGCGTTTGTAAACCATACATCGAGCGTTTACCACGATGAACGTTTACTGCCAATGCCCTTGCTGAAAATCATTTACAACAAATTGTTCGGAATTGAAATAAACCCGTTCTTTACTATTTATAATTTACTGCCTAATAAAAATTGGCGAGTTGTAACAAATACCAATAATTATCTCCAAAACTTTTCTTCTGGAACGTTTCCTAGATATTTTTACGCACACTTGCGCGAATTGGCCTGTAGCGACTTTGAAGAGTCGCAGCTCCGTTTAAATTTTTTTTTTTAAATACCAAAAGCAAAAAAAAAAAATCATTGCCACATTAATGTCACTTTCATTATTTCATAATTCAAGCTCAGATCTGTGGACACGTCTTAAAAAGAGAAAAATATCACTAAAATGTTTATCTATTAGCAAATGTTCATCCAAAGTTCATTGACCTACAAAAGAACAGCCCAACAACGCTTCGATTCCCTAATTTTCCACATTACCCTTCCCATGCAGCATCTCCTTTATTCAAGTCACCAAGAAGCTGCGCTAATGCGGCCGTAATCTTTCAAAAACAGACCTAAACCGTCACCGAGATAAAACCGAGCCTCGGCTTGTATATACACAGCAACGCCAAGTCTTGGGATTTGTTTATTTGCTCGTCGACTTTGCGCTTCCTGCGTCTGGTTGCACTTGGTACACACGAATGCTAACCTTCGGCTGCTCAAAAATAAATGCCTTCAAAACTTGCCCTGTAAAGCTCATGAAGCAATTTTTTTTTCTTTGAGTTCCTCTGCGCCATTGCTCAATTTACGTCTGGATAACGCAAATAATTTTTTTTCTTGAATAATTGCAGTCTAATCCGTGGCAGTGACTTGAATGTGCATTCGTTTGTAAAGCACTGGAACGTAATACAGATTTCAAAAGACAATTACTTACCAAATTTCAAGATACAAAATGAAAATGAATCTTTTTTAAGGTTTCCAATCGAAATAGTCGCGATGTAGTACATTTATGGTTAATTTACTATTAAATTTAGCTCACACAATATTTCCAAGTTATTCTCGTGGTAGGCTATTAATTTTTCAAACGTAGTCGTAATTAATGACCGTTCAGCTTTTCGTTAATTCCACAAGATTAAGTCCTGCCCACTCCTTGACAATCTTTGGCAATTTTCACATCCCGGAAGAATTGCCTACCATTAACTCCCCACCCTTAACCCCCTCTCTTCCCCAAATTCTGTTCGCTTTTATACTTTGCGGATAGAGCTGCATATCTATACAAAATCCTTCCAGCAATCAAGACAAAGGTACTCGGCCATCCTTCCTTAAAAATTCCCTCGAAAAGCATACATCGTGTTCTCAATATCTGGCATAAAACCTCAGCATGGCACTTTTCGTCCACACTTTTAACTATGGAAACGATCGGTACACCCTAGTCAATGATTCTTTCACGAGATTTGGCGACAATGGACCTCTTCTCGCCCCAGTGACCACACAAATCGACCATCGATGTCCACAGCTGGACAAGGTTTCGCCCCCGTTTTTACTGTCCTTTCTTTTCTTGAACATGTGCAAAGGTCCCCAACCTTTGCAAAAATGGCGAACACGAATTTTTAGCTTTAGAATTTTTAGCGAATTTTAATCCTTTCCCCGTGTTATAGCTTACGGGATTTTGGAATGCGTGAAACTTTTCACTTTCAAACAGTTTTGCTCCGTTAGTTCCGCTGTTATACGGTTGTTTCATCAGTTTTTAGCCCTTATCTATACATTTTTATCCTCCCTATATAGGAACAACGTTATTAATAATTGTATGTAATACTAATATTGCATTTCCTTACGTTGAAATTGGGAATATGTTAGATCATGAAAACCTTTAGGCTTAATGCACATTCCTTGTCGGCAAAGGAAAGGTTCATTTTGAAAGAGCAAAAATACGAAGGAATTCGCTGGACTGAAAGGCAACCGAAAGGAAATGAATCCGTTTCACCGGTTTGGAATCTGATCGTCTCCGTTTTTCAACGCGTCCTCTCCTTTTCACTCGTCCCTCTCTCTCTTATTCTCTCCATTTTGGCTGCTTACTTACATCCAATAAGGACTTCTGGCAAGGATCAGCTGTTGCTGTGTCACGGCACTCGACTTAATTCATTCAAGGCCGAGGTTGGCTCGGATGTTTAGGATACGTTCATCAACAAAATGTAAATACTTGCGTTACACGACCCCAACTTTAATTTCTTTTTTCTTCTCCACTCCCCAAAGCGCCTGGTGTTGTCCGAAATTACCGAAAAAGTGGGTCATTAGGCAAGCTTCATTGAAACGAGCTGAATGTGAGCACAAAACTTGCTCGGAACACGAAATTTCGACATTCTTACTAATCATAGCATGTTTATTTTTTTAAATGTATTTATTTAGTTTTTGCTTACGTGGAGTTAGGTTTATGAAGGCTAAATTAGGGTAGATTAAGTTAATTAGGTATTTCTATGTTGTGTTCGGGGAAGATGATCTAAATTAGTTGCAAATTAACGCTGAAAAACTTCTAAAAGCGAGAACAATACGGCATTTCCACAGTTTTTAGCTTTCTTTTTGCTTTGCCATTTTCTGTATATTTTCTATTTTTGTTCATGGTTTTCGTGTATTTTCCCACTTTATTTTAATGTTCCTTACGTTACTTATGCGATGAACGCTAATTTGTCATCGCATCTTCAAGACGTCTTTAAAATACAACGTATTTGATGTGTTTTTCTTCGCAAACAAAGACAAGGAGAATTTAACGGGTTGGAAACGAAATTTTCTTCTTCTTCCTCCCACTTTTCACTCATTTTCATCTCCTAACAGCGTTTCGGGTCTCAACTTCCTCTTTAAGCTGTGTAAATGCCAGTCGGACGTTTGGCAAACACAAATGTAACGTTGTGTATGCTTTCGTAAAGCAGCGACCATAACGTCATTCTGCTTGCTCTGTATGCAAATTCGCCAAGAAACTGAACCGCAAAGCCCACACAACTTTTTTCCTTTCGTTTGGTGACCTCAACGCCAAAGTGCACGATGTTCTCACGAAAAGACGTTTTCCCTTTAATGTACATGAAAACCCCTCATAGCGAAACTTCAATTCAGAATTTCCATTCACACATCTTAAAATGGGTTAATGTATTTGCAATATGTAATTTGAATAACTGTGTAATTACCCTGTGGTTGTTGGTTGCTGGTTTTATGAATGACCACACATAATTCGCTTAAATTGCAGAACAAAAGAAAAAAGTTTTAAAAATCACTAAAATTGTCTGAGAGGGTTACAACACAGGGTTAAAATACATTTAAAAAACATTTGTTATAGTTAATTTTAAAAAATCGAAGCATAAATTGCGTTTTCGGAAGAGAAAAGCGTTCTCCAGACCAATTTTCCCAAGTCTTGTAAACGCATTGCGAGAAGCCCACCTCAACCCTCCCGCAAGGCCTATATTTAGCCCAGAGCAACACCGAGAGAAAAGGCACTTTTCCCTCTCAGTCCAGGAAGATTTTACTTTTAAAACACTTCCTGCCACGGGGTTTCGTGTTTGGCCCCGTTTTTGTGTAAAACTTACTCGCTTCTGGGCGTAAAACGACTTGGGGTTGCTTTCTGGAGCTTTTAACTCCTTACCTACGTTTCTGTAACAAAATCTTGCACAAAAGCCATCTTGCTCTCGCTTAACGTTAATAGATCGCACTAAGTAGATTATGTTCCAATAAATAAGATATTTTCTAACAGAATTCGGAAAGGAGTTTCATGCAAACAACAAACGTAAAACAGAAAAGAGAAGCAGAAACGCCTGTATAAAACTGTTCATAAAAAGTGGGACAAGGCACGCAAGAATCTTCAGCTTTTCGTACCAGTTTTTAATGGACAACGTTTTGAAGTTATCACATGCATTACATTTTAATGGTCGCTTTACTAAACTAGTTTTAAAGACTCTCAGGATTATAAAAGCGTTTATGTCATATAAGTTTAGGAAGGTTCTTTATTATCAATTTTATCAGACTGCAAATTTCTGCATCGTATCTAATCGGTCTAAAACAGCGGTTAAGATAACGTTTCTCTCAAGGTTTCATTCCCAACTGCCAAATATTCGACACCAAAGGGTAGAAGCTTCTGAGCTCATCTTTGCCGAACGAATAAAGCCCAAATCTCGGGAAATAAACGACTAATAAACGAGTTTTAACCATCGACGCCCACTCCGTCTTCTTCAATGTCTTGCTCTTGTCAAAATGGTACAAATAGAAGTGTACTACAATGGTTTTCTTCTCTATTGAAGAATTTAAACACCCCGAGAAAAAGATACCTCCTAAGCTGAAAAGAAGGGCAATAAGGGGTTTACGATTTGGGCTTAAAAACCACCCAAGTACCTGATTTTAACCTCAGGTTTTCCTTCCACTCTTTTGTTACCATGGCCACTCTTCGCTTTTGGGTGTGATTATGATTTCACGGCTTTCTCATAGCGGTGAAACCCAAATGGGTAATTCTACTTCGTAATAACGGAGGCTTCTCTTTCTCGAGAGTAACAAAGCGGACTTGCTCACGAAGAGACATTTTTTGTTCCTTTGCTTTTATTTTTTTTTTTGCCTTTTTTTGGTTGCTTTTTAGGTCACGAAGATGACAATTCTTGCTTCCAATTAGGTAACTTAGCTTCCTTGGAAAAATAGTTTCTTTTACTCAGGGCAAAGTTTTTACCTATAATGGATTTTTTTTTTTTTTTGGGGGGGGGGGGGGNGGCCTTAGCACAACCTGTTTTACCTTATCTCAAAAAAGGGTGGGGAAGTTTGAAACGTAGCAGAGTGAAAAAGATGAAAAAAGGAAGGTGAAGATAGCGATCAGTACACAAGCCATTTAGAAAAAGGTGGAAATCTCAAGTGATTGGGCACCCTGTCAAGCGAGATGGCCAATTAAGAGTTAGAATAAGCGAAAGAATTGGAAACCCTTTGGAGTGACTCCGAAAAATATGAATAGTGTCAACAAGTAATGTTCGTAATAATGTAATGTTAACCATATTAAAAAAAAAACATGAGAATATAGTTCAAGAACGTGTATTGAATTTGTACATTTGAGCTTTATTGTACTAGAGGGCAAATTCAAAATGAAGACAACGCAGTTTGTTTACATAACAAGTCAAATCATAATAAGGACAAAGACTTTTAAGATCATGTGACTTTAAAACTCATTTGCTTTGATATAATTCTACTTTGGGGTTTATTTACATTCCTATGTAGTTGTCATCCATTGATTCATGCTAGAAATTTCTTTAAAACTTTAATTTACGACTTTAAGACAATAGCTTATATACCCGTCTTGGAATAGTAACGAACACAGTATGATACGGCGTACTGTATATTATCGCAAGCTGGAAACAAGAGCGATAAAATTGAGATTGACGCGCTTTATTACAAAAAGGCTCCGCGAGCTTTCGCAGGGTGGCGATAAAGACCTATGTGAAGGGGGGTAGAGGGTGATCTTTGACCTCTTCCCTTTTTAAGGGGCAGCCAACTTGGCCATGGCAACTAGCTTCGCTAAAAAGTGCACCAAAAAACGTGCAAAATAAAAAAATAGTGTCAGCCATCATTCGTTGTCGGAATCTGATAAAAGTGCTAAAGAAAGGAGGGTTGGGCATTTTATCGTGATCTTTCGCTGTAGGTAGAGCATGTACGAGCTTTTCCTGTGTGATAGTGGTCGACAAATCGTTATCGCAGTGAACCGAAGCCGTCATCCGTTTAATGAAGCGTGGGAGGCTAATGAATCGCTACGCAAACACGCATTGGAACTGCTTTCACTACGAAGGTTATTAGCAATGTGTTGGACATGAAACATAAGAAATCAAGGAAATTTTTAAATGAAGCTTAAAACAGAGCGTTCATAATTATTCATAAGTCAAACGAAAACTATATAAGCAAAACTTCTATTTGCAGCATGACAAGCAGTTTTAAAGGACGGTACTACTTCTAACAACAAAAGCGTATTTATTTAAGAGAAAGCACGCAAAATCGAGTTTTGCGTTTCCTCTTTAAACACGGCGAGACTTTGGAAATAAAAAGGAAAGAAATTGCTTGTTGCCAAGGCCCTTTCGTGGCTCAAAACTCACACGTGACGAATGGAATTTTTTAATAAAAATAGAAACATAGTTCCTAGCAAAGCTGAGTGTAAGCTTTAAAGAAGAAAGCAAGAGCAGAAAACTTGTATCGTTTCACTAAAATAAATATCTTAAAAAATTCACAATACTAATAATGCTTCGGACATCAGTACACAAAGAGCTTATTAGTAAACACGAAATTAAATTGAAAACGTTTAAATTAGAACAATCTCCAACAGCGATTTACGCGTTTACAGATAAACTCGCACAATGGACCAAACGGAAAATCACGAATCCATGAGGACGAAGCCTTTGGTCACGTTTCTTTAAACTAAATCTTAACTTCGCACACATCTTGTGCACCGAGTTTCTGTGGCCAACCTGGCAAGTGAAACACGACGACCTTTTCTTCCCCCTTTCTGCGTCTGTTGTTCAAATCTCCGCCCCTTTCCTCCGCCTTCTTGAAACCTTTGCAAGCCAAAAACGCCTGAATTCTTGTCTTTTTACTTGAAAAAGCTGTAGCCAATAACTGTTGAAGCAAAGTAGGTACTGTGTTTAAATTGCCTTAAAAGTCTTGCTAGTTAAAACAGAGAAAAAAGTATACAAATTGACGCCGTTCGAGAAAAAGAAGCCGCGCGGACGCGGCGAACAAGAAGGGGAGCGCTGCGGCGTCTGTCTGGGGAGCAAGACCAGTTAAGCCGGCCAGATGTCGAGCCGCGGCCTGCGGAGAAGGAGTAGCGCAGGAACTGAGCTCAACTCAACCCGAAGTGGAGCGTTTTATTGCGGGAGAACAAATTGGCCGAGTGGGCGTACTGTATGGTGCTAGTGCAAGTGACGCAGTTTTCAGTGAAGCTTCGCCGCTTAAACGGTACACTGCCGGCGTGTTTACTGTGTTAATTCTCCGGAGCAAACTGATTGTTTTCGTGTGTTTTTCCCCCTTTTAAATCGGAATATGTAAAGGATATACTAGCTTGGGTGTATTGAAAGTGTAAGCCGTTTGACAGTGGTATTGTGACTTCTCAAATGGGGAGGCCAAGGATTATCTACGCTTTTGGCGTAGCGAGTTTGTGCATTGGACTATTTTTCACGAGTTCAACCGATGCGGCTGTAAGTCAATTTTGTTTTCATTTCAGTAGTTTATTGACTTGATAATTATTTGTAATTTTTATACATCCGAAACCAATTCAATTGTTGCAGAATACATTCGGTTCACTCAGGTTAAGTTAGGGTAAGATGCGTTAATTTAAGTTACATTAAGGTAGGCTATGTTTAAGTCAAGATTTGGTTATGTTAAAGTAGGATATTGTCGTTTTAGTTAAGTTTCGTGAAGCTTAAGTTTACGTGAGTTAACGTGTGTTTGCATAAAAATACGCTGGAAAGCTGTTTAAAACGTAGAAGAGTTCGAAACAAAGATATAGTTCGTGAATAGAGATATTTTGATTAAGTTACGTGCTTTTAAATAATTTACTTACGTAATGTACGTCACGTAATTACTGTACTAAACTATTCGATATTTTCTGTGTTCATCATATATCAACATACTTTGCCAGCATGAATTATACGACTATTTAGGAATTTATGTATGCATTATAACGTATGAATTGAATGACAAAGCCTGCAAACAATGTTAAATATCTTTATTTCTCTTGGTGGATGCCAAAATGCCGCAGCTTATAAATTTTAAAGTCTTTAAATTATTAAACATACAATTTCTTTTGATTTCGAACAAAAATTTACGTAATTGCAGCTACGTGCTTTAAGGCTAATACTAATCCCAAATAAGATCTTTCGTATATTTGGTTTATTTACTTAGTTAATTTTTTGAGCAAGCGTTTGCGCAATTTGCAGCACCATGTTATATTGCTGGACTTGTTTGGCTGGTTGGTGTTGTTTGGTTTAAGAGATGTTGAAAGTTGCGAGCCTTATTACGTGACGGCATGGATCGGGTTTCGGTCCTCGTCTTTGCCTCTATCGCGGGCCATGCAGCGCTGATAAGCGAGCGAAAAGGAGCAGCAGAGGCAGCAAACGCACAAGAGTTTTAGTTTAGTTTACAAGACGCGTCCTAGTTAGGGATTAGCGTTCGTTTAGACTAAAACTTGCCCCACTCAGAAGTGTGGGAATCAAAAGATTACGGTAAAGGCGCCAAATGGCAGCTTAAGCCATCTAGCAAGCTAATCAAGAAGCTTATCGCCGAAACTGGTCCTCGTTTTTCCCTTAGAGGAACGTTTCCATTCAAATGTCTGATGAAACGTACCGTGCTGAAATTTTGCAGTCCCAGTTGTAAAATTGTAGCGTTGTCTGTGTCAAGAAATAGAAACTTAAGAAAAGCTGTATAAATGCCCGGGAAAAGGCAAGAAAAATCAGCTGTTAATATCGTTTCCACGGGTGCCTTGGGCTTGCTAGGTTTCCTGTAAAATGACGCTGGGAATATGGTGTCTGAGCTTCTCATATCTTGTTCAGTAGCATTCGTTGAGCTTAAAAATATTTTGTTAAAATTTTGGTTATCCATAGTGAACGCAGTCTGCCAAAAAGTACCACCCATTTTTAAAGAAAGGTAGCCAAATAAAATAATACGGAATGTCTCAGTGAATTTTCAATAATTTCACGTGCAACTTTTTCAAATGCTACTTAACGGTATGTGGTATGATTGTGAATTTTTAGAGCCGCAAGAAATCTTTTGTTCAAAAGTGATGATTATTTATTACTTTGTCGGCGAAACCTCAAAGTTTTTTTAACATATCGAAAGTGTTAAATATTGTTTAGAATTTTTACGCGAGAGGTATCAAGCAAAACACATTTAATTTAATTTTATTCGAATTACTATCTTTAGATTTATTTTGCTATTCTATTTGTTTTGTCATTCCGGTTTTTGCATTGTATTTGCATGATATTGACCGATATTTTACTTTTTCTTCCCGAAAACCCAAGGCGTGCAAAGGATGTGTGCAAAGCACTCGATGCGAGTGCAAAGCCGAGAAAGGATTGCCCGGCGAAGCTGGGTTGACTGGTTTGAGAGGATCGCCCGGAATTCCCGGACCCATGGGCCCTGAAGGTCCCTCCGGACCTAGAGGCCTCCGCGGTGATCTCGGCAGCTTAGGGGGCGTCGGCGAAAAAGGTTACAGAGTACGTCTTCACCACGTCTAACTTCCTGTTTTTGCTCCTGAACTTATAGTCGTTTATGTTTTTCTTTGTTAGGGTGACATTGGTGCACCTGGTTTCACTGGAGCGCCCGGTATCCCCGTAAGTACTTTAACTTCTCACTAGATGCCGACTTAGTTTCCTTGCCATGTTGTTTTCATTGTCAGAAACTAAGCAACAAACAAAGAAGCCCTTAAGTCAGCGTAAATCTGTCTTCATGCAACCAAACATGACTCCCTTTCTCACGTATTTCACATTTTTAACGTCTAAACAACTCCTTTTATTTATCGAAAGTCTTGTGGTCAACAGAGTGAAGTTCCGACAATAGTTCCATTGAAGACAATCAAACAACATGCACATCTGCAGTTGTACTCCCACAACTGTCCCGTGGGAGTTCAATACATTCCGCGTTTTTCCTACCACCTTGTCAAAGGCTCTACTTTTCTACACTTTTAATAAATTTTCTCTAACCATTGTTACTCATTATGAAAGATTAATTTGAGTTTACTTGCCGTAACCCGCATATTAAATGTGTAACCTCATTGAGTCTGGAGCCATCTAATGACGAAACTGTAAAACTCTAGCGCCATCTGTTATCTGGTCTTTAACTGCACAGTAAACAGCGCGGCACGCCATTTTAGTGTTGTGGAACAATGAAAAGAAGCTACTCAATAGCTTGTCTTGAAATTTGATGTATTGTCTAGGGTTTCACTGGATTAGAAGGACCCGTCGGTACCCACGGAATCCCTGGCTGCAATGGTACCGATGGCCGACCTGGACACGAAGGAATGCCTGGATTGCCCGGAGGTAGGGGACCTATCGGCCCTCAGGGTGACAACGGACCTAGGGGTGACCCTGGTGATGGCGGCATCAACTCCAAGGGCACGAAAGGCGAACAGGGCGATTCCGGATCACCGGGCCCAATGGTACTTAACTCACGTTTTTATTCATCCTTTTCCTCGCTTTCGTATTGTTATTTAGTATTAAGGGAGTGTCTTAGATTTCTTTAGAATTTTCTTGTTTTTCTTTTGGGTGTTTTTATTGGGGGGAAGTGTTCAGTTTATTTATAGTTCTCTTCCACTTATTAGAAATTTCTTTGTGACGCTTTTGAAGTTTTTTTTTTTTTTTTTAAATTTCTTGAATGTATTCCCCCTGATGTCTAATTATGTGTAATTCTTGAACTGTAGGGTTATCCCGGAACAGACGGACCCCTAGGTTACCGTGGGGAGGAAGGTGACCACGGAGACCAGGTACGATTTCGTCAATCACTATAATACGCACTTCATGGAAATACTGAAATTTTAGGCTACGCTGGCGAAGATCACTATAAAAATCGTCGAATTTGAAATTGATAACCATTTTTTAGGGCGAACCGGGTGAAAGAGGATTGCCCGGTGAGAGGGGCGAGAAAGGTGAACCCCGATACGGTACCAAAGGTCACAAAGGCCAGCCTGGTGAGAAAGGGTTGCCCTGGACTCCTTCCAATACGGGTCCGAATACTACCATCGCTATCAAAGGGCATAAAGGCGCACGAGGTGACGACGGATACATGGGCTACAAGGGCGATGAAGGACCCAGAGGGATTGACGGCCTGCCGGTACGTTGTGATTTAGATTTTTCTGGAAAATTCGCTAGTATGGACTAAGAGTGCGTGAATGGTGGGATGCGAAATCCTAACTATTGCATCGCCGCTTTTTGCATTTTTATTCACATTAAAGTGGATGCTTATGATTTTAAAATTAAATATTCTTAAAGGGTCCTGCTGGCAATCCTGGCCCTAAAGGTGTGAAAGGTGACCCTGGTGTCGAAGGTCCTCGGGGTAAAGAGGGTAAACCGGGACACGTTGGACCCTCGGGCATGAAAGGAACGAAAGGCGCGCCTGGTTTCGAAGGCCTACCCGGTGTAGATGGCTTCAAGGTGAAATTTCAAATTGTTCTCCAGCGATGGACCGGTTTTGGACATACGCTTCTCAGTGAAACTATCGTTAGGTTAAGTAAAAGGCTCAAGGTTTGTTATTAGGGCCAAGCTGGTGATCCTGGTGAGCCCGGTATTCCTGGTATGCAAGGTCCACCTGGTGAGAAGGGTGGCTACGACCCGACTTCCGAAGAAGAGGGCAAACAGGGTCCCCCCGGGTCCCAAGGTCCCATCGGTGAGTTGAAAAAAAAACTGTTTTACCTTTAGTTTTGCCGCTCTTAATTTTTTGATCTGAGCTTAATTTTCGGTGTAATTAGGTTATCGAGGAGCGCCTGGCTTGGAAGGAAAACGAGGTACACCTGGTAGTTTTGGACCTAGAGGGCCTCCAGGTCCCCCAGGACCTCCTGGCTTGCCGGGTCCTGATGGACCGAAGGGCATTTCCTCACCCGGCGATCCAGGAGATAACGGTACAAGCTTTTTGACGCGTTCTGACAGGGAAATTGACTTGTTTTCATAAATAAGGACCTGACGGCCAACCTGGAGTCGATGGAGAACCAGGCTACTCTGGATTGCCTGGCTTCCCGGGACTCAAAGGTGAAGCTGGCGTGACTGTCATTGGACCACGTGGCAATCCGGGTAACCCTGGACGACCTGGCCGTGACGGTGTACCTGGAACAAGAGGCGAACCTGGTTTCCCTGGTAATACATTTTCGCCTTTGCATTTTCACGCATTGTTCGTCCATATAAAAAAGCGAATGCAACGCCATCTGACATCAGAATATCAGTGATGAAATGGCTCGAAAGAAGCTTGCACTGCCATCCTTGCGGCCTAAGCATATTACGTGTTGAGATCTTGAACAACAATGAAAAGCAGTCTAAAAGGGGGAAAATAATAAAAAAATATTGCATGGAATTAGATTTACAGAAAAGGATGTAAATATAAGTAGGGCATTAAAGTAAGTTGAAATAACAATTTGTAATGGAAAGTGAATGTGAATGTACATGAATTTACTTGGCACTTTGCACAGGTGCCAAGGGCTTACCGGGTATTGGAGTTGACATTGTGGGACCACCTGGCCCCGATGGTTTACCCGGCGCCCCGGGCGATTTTGGCCGCCCTGGTCTCGACGGAGTCAACGGTGCTCCTGGACCTAAGGGTGTTCGTGGTGACGATTGCGGAATCTGTCCAGATGGTACGTCATATTTCCTTTTTTTATTTCCTTCACTTTTTTGGGAAATTTTAACGAAAAGAAAGTAGTCAATTGTAAAATAAGTTAACTTTAAATTAGTTCATTATACATTTCGATTTTGTCAAATATAAAAGAAAATGGTTAATGTAAGTGTCTTGATGTCGTGTTGCTAGGCGGAAAGGGAAACAAAGGTGACGAAGGTGAATGCGGAAATGACGGCTACCCTGGCCAAGAAGGCTTCCCTGGTCTTCAAGGACCCCGAGGCTACAAGGGCGAACGCGGCCGACCTGGACCTGTTGGGTATCCTGGTACTCCTGGACGCCCCGGCGCTGCTGGTACGTCGTCAATATCCTCTTATGTTTAAAAATGTTTTCTCCTTATTCTTTAATTTTATTGATTTTCCATTTAAAGTCGTTCTTGTTTGTTCATTTTCTTTTTTATTTTTATTCAATTTTGTATTATTTTTTTCTTTTACCTTCTTTTCCATATTTTATTTAGAAAGTTTTATTTGTTATATTTTTTTATTTTATTATTTATTTTTTTTTGGCTGTTGAAAATAGCGTAACTTGCTATTCGCGTACTTTGAGAACGGCTAATTCAACGCCATTGTTTCAGGTTTGGCGGGTCCCCCGGGACCTAAAGGGCGAGAAGGAGACTTGATTTACCCCGACGATAGTGACCTTAAGGGCCCTACCGGGGAAGCGGGCGAAAAGGGATTTCCCGGACCACAAGGGCCGACTGGATTACCCGGATCAGCGGGGCAACCCGGCTTGCCCGGACCCAGAGGAGAAATCGGTCTTAGAGTGAGAACGACATTCTTATTGAACGACTTTTTTTTACTTATTTTCTAATTTTTTTTTTTTTCTTCTTTTTTTTTTTACCATGTAAAGGGAGATTATGGTGAAGCCGGAGCACCGGGCAAAGACGGCAAACGTGGCGTAGACGGTTCACCCGGTATTGACGGCAGGGACGCTGATCGTTTCCGAGCACAGAAAGGCGAACCAGGCCTTTCAGGACTCAAGTAAATGTTTCTTTTCAGTCGCGTTTATTATTGTGTTTGCGAAACCCAAGCTGCCAGCATTGCTACGGTTTAAATTTGGCATTGCCAGGGGCGCGCGTGGTGACGTGGGCGACAAAGGTGCACGTGGTGAGTCCGGCATGATTGGTCCTGGTCCGACGCACAATCTGAAAGGAGAACCTGGTGAACCAGGCGAAGAAGGTAAACTACAATGATACAATTTAGTGCCGGAAATAAAATAAGTAAACACTTAATGCGCTAACGACACGGTCGACAATAAATACAAGAAGATCGTATTTCTGAGTGATTTATTTATACGAAAAACATAAGAGTAAAAAGGCACTTTGTACGACTCTTGTTGTCCATAGGTGAACCTGGCTGCGAGGGCGAGATTGGGTTCCGTGGTAACGAGGGCCCTCGAGGACTGCCTGGAGCTAAAGGCTTACCTGGTACTTCGTTCCCGGGCATTGCAGGAGTTAAAGGCTACCCTGGCATTGAAGGAGACATGGGAGAACGCGGTGACACTGGCGCCGTTGGTGACGCTGGCATTGACGGCTTCCCGGTACGTGCGCTGCAGTTGTGCCTTTCACGGCCACTTGAATTCTTTTCTTAACATTTGTTACTTGCTTCTCTGCTCTCTGTTTTTGTGTTTTTAGTATTTATTTTCATTATTATCTTTACTTAACAATAATTTAGTTTTCAAAACTAGAATAGTTCAATTTATGGACTCAATTTTTCTAGGGTTTACTCGGCATGAAAGGCGACCGTGGTGAACCTGGTTACGGAATTCCTGGCCAAGTCGGCGAGCCTGGCGCTCGTGGCTTTAAAGGACAACCCGGTGACGACGGATTACCCGGCACCAGAGGGCGAACTGGCGAAAACGGCGCTCCGGGCGTTAAGGGATTTAAGGGCGCCCCTGGTTCTGAAGGATCACTCGGACCAAAAGTATTATTTTCTCTTTTCATTAACTTTTTTTTTCTCTTTATTATTCGTTGTTCGTGAAGTGATTGAAAGACGAATAACTTAATTAGAACTTTTCTCCTTTTTTATTATTTTAACCGAGGCACGAGCTACTGCTTGTTACAGTTTATTTTTATTGCATATTTATTGTATATTTCTTATTAAAAAAGTACTTCATGGAAGTAATATGTTAGAAATGTCACGTAATTTGTATCATTTTTTATCTCTCGTGTGATAAAATTCATCGAAAGTTTCCGAACTGTCGATGGAGATTTATTTGTTTTTAAAATTCTTCAAGTAAAAAAAGGAAAAATTTGCAGCTTATTTCCTTCTTTTGTGAATTTTTGTTAAATAAAATAGTTTTATTTGACCAAATTTCACTTGTACATGAAATTTACTACTGCGAATGAACTTTGATTTCAGCTATGATTTCTATGATTGCTTTGATTTGCTTTGATTGCAGGATTGGCTAATTTCATTTTTTGTGACTTTCAGGGACCTAAAGGCCAACGCGGTATTTCGATTCCCGGAATTCAAGGCTTGCAAGGCCCTCCTGGTCTTCCTGGCTTAAACGGAATTTTTGGAGACATCGGCACGCCTGGCTTGGACGGTTTTATGGGTCCTAAGGGCTTCAAGGGTACATAATTTCCTTTCTTGCGCTTTTTAATATTTCACAATCTTTTTGCTCTTTTTTTAAGAGAAAAAGTCTCGTGTTTAGCTATCTTTACGTATTTTTTGGACTGTTTTGTGTTTTACTTTACAATATTTGTTTGAACACAAGTTTAGTTGTTTCGTCGTTAGTTATCGTTTCTCAAAATTTTTGGCGTTTTTTAGTTCACACACATTTCTATAGTTCACACAATTTTTTTTCTTGTTTCCGTTCCGATTTTTATCTACTATTTATGTTAAATGTTTTTTTATTATTTTTTAAAAAAATAATGTTCTCATAAATTGTTGGATTTCTTTCGTTTATGATTGTTAGTTATAGAGTTTTATTAGACACTTTTACGTTTAGTTATTACTTTTAAAGATCTTTTCGCAGAGAAAGCTGTTTTACGATGTTTTGGTGTTTCAATTTTATTTTTTTTTTTTTTTCGTTTGAAAAAAGGATTGCCGGGCGAAACTGGCCGACCTGGTCTTCCTGGATTTGACGGCGAGCGTGGTTTCCCTGGCAGAGATGGACAAGCAGGCAACAGGGGCGAAAAAGGACCCAAGGGTGACGACGGATTGCCTGGTTTTCAAGGTAGCTGCATTATTTCATGCTTTACGTAACCGCTTTTCTTGGTTTTTAGTACTGTGATGGTCGAAATCATGCTTTGCGTCGAAATTGAACTATTTTTATTTATTTATTTAGTACTATTGTTATTAATATTATTATTATAAGAAGACGAACTCCGTAAAAAATTGACCAATGAAAGAATTAATTAATGAATATTGTTTTTATTTAGGTGATTACGGCAGGCCTGGAGCTACGGGACGACGAGGAGCACCAGGCGCCCAGGGCGATTGTGGCGACGATGGTGACGAAGGCTTCCAAGGCCCAGATGGCGCCCCAGGCCCGAAAGTGAGTTCCACGAGGCAATTGGATCAAGTTTTTCTTTTGTCATAGAGCTTTTGCAAAATTGTGACAATCGTGAAAAACATGAAAAACAACAACAACAACAACAACAACGAAAAAGTTGTTTCTATGATTAAAACACGAAAAAAGGGCCTAAAGTTTCGTTTTCGGGATTAAAACAATCGAGAAGATTATGGAAACCAAGAATTATGTGTAAAAATCATGACTTAAAATTATGAATTATGATCTAAAAGCAAGAAAATTATTTTTCAGTTTTTAAAGATTTTTCTGCGAAGAAACGTGCGTATTTAGTGGAGCAATGGTAATTAATTTTCATTTTTAGGGACCTATTGGTGACGTTGGTGAGCCAGGCTTGAAAGGACCGCCTGGTGACGATTCCTTCAGTGGACCCAAAGGCGAGCCCGGCGACCCTGGTAATAAAAAAATGATAAATGAAGAAAGTAGAGTTTAAAAATGAAAGACACATGTTTTATTTTAAAGTACATTTTGAAACATTCAAACCGAGTGTAATATTAACTTGAATAGGTTACCCTGGCTTGCCTGGATTCAACGGATTCGATGGATCGCCTGGTTTGAAGGGAGAATGGGGTGAGCCTGGCTTGAACGTTAACGGACAGCCTGGTCGAAAGGGCGCAGTCGGTGAACCAGGACCTGCTGGTATCTCTGGAAGATACGGACCTCCAGTAATTTTTTTTCAATAAATATTTCCGCTATTTATTAATAGGAAAAGAGACCTCCAGCAACTTAGCTTTGTATTGTCGTAAGTAAAAAGTAAACGACAGAAGATATCTACAAGTATTTTCAAGACAAACAAAAGCATGTTTTTCTTATTTTATTTTTACACTTTTGTTCATTCAGGAAAAGTCATGGCTGGAAAATTGAGGCCAGAATTAGCTTTTCGTTGTAAAATATTTCATTTTTCTGTTAATTTTTTCACGGCGTAAAGAAGCGAACGAAAAATGTCGAAGAAAGAGGAAGAAATAGTTTTAAGCGCTGGCGTAAGCGGAATTGATCTGATGTACGCTTTGGAATTGCAGGGCGAACCGGGCATGATGGGACCGCCGGGTTACGACGGCCAACAAGGCGACTGTGGCGAACCTGGTTTCGCGGGCTTCGCGGGACAGAACGGCTTCCCTGGGCCGAAAGGATTGCCCGGTCTGGCGGGCAAGAGCGGCTTACCTGGCCGTGCTGGACTCAGAGGAGACAGCGGAGATCCAGGAAGTCCTGGCCGACCTGGTAAGACTGCAGTTTTCTGCTGTTTCGGAGACTCGGAGCTTCACGATTCGTCGCCCTATTGGGTCGCGTACTCCATGTTACCTTTTCTGGCCGGGAACACGCTTTCCTAAACTGGTTGATTAATTTACGAATTTAAAGTTCTATTTCAGGAACCTTGGTTTCAAAAGACTGAATTTTTGATACTTTATTCCGCTTATTAAATTCTAGTTGATTTATGGAATTGGAATGGAAAAATATCCGTGAAATTCGGTAGTGAGCTTCTTTTTTGTTTAAAGCGTGAATTCATTCTCCTGTAATTGATCTTTGGTCTTTACAACTGTCTGCAACGAGTGAAACTCAGCTTACGATCTCGTTTATAAATTTGCTGAATAGTTTGGTACACGTCAAGGACAAGACTGTGCTTAGTCTATTTTTAATTAATTTGTCTTCTTATTTATTATTATTTTATAGGATTGCCTGGTGACGTTTTCCCTGGACCGCCCGGTGACGACGGTAGGAAAGGACCTGTTGGTGACGCTGGTGAGCCTGGCTTGCCCGGTTTCAGCGCCATCGAAGGATTGCATGGTGATATCGGTGACCGTGGCCCGAATGGCCCTGCTGGCCCGAGAGGTTTAGAAGGAGATGAAGGCGCTTTTGGCCCTCCTGGCGAAAAAGTAACGCTTAACATTTTTCGTCTTTTTGTCCTTTTCAACGCTTTTACAGTTCTTATTGTCGTATGAACTAATGCTTCTAATTTCCAGTTTCGTTATTTTCCATTTATCCGTTTATTCGTTGCTTTTTCGTGTTTGTGTCGCTAATTCACATGTTGTACTTCATCATTGGCTATTTTACGTCTGGTTCTGTTACGTGCTTATCTCACGCGAAGTGACGACGCAAGTTTCCGTATTGTCGTGATTTTTTGAACGTTTTTTTGTAGCTTACCGACGTTGGAAACGACAGCAAAATTTTACTTCAATTTTTATTGTGTAAAAATATTTATTTTACTTTGCTGTTAAGAATTTAGTGATTGCTTTTTCAGTTGCTTTTTCAAAATATTTTGAAAGGGTCCCAGAGGAGAAGACGGTCTTCCAGGATACGGTCCTCCAGGCAGACAAGGCCCGAAGGGTGTTTTTGGTGAGCCGGGACGAGCTGGTCCACCAGGTAATCCTTTTCCTTATCTTGTGTTTCTTTTCATCGCTTTGAAACAAAGAAACGGAAAACGCTTTAAAAAAGGATCGAACGAATGTTTGAATTACGGCTATGTGCAGGTCCACCTGGCAGGTTCGCGCAAAAGGGAGAGCCAGGAATGCCGGGCCAAATGGGCCCGCCTGGCATGCCAGGCAGGAACGGACACAAGGGCGCCCCGGGCGATTACGGCGTGGACGGACCAACGGGCGCAGCCGGACGACCTGGAATCTCTGTTAAGGGAATCAAGGGAGAGGCGGGCAATCCAGGTAAATTAGCCATTCTTTTGATCGTGGATTTAGGAAATTTAGGGAGATTCAGGAAACTGTGACGTGGATAATGATTTTGGCCAATTTTGGCTTGGTTAGGCTTCCCGGGCTTCCAAGGTGCGGACGGAAGACCAGGACAGAAAGGCAGGCAGGGCTTTACCGGATTTCCTGGCAGTAAAGGCGAACCTGGTGACGTGGGAGAGCAAGGGTAAGTCTAAATTCGACTGTGAAGGAAAAAAATTGTAATTAACTGATTTAAATAGCCTCAAAGGTCCCGATGGATCAGCTGGCTTTAATGGCTTGCCTGGCTTGGTTGGACCCAAGGGCGAGAGGGGCGATAATGGAGTAGACGGTGTACCCGGTTTGAACGGCAAGAAGGGGGCGCAGGGTGACTTCGGCCTACCTGGCTTCCCCGGTTTGGACGGCTTCCCTGGGCCCAAGGTACTTACAAACTATTTAAGATATTTATTTTACCTTTTATTTCACTTTTTCTGAGCGACTTGGGTTTGCGAGATAGATTACATCGTTTATTTCTAACGTTATTGATGGCGTGTTTGTGAATTCAGGGCGCCGAGGGTGAAACTGGTTTACGGGGCGATTCTCCTGACAAGGGTGAAAGAGGCGATGAGGGTTATCCTGGCGCGCCGGGCTTAATGGGACCTACTGGAACTCCAGGATACAATGGGCGTAAAGGCGAGATCGGTAAGGAGTTGTCAGTTATTCCACATCGATTTCGTCTCTTTCGAAGGTTTTGTAGTGAAGCTCTTGATTTAGTAGGGATTAATGCAGTTGTACGTTTAGAATTTGCGTCGTCATGATTCAACTTGATCAAATGTATATTATGATTAAGTGCACACTTAATTTTCATAATGTCTTATTATTTGCTTTGGACTTGGATTGTTTATTAACGCCGTCATTTTGGTTTACCGATTCTGTATTATTTTTTCAGATTATTAATTTTATTTACCCATCTTTTCAGGCGAAAGAGGAAGACCAGGCGCTCCTGGCATCGACGGCATTCTTGGATGGAAAGGAATGCGGGGCAATCCAGGCTACCAAGGACCTCGAGGACCACCAGGTCCTCCCGGCCCTAGAGGTCTCCCGGGTGACGATGCGCCACCAGCGCCACCGCCGCCCAACAAGGCTTTCTACTTCACGCGCCACTCGCAATCCACCTTCGTGCCGCAATGCCCGCAAGGCACTTCAGTGCTCTGGGACGGCTATTCCTTGCTCCATTTCATGGGCAACTCCAAGTCCCACTCGCAGGACCTCGGTAAGCCACGCCCTTTTATGACTTGTTTGAGAAATGCGGCTTTCCAAGTTTCTATTGAATTGTATGGAATTGTATTTTATTACAAGTTGAAGTGAAATTAGAGTGTTTCTTCGACCGGTGATAATAATGGATGACGAGTGATGCAACCGCCAACAGGCTTTTGCCTCTATCGATTTTAAAAGAAAAACTGAATGACAAAGATAGTACACTTTAGTGTGTTTTACTCAAATAAACTCAGTTGGTACTTCTATAGGGCAGTTCATTAGATTATTCGTATCATTGGTCGGAAAAATACGCTTGGTAATTAGCTGAAAATGTGCTTACGACGAATATAATGGAAGATGGAATAAAGAGGAATAAAATGTGTATTGTTGCGACCCAGGCACGCCCGGTAGTTGTTTGAGGAAGTTCAACACCATGCCCTTCCTGTTCTGCAACGTGAACGATCAGTGCAATTACGCCAGTCGCAACGACTACAGTTACTGGCTCTCGACACCGGAGAACATGACCATGTCCATGGCGCCCATCGCCGGACCTCACCTTACCAGATACATCTCCAGGTAGGAATATTTATTGTGTCTGTCTGGTGGTGAATCGTAATTCGGCACTTGTGGTCCGTTACAGGTGCTCCGTGTGCGAAACCTCAACGCACGTCATTGCGGTGCATTCGCAGTCCAACGAAATTCCAGTGTGTCCTTCCGGCTGGTACGAACTCTGGATCGGCTACAGTTTCTTGATGGTAAAACTTATCCGTTTTTAAAAGCATTAGCTTATTGCCTTTAAACAGGTTAATGTAGGTAAAGTAAATGACTTTTCCAAAGAATTTGCCAACGAGTAAAAATGGATAGTGTTTGTTGATATTTTTGTAACTTTTTGTTGATTGATGGACGGAGTTTTAATTGTTTGTATTCATTGTGTCCAGCACACTGATTCCGGCGCCGAAGGTGGCGGCCAATCGTTAGTCTCGCCCGGCTCGTGTTTGGAAGATTTCCGGCCTGCGCCGTTCATCGAATGCCAGGGCCAAGGCCGCTGCAACTACTACCACACGGCCACCTCATACTGGCTGGCCACCATTAACGAAAACGAGCAGTTTAGCAAGCCCCGCCCCGAAACTTTGAAGGCGGGCAATTTGGAGAGCCGCATCAGCCGCTGTGCCGTTTGTCGGCGCAGCCGGGGCAACGAGCCCGTCTACACCACCACCACCACCACCAGGCGGCCGCCAACTACCCCTACCACCACTACCACCACCACCACCAGGCGGCCGCCAACTACCCCTACCACCACCACCACCACCACGGATGACTATTACGTAGACCCGCCCCTTCCTACTGGGGAATTACCGGGGACCTTCCAAGAAGACACCTTCGACGATTATTACGAAGATCCCATAATTCCGAGCGGAAGCGGCCGGAAATGAGCTGGTGGTGACGTCGCTAAGAGACAAACGTGCAACGGTTTCGTTTTCGGGAAAACGAGATTTCTTTTCTAAAGGGTGCAACTTCCTACCAATCAATTCTTAAGGCTTTATACTGGTCAACGTGATGTTTTACGAGGTGCCTTTTTAGTCAAAAACACCAACGCTTTTTTTTTACTACAGAGTAGGGGTTATTGAAAGGGAAATCTATTGTTTTCATGTTCCTCAAGGTGATCTTTTTTTCGTCTTGAATTTTGTACTTTTCCGAAGCTGTAAAATCCCCGTTTAGAAGATGTTTTAAGGAAGCAAGACAAAGTGCCAATGGTTTGATCCCAGTGCCTTAAGTAGCTACGCTTTTAAAAGGAGAAGAAGGTTCTTTCCAAGTGGAATGGTTTTATTTTGTTGCAAAGTAAAGCTAATAACGCGTTAAAAGGAAATAGGCTAAAAGCTGATTTTTTTTTTTTTTACTATCAATGTGTTCATATCCGATCCACTGCCATGGAATAGTTCTACTTGAGATACATGCTAATGCCCCCTTGCGGGGTATGTCTCTAAAGCCAATACACATAATTTTCTGCTTGATTTTTTTATTTTTTTTTAAATATATTACTCTTTTTATTCGCTCAGAATAATTGCTTCAAGCTGTAAGTTACTTAGTAATGACAATGTTTAGATTGAAAGCATTTAAATCAGAAAATGTCGAAAGCATCAAGATCAGTTGCCTGCTTCCAAATCCGCACGCTGTTCGTAATCTTAGGCTTTTTTTGGGCTACAATTCCAGCAAGATGATCTCGTAAGTTATAATTACAGTGATCATCGATAGTAGGATATTAGGAGAAATCGTAAACACTCGCAAAGGAGCCGGAGCCCAGTTTTGTCCGCGCACGTGGTGCAGAAATTCTCCAAAGTATCTTCTGTCTTCCTCCGTTAGATGGTTCCAGTGTTTTAGCAGAGCTTTGTTCCAATGATTTCGGCAATTTTCGAGTTGCGTGGGTAAGCTGCTGCACAAGTGAGTCATGGTTATCATTTTACCAATCGAAAGCAGCAAATTACATATAACTGTGAGCATTATGTATACATTGGTGAAGAAATTGTTGGTAGTTGAAGTTAACTTTAAATTTATCAGCAAGATGTAGCTACACGAGCAAATAGAGACAAAGTTGATGAAGTAGCTAACGAACAGAAAACAGCCAAAAAGTGATTGAGCTTTTTGGACAAGGTTATCCAATTCTTCAAAATTCCTCCACAGCTTATAGATGGCGTCTTTGTACGAGCATATTTCCGGGCTTGTTGGCGCACGACGCTGCTGATTCTTGTCGAAGTGATTACGCCCTGAGAGTACGAAATTATTTATCAGCGTTTCAGAGTGGTTCTCAGAGAGTTTCTGTAGCAAGTTTAAGCCTTTTTCATCAGAAATGGCACGCAAATCAACAGAAAAGGATGTTTGAAATTTTGAGGAGCAGCAAAGCCAGGTGATGGTACACGAACGATGACACGAGGTCTCCAAATGAAACTAGCAGCATCCCGTAGAAAGTAACTATACCCTCCATGACTATATAAAACCAGTAGTATGGATTGTTGGAAAACAGGGTGGCTAGCATAAACGGAAAGCTGCTTATGTACAATTTGTGGGCGTACACATAAGCGGCAGTGTTAAGGAGACAGTGAAACATTGCCAAACCGCAAATTAGGACGTAATGCTTGGTCCGAATTTCTTTGTTGAAGCCTCGGGCGACCAACGGCTCTTCTAGGTATCGCCATCTTGTGAGAAATTCAAACAGCGAACGGCGCTTCCAAGTGAAGAGAATTAGGGTTGTAAGGGCCACGGGGTGAATTAGGTGTTTCGTGACGGTCAAAATCACGTCTTGAATACTTTTACCGGCTTGGATTTTGTGAATTATGAAAAAAATGCCGATACAATACGCGATACACAGAAGTGATCCTACAAGGAAGATCATAGTATAACGCAGATAACGGCGACTCCGGTCGGGTTCTAAGGTAACTACACCCCCTGTCGCTGAAATAAGGAAAGAAATAGGGAAGAGGTGCTTCTTCAGTAGAATAGTGTACGTTTTATCAGACATTGCTGCACAATGCACGAGAGATACGTCTTAGCTGAGATCTGTATGACGACTGAATGAACTTTCTCTCTATGTGTGTGTAAAGCTGTTGTTGAATTCTATGGTGATTATGTGAATACAAAGGCATAACACTTTATTAAAGATTCTTGTGCTACTCGTTAACTACGAATATCGAACGCGTCATAATGGAGCCAAACAAGAGGAGATGTTATCTTTCTTGATGGACTCGTTGTTTAATAATTCGACGAATACTGATTCACTTTTTGATAAAGCAGCTAAAGCAAGAATTAAATATACTGAAAGCTTGTAATGCCATCAGTAGGGCTTTGAGGTCCCCAGCTCAGGTGCAAGGTCCCCTAAATCGGAAGGTGACGTGCGACACCGAAACAAAGAAGTTCGAAGAAGTTTATTTAAGTTTCGCACATAGTAAGAATACACAGATACGTTATGAAACAGACAAACACAGAAAAACATACGCAAATATTGTTATACACAGAGAACGAATAAGATAAGTCTTTTAGGAGGAATCTTGCAGTTCCGGGTATTGATCGAACACCATAACCTGAAAGCAGAGAAGAAAACATTTCTCAACACAGTAAAGCCAGGTTTACAAGGAGGTCTTCAGTTATGAGCTGAGTGGCTCCGATTCTTACTTTATCTTTAATTTGCTGGACTTTATGCAAAGCGACGGTTAAGAGAACAAGGACATCGTTAAGCCAGGTCACGTGGGCTTCGCACTGCAAGGTGTCGAACTTGACTGCGGCGCCTGCTTGCGTCAGATGGTACACAGCGAAGACTAATTTCGGTCCTTGCAGGTAAAAACTCACGGCTACGTCGCCCGGCAAGGCTGGCGCAAGCGATCGCTAAAGCATTTCGAGGATTAGCTTCGTTTGAATTCAAGAAATTTGAATCTAAGTACTAATACAAGTTTGATTTGTTAAGGACGATTGGCGTCAATATATATGTTTAAAAGTTTCAAAACAAAAATAAAGAAAGAACGTCAGTTAGCATATTTTCGAAATTTAACGCTGGTTCTCACTAGCAGAGACAAAGATAACATCAGGACTAAAGAAAATCCTTCTGACCATGTTCTTGCTATTCATTAGCTCGTCGATGGTTCGTTTCTTGGGCACCAGCAAATGGCCCCGGGCTTTGACCAAAGTATTCCATAAATAGTCCATCAAACTCACGACTTCTTCAACGGAATGGAAAGGACGGTTTTGCTTGTACGGATTCTGCTGCAAGGAAGTGACGCAAAGCTGGAGTTGGTGGCAAGAATCCTGGATTTGTTGCAGCTTCCAAGGTTGGTCGCCTGATACGCTCGTGTGGTAGACGACGTTAGGATGTTTGTGTAACTTCAAGGTTAAATCCTGTCCAAAAAATAAATAAATAATTAAAAACAATAAGTAAGAAAAATAAAATAAGAAAACTGATTAAAAAGACAAACAGAGAAGAATCAAATAAAAGTAAATGCTGACTGCGTTGGTAATACTGTCTCCAGTGATGGTAAGTACGCATTTAAGTTGGTCTTGGGCCGTTTGGGCAGCTGTGGCCATGACATATTTTTCTTGCCGAGGTTGCTCGTCTACGTAACCCAAAGGAAGTGGAAATCTTCGACCAGCAGCCTAAGTAAAGACGTGACAAATTATAAACCAAGTATCGGGGAATTTGGACAGTGAGTAACAATAATGTTTTCATAGAATTTATTAGTTATTTTTATATAATTACTTTTTTACCTCAATGATTTGCTCCAGCTGCTCCAAAACTTTGTGGACTTCGCTGCTCAGAAGCCAATTGAATTCTTTTCTCTGTGAAAGATAAAAAGGTTCATTACAATATTTTTTCCATGTCAGGCTTTTGACAGCTTAAGACGACTTTTCGAGCTACTTTACATTTGCTAGCTATCTATATACTTTTTGATATCACAGAGAATGCTTCTTCTGTTCAACGGACCCAAAGTGTGGTAGTTTAGTAAGATTTTTGTTAACTAAAATTTTTTAAAAATAAAACTCACAAGGTTCTCGACTTCTTTGGCGCTTTCGCTGTCCAAATCCATAGTAGAGGCTTTGTTTAAGGGAATAATACTGCTTTTAAAGTACACGAGTAAATGTAGAGCGTTGTTTCGTGCTTATAGTTAACTTCGGAATTTGTTTAGGTTTTTTATTGATCTTGACCAGCAGTTTGTTTATATTTGCAGCGAGTAAACAAATAACATTGTAATATTTGCTTAGCACCCCAATAGATGGCAGAAGAGAGCACCGTTTTAGCTAATGGTTCGCGGTTCGCGTTCCTTACACGCAATCGCAAAACAAAATACAAGCAGTCACACAAACTACAAAACAAATCATTCATGCTGATGTACATAAAATAAAAATGGCTAGAAAAGAACGGCAGAACCGCAAGTAAATTTTAAAAAACTTTCTTTGGTCTCGCTTCATAAATTTGAAATAGGAATACTGGAGGGCAACAACCCGAACTCGCCAACCAAATTCTTGCGCCTGAAAATCTTAAAACAGACGAAATCACTGATTCTTGGTGTCCTTCAACTTACACTGCCTTCAAGGCCTTTGCTTCTGCTCGTCTTTGTGCCGCTGTTTGGTCCAATATCTCCGACTGCGATGAAACCTACAATTATTGGGAGCCGGTAACGGAATATTTCCCCTTTTTCTTATACTCGTGTAATTTTTTCTTCATAAATTTAAGTTTTTCGTTATTAAACTTCTTTTTTTTATCATTCCTTTTTTTATTTGGCCGTGATAACTAGCGTCTTACGCCTATTGCTGGAACACCGGTTAATCAGAAATAATTTTGCTTTACTAGATTAGTGTTTTCATCTGAAAAGTAATGCTTTTTCATCGTGTCCAACAAGTGATTCATTCATCTTATATTTTGTAATATGTATTTTATTTTATTGAATATCCACTGGATGCATTTTGGCTGATTTTTTATAATTTTATATTTTATTTTTTCCCCCTTTCTTTGTTTTCCAGGTCCATTATTTGTTGTATGGAAAAGGTTTCCAAACATGGGAGTACGCGCCACAATACGCGTTACGCTCGTATGCGTACCTACTACTTCACACTCTTCCGGCGTGGGTCTACGGTCTGATTCAGAGCAATCGCATTCTAGTCTTCTACTTTATTCGTTGCCTCCTGGCTTTAACGTGTGCTCTGTGTGAAGCATACTTTTACCGGTGATTTTCTAAATTTATTTTCCTTTTTTTAATTTCTATTATTTTTACTTCTATTTTAAAAAATCCACTATTTTTACAGTTTCTATTTTTTTAATAAATCTCTGTATTTAAAGCGTTCCGCGTTACTTATAATGTTAAATTGATTTAGAGGCGTCTGCAAACAATTTGGCGCGCACGTAGCTCGCCTGTGGTTAACATTCCAATTGTTTGCGGCCGGTACTTTCTTAGCATCGGCTGCGTTCTTGCCGTCTTCGTTTTCGATGTAACATTCAAATAGGCACTTAATTAAGTTTAAATTAAAAAACTTAAAATAAAACACAGATTGTTGCAGGTACATGTGCTTATTGGCCATGGGGGCGTGGTTTACCCAGGAGTCGCGCCTGGCCATTTTCGTCACTGCTTTGTCGACATTCCTCAGCTGGCCTTTTGCGGGCTTGCTAGGGTAAGAAACTGTTGTTTCCTCGGAAAAAACTATTGACAAAGGAACGTATTCAAACTATTTAAAAAGACTCTTATAAGAGATTTATAACTATAAAAGTACTATTTATAAAAAGTATATAATTTTTGTGTTCATTACGTATTGAAGTGATGGATACTTGTCGCTTCTTCGTTTTTAAAGAATTTTGTAATTTAGATTCCGCAAACTCAAACTAGCTTACACAGCGTAAACTAAACTAATACTAAAACAGGGTGCCGATCGCATTGGACCTCTTATTGCGCCGTCGACGATGGAAAACTTTCTTTATATGGTCGGCAATTTCGGCCCTAACGATTTTGGTAAGCTTCTAACCTAAACGAGAGCATTCCACGGGTTTCTTCTTGATAATAACAATTCTTCTTTCGATATACGAAATGCAGGTACCGATGATAACCATTGATTCACATTACTACGGTCGTTGGGTGCTCGCGCCTCTGCAGATCGTGCTTTATAACGTATTTTCCAATCACGGCCCGGATTTGTATGGCACGGAACCGTGGACGTTCTATTTCTTGAACGGATTTCTCAATTTTAACCTCGTTTTCGTGCTGGCATTAGCAGCCCTGCCTCTAACGGTGAAAAAATATATAAATTCTCGAACTGTGAAAACATAAACAGATAAAATTTAATATTTTTTCGTATTTTATTATTTTTTATGTACATGTTTTTCAGATATTAAGTCGTTTATGGTCCAAGCGTTGCACAACCGTTTCTATCCCGAAGTGGTTAACGCTACTGCCGTTAGGACTCTGGATAGCCGTCTTTTTCACGCAGCCTCATAAGGTAATGAATACAAGTTGGTACAATTTTCAAAACACTTCTTTACTTACATTTGTTTTTGTAAGCTTAAGTTGATGTAGATTTGTGTCAATAATGGCTTCTTTCAAACTTCTGCCACGGATCAGGAAGAGCGTTTCTTATTCCCCGCCTACCCGCTGTTTGGCCTCGCAGCTGCAGTCAGCGTCGATGACATTCAGGAACTTTGGGTGCGAGTTTCGAAACTGGTTTGTCATCGGACTACAAAGGCCAAAGGATTCTCGAGCAGCTGGATTGCTGTGCTTATCATCTTCGTGTCGTCGTTACTTTCTCTGTCGCGAATTTTCGCCCAGTACAGAGGTGTGGACGTTTTTCCTTACTGTGTTTTCTTTGATTTTTTCCCAGCAAAATTAAAGTATCCACATTATTTTTCGGTTTCGTGTTAGTTTATATTATTTATATTACTCGTTTTCAACTTTTTATTACTTTCTCAGGGTTCCATGCTCCAGTCGATGTCTTCATGGAAATCAATCGACTTTCGGTGGAAGATCCGCGCTTCCAGAACCAAGCGTTAAATGTCTGCGTAGGCAAAGAGTGGTATCGGTTTCCTTCCAGCTTTTTCCTTCCTGACAAGTAAAACATACTTTTATTCTGGTAATTTTGAGGTTGTGTTAAGAAATTTTAAATATGCCTGTTCGTAGGTGGAATTTGCTGTTTTTGGAGTCGGAATTTCGAGGCCAGTTGCCCAAGCCTTTCGCGCCTCTGCCGAACGGAACCTGGATGATTCCTTCAGAAATGAATGATCTCAATCTTGAAGAGCCGTCGCGCTACGTAGGTTCACTCGAAATTAAAATTTTCTGGAAAAACGATAACTATCGGCGCTTTTTTTGCTGTATTGGCATTTAGGCTGCCGTGGAGGATTGCCATTTTATAGTAGATTTGGAAACCGACCAAGCAACTGAGCGAGAACCGCGGTATAGTTCACTGAAGGCGTGGCAAGTGGTCTATTCGGTAGATTTTCTATCGACTTTGAGGTAAAAAAAAAAAATGGGGTGATTTTGAAAAATGGATTTGAAAAATGAAAGACTCGGCAGTTCACTAAAAGGCAGAATGCGTAAAACGAGATTCAAGTTTTGTTGTTTGTCTGTTACAGGTCCCATCGTTTTCTGCGAGCTTTCTACGTGCCGGGTTTGACGGAGTACTATTGCCACTATACTCCGTACCAGTTGCTGTTCAACACGAGTAGTCTAAAAGCCCTGAAGAAGAATTCTCCTAAAGCGAAGAAACGGCACTGACTCACCGGTTTTGGTACACAGCTTCAAGGTACTCGCAATTTCAGTTCAATTTCTTTCCACTCCTTCACAGCTTTTCCTTGTTCGTTTTAGATGATTTTGGAAGGTTCTGGTAGCATGCGGTACCTGGCTGGTGTGTTTGCGTAAGATATGTTGAAAAATAAATAAAAGGAAAAGTGGGATGTATTGGTCTGCTCGGAACGGACTGACTGGCAATTAAAGTCAGCATATAGGGCTTGAGGGAAGAATGACCAGCAAGTGGTTTCGGTTTTCATACTTGAGGCTCATATGGGCAAATAACACAGGATACTAGTCAGGCGATATCACGGAACACACTCGATATTTCAGAGAAACCTTCTGACGGTAATGTAAATGAACATTCAGTCTACTGCACCTTGAAGCGTTTTTTGCGAAATACTGTTTTGTGAATTTTCAGAACAGAACCAAATCTTTCAATTTTTTTTTTCGGAACAATATTTTTCAAAGTTTGGGCTTCGACATGTTCGAGATTATTTTTTAAATGAATTTTGAAAGAAAACAGGTTTCAATTCGAGGGTAACTTTCTTTTAGTTCTGATCTGACTAGTTTTTGCCAATTTCGGTTCTCGCGAAGTAAAAACGTTCGATGGCGTGGAACAGTAATGATAAAATGCATTGTGCTTGCAATGCCTACTTTCACCAGATACGAAATCGTGTTTCAGTTACATTGGGTTTGCATTAATACAATCACATATGTGGTGATCAAGCCAGTCATGGAGAGAAGGGTAGTCTTCGTAATAGGGAACAGCCCGAGGGGTATTGCTGTCCAATTCTTAATGCGCATATGCACCAAAAAGGACCGGAAAAGCAATCGCTCCGATGTGGTAAGGTTTTCCCAATCCTGCAACAATGTGTTGCTGATTATTGTATGCGATGCGGTTAGCTGCTGGGGCAAGCTGTTGCACAGGATAGTTAAAGCGATCAATTTGCCTATAAAGAGTAGAACGCTGAAAAACAAAATTATAGCAACCAAAGGCTCGCTACTGGAGTCACCGAAGCGGAATATTAGGAATATCAAGTAGGTAACACTGCAAATTACGAGGAATGACGTGAAATAACTAACGAAGAGTATAGTGCCAAAGAGGGACTGGACCTGCTGCACCATCTGGCTTAAGCTTTCCACACGCCACCATAACGTTTTAACGGCCTCGGTGTAAGTAACGCACCTTCTGCTCGCTGGGTGTCGTTCGGTTCGTTGAAGCGCAGTTATACAGAGTGGAAGGGGAAAAGTTGTGTTACTCGCAGGATCTGTTGCCATCTGGCGTCGCCTAATTTTGTCGACGTCTGCTACGAAAGCGTTTTGAAATTTGAGGAATGAGAAGGCGAGATGGCGGTATACGTAAGAAACTACAAGCTCAGCAAAGTGACTAAGCGCAATGCTGTAAAATCTGGCAATGGTTTCTACAGCAAAAACCACATGGTAGGTGACAGATTTGTCCACACTAAAGTAACTCGTAAGCGATACAATATAGTTTCCCAAGTAAACCGTAGCGTATGCTCCGCCAGCTGTCAATGATACAATAAAAACGATAGTCAGTACACTCGCGAGCCAGTAACGGTTCTTGGGTGTGTCACATGGAACTTTGTTAGGAGTCAAAGATATTTCTACCCGTGTCCAGTTTTGTATAATGCACATTACGGAAAGTCGCTTCCTGGTGAACGTAAGGAGAGCTGCAAGGCCCAGCGGCCAGGTGGCGTTGTAGGCTAGCATGAAGACGAATTTCTGCGTACTGGCCCAAACTGACGGCACGTACACCAGGGTGTAAACGAAAAAGCTGGTCATGAAGGCTATTTTGAGCCCAATTAAGAGAATTAACGCGTAACGCACCCGGAACATGAACCTAGGGCTGAACAATGCGTCATCTATGGGTAGCAAACTTCCTGTTCTGGTCAACAGATTGTAAAGTGGAGCTATGTTTCGTAGGAAGGGGATGGTGTATTTCTGAGCCGGATCCATTGTTCGTGTACTCTCGTCAATTTCCAAGAGAAAACTGTTGTAGCGGGGGTAGCGCACTTTATTAAATGCTTAAAGTACTGACATCAATAGTTGCGAAAGGTCTTTTAGTATCTTAATTTATTTGACTTTTTTGTAACAGCAGTAATATTTTAAGAGCAGGCACTCATTAGTGTTAGTTATTTTGTGGCGTTGCCAGGGATGCCGGCCACTTTACGGTGCAAATTTTTTACGAGAAATAATTTACTTGACAGGAAAATTGTTTTTCGAGGTTCTATGCTATCGCTTTGTTGTACGGCTATTAGTGTTTGTTTATTGTGCGCTATTTAGTTTGTCTGTTTAGCGTTACTTGAAGTTAAAGTATTGTAATAGTTTAACTTCATAATAGTGTACAGTAATTCTCAATAAAAACGACCTAAACAAACCTGTCCTATGGTAACCACACGCCACCTGTAACAAGCTTAGGGCTGCGGGTCAAAAGCGTACCAAGGACCTTGGAGTGTGACACGTTCGCACAGCTGCCGAAAAGATGAACCCGCGGCTCGCAGTCGTTCAACAGCAACCACGCCGTTCGCGGCGCCGCGCTTAGATGTCCTCATTCCTTCTGTATTTACAAACAGGGCTTAAAAGGGCAACAAAAGAGCTTGCGTACCCACGTCGGGGTTTCGTCCTTAATTATCCCATATGCGTACAACTTATGGAACCAGCTGTGAAGTTTTAAAGTAAGTGTCTTCCGTCTCATCCTTTTCAGTCTTCTTATCCCCTGACAACGTTGTATTTTACCTATAAACTAACAACAATTCCTTCCGAAATTTGCGGGAAAATTCTAATATTTTAATTTTAGTACAGGTTAAGCTGATTAAAAAGCCGACTACATGTAAGAATCCATGGCTCTGCCTCACTGTTACTGCGATCCTACCCAGCGACGCTGCTGTTGCCCCTCTGCTTCTGCTATGTCAAACGCCACCCGCTTATCCGGCGAAACGCAGCCCAACCGGCTCAACACGCTCGATGCGGCGCTTTTGGAACTGGGAATGCTGAGCGTGGCCATCTCCGAGCAGCCCCACAACCGCCGGCTCCGTAGCTACTCGTTCACCACTGCCCACGACTCATCCTCCGTCCTGTCGCACCGCGACACCCTAACGCCACCTACGCTCAATTTCCACGACCCGCTCACTCTAGATACTGATTCCAAAGATCTAGCCACCGGCAGCTCGTCCGTCACCGTCCAGCCGCCCAACTCGCCCGTGTCGCCCTCTGCGTGGCTCCACGCACAGAACAAATCGCTTCTCTTCCCTCCAAACCACCCAATTCCTCCCAAGTTTGACGGAGACGAAAGCTCTCTCCACCCTGCGGCGAGCTCGAGAAACTCGTTCAGAGAGCCTGAACTGGATTTCAGCGACTCGCTCGACCGCGAGAGCCATCTGCAGGTGCTGTCGTCACTGCCGAACTCGTCATCCCCACTGGTTATGCGGCCGCGGAGGATGAGGATGAACTCTGGGCCTTGTGGCAGCACCAGTCGCAGCAATAGCAGTAATAGCCACAAGAGCGCGTTAGTTTGGCCGTATAAGATTCCTCGGCCGAGGTTAAAAAGGGAAATGGAACGTGTAAGGACGCGGAGCGAAACGCTGTTCGAAGTGGATGAGTCGAATCTAGACGGCAGTGCGAACGCTTTTGGTGCCATTGGCGCTGCAGCATCGGATAAGGAGAATGTTCTAAGCTTGAACTCGGCCTTTGACGCCATGACAGTTTTACCGCTAGCAACTGCGTTGGAGACGAAAAGTGCGGCCGAAGCTCACTTTGCACGCTCCAAGTCGTTGGAAGAGCTGACGCTAGCTGGCGCCAACAGTGCGGGACTCCATGCAGTGGTGGACTCGGTATCACATAGAATCGAAAACCTGCATGTCGCGTGATAATGTATGGGCAAACTTGCCCTTTAAAAACTTATTCCGAAGTTAGGTTCTTAATGAAGTGGCTAGAGGCACTAGTGTAGCAAGCCACCATGTCTGGCAGTTTTCGCGGCTCATGGGATCGCTACTGTGTTTAGATTTTGTTGTGTTTTCGGGAGCGTTTTTTCATGTTTGGCTATAATAGCCAATACTCGAGTATTAACTCTAGTAAAAGTATAAATTCTTTTCATCGAATATGGCAGCTTACAGACGTAAGCGGAAGTAAATATGAAATAAAACGTCATATAACAAAAGCAACCCGAATAGAAACGAAGGTAACCTAACAGTAGACGAAACAAATGTAATTATAAGCCAAGAAACGTAAACAAAGAATGGCTTAGGCAAAGGAAATATGATTAGAGACTAGATGGCTTGGACGCTGTTCCTCTAGGAACACAGCTAGTAACTTAGCTTTGGAATAAGCTTTAGGATATTGACGTGGGGAATTGACTGTTGGAGTTGGAAATATTTGTGTTGGATCTAAGAATTTCTTTTTTTAGCCTTGTAAATGAAGGGAATGAAGGCTTTACTTCTTGATCTCTGTCGTTCATTTTCTCTTGTGACTCTAAAAGGCTGTGGTCTTTCTTTCGACTGCGAGAGAAACAATGTGTGTAAAATCTAAGTTGGCCGAGTAATCCTGTAATGGTGTTGTTTTGAGGCTTGAGAAGAGAAAACAAGCTATGGAAGAGGAACGTGTGGTGCAGTTTGCATTTGCATTTTGAAAATAATTGTAGTGTGGTAGCTGGTACGTTTTGTTTGATGTATGTGGGTATGGAGTTCAGTCAATATAACAAAGAAAACGTTTTGTTTGCAAGAATGTTCGCGTTTCTACTTTTGCGGAAAAATACCAAATTGGAAAGGAATAGTTTTTAATGAGTTAAATAAGTATTTTCGCTATATCAACATTATTACGTGATAAAATGAACATTTGAGTCGCACTATCTCCAGACCTTCAAGAACACTCCTAAGCCAGAATCAAGTGAGGAATATAGATACAAAGAAAAAGGAAATCAAGAAAAGAAAGTCAAAATTGTAGCGCTTGGATTGTGAAGCGGAACGGAATACCATGGTAATCCGGCATTGCCCATCACTTCCTTTACGCGTTTTATTGCCCGGTATACCAGCCTCACTATACGCCAAGACTCGTTCTATTGAGTTCTTACGTAATTTGCCTATATGATCGCATATATAAGAGAAACAATCACGCTTAAACGAAGCGCGTACAGCGAGTCTCAACGTTTTCATGATTCACTGCTAAGCTAGGTAAAGGCGAACGCCCAGCCCAGAAGGTGGAGCCAGCGGTGAAACGTTCGGTAGCACGACTCGTCCCAGTAGTCCCTCGGCGGGCAGGTTATTCCACCGCAAGCGGCCTTCGCTTGACGAGCCGAATCGGCACAGTCAGTCTTTGTAACTACTGACTTTCAGACGCACAGTGGCAATAGTCGCTCTGGACACTGTGCATTTATTCATTTCGCCCTTCCCACCAACAGCCGATTCAGTGACAAATATTCCCACGCCGCACATTCTCACCTTATCTTTCAAGTGTCTCAAGCGTTTTCGACCGTCAGAGCTATTCTTCAAGACTTTTCTCAGGATTTGCTTGCCCATACCACCATGGTTAGCCAAGTAAGTGTGTGTCTACAGTTCTTTTTATCTTTTCGATAGTTTTGGAACAATGTTAGGTATTGCACGCTCGTTACTAATAGTTGGTAAAAAGGCCTATATAATTGGTAGTAGTCCATAAAATCGTACATAACAATCTGAAGCCTCAAGGCAAAAATGAAAGTCTCCACTGCTTCAGTCGCGTTAAAGAACGTTCGAAAGGGGTTTTAACAAGCAAACGGCAATGGGCAACAGTGAATTCCTCCACTGCGACAGCCGTGCATTGCCCAACATTCGCAAGGGAGGTTAGAGTACGCAGAGGGCGCGATGCTCAGCGGACGGAACTGGGCAACAAAGAATTTCGCATAAGCAAGGAAGCTGAGGAGCGCAACTAATGCAGGCAAACGGTTCTAGGCTAAGCGAAGAACTGGGTAATAATGAAATTTCCCTCAGCTTGGCAGTAGGACGGCATGGAACATTCGCAACTGACCTGGCGTTAGAAAAAAGGCAAGATAAATAAAGAAAAAGTAAAGGAGTAAGACAATAAAACGCAAGCGCGATTAAAATAAAAAAAGGATTATTGGTTAAGTGGGGTGGAATTTCTTGCGAAATTTTCCGAAGCGCAAAGTCTGGGGTGGCTAATAAGGACGAATTGATGCGGGCTTCCGGCCACTTATTCAGGTCCACGTTTACGGAGCATGACTCGCCTTGCAAATGCAATTGGACGCGATCGGAAGTCAAGTCCACCCGACGCTGCCTCAGTTCTGCTCCACTGAACCACAGTGGCGTTTCACAACAGGCCCTTTTATGACGAAACAATTAAACACGTAATGCATCCTTAGATTCAAGGCTAATTCCTTGATCGACTTCTTTCCTTGAAAAAATCAAGTATTCTGGGTATCTGATCTACGAATTCGGGTGATGGATGAAAACTATTGCGAGAACCCATCAACTAGCAAAAAAAATAATAATAAATAAAAGAAATTATAATAAAGTTTGCAATCTCAAAATGTTACATTTAAATGAAGGACGAATACATCTAATCATTCCCTGACCGTTCTCCGTGGCCGATTCAGGACAGGTGCCGAGAATCGTGGAAGCGTGAAAAGTCCCCTTTTCCTTGTAAGACAACAGATATTTAAGCCTTGAAGGGGAATCTAGAGACTTACATGGTTTTTAAAGCTTACTGAGTCAGGAAAAATTGCACGGCTAATTAGCACTCTATACCATAGGAAGGACTGTGCCGTTACAAAAGGGACGGACAGTACAGTAAATCGTATACGTGTGTCCACAAACCCGCAAGAAACGAGTTTATAATAACTCGGATATCGCTTCCGTTTTTCAGTCAAGTCAACATGTGGAACAGGTGTACACGGGGAAGAACAGGTAAAAATGAAACTGAAAGTTGTGCAGTTTCTGGTGCGTATGCCTCATCGCGGCCACGAGGCATGTCGATCATGATATGTGAGGTAGAAAGTGACTTCCGGTTCGGGTTTGTGTATGGACCATCGTGTGAACTGTGAAGTGGTAGGTGGGTTTAATTGCGGCTTTTGTGTTTGTTGCAGAGAGAAGTCATCTCCATCCATGTCGGCCAAGCCGGCGTGCAAATGGGCAATTCCTGCTGGGAATTGTATTGCTTAGAACACGGAATCCGACCAGACGGCATCCTCTCTGATTTGCGTAAGTATTTTTCGGGAAGTACGAAAAATTTCAAAAAATAAAATGGAAAGTAATGCCAGTCACCATTTAGGCAAACAAGTAGCCTGACCTAGCTTTACTGTTCTGGGAAAATAAATCTATCAGCGACGGTACAAAGCTATGAACTGCTGGGAAGGACTGACTGGAAACCAATACTAATAATAATTTATGACCGATTATTTCCTCACAGTTTAACTTATGGATATTCATATCCGAAGGGAGTTCGCAAAAATTACCTGGAACGGAATGTTAAAGTAAACATTTGCTAGAGGAACGAAAAGAACACTGATTCCGACAGAACACTGAAATATCTAGCCTATATACAAGCGTCGGTCAACATAACCAACAAAACACCACACTTTTTTCTGAAAAATACGAGTAGCACTAAACTATATCTTACGCTCTAAATACCTGAAATACCTTTAAAAAATACAGATGTATGTTTTGCCTTGTTTTGAGACAGTTCACTATCAGCAAATATGGTATCTGAAACAAACTTCATGAAAGTCATAATAGATGGAGTAAACAGCCAATCATAACAGAATCCATAAGGCCTATACAAGACTCAACTAATTTTCATTTAGTTGTGAGGAGTATTCAAATAACCAAATTAAGTGGAGACCACTTTAGTCCAACATAACACAAATTCAGTAGAAGTAATCGCAATAATGAAAGTTATTTAAAGTATGTATCATTCACCAACTAGAACTTTCTATATACAAAAACGGATATAAAAATGAAATTTTCCATTTTCGTATGGCAGTTCAATTTACTAGCTACACAGACATTTGAGCCTGCAGTAGTACTAAGTACTAAAATAATACCAAGTACTTAGCGATGAATAGTTAAATCACAACGAACAAGAAAAGGAGATTCATTTCTTGAAATTTCTTCCGCAGCGGTTTGTAGAGGCCGGATACAGATTTGTTTCGCTCCTGTAACCTATTTTTAAAATAACAATAGACCTCATTTTCCTTTATTAGTAATACAAGTGTAAACTTGATAATGTGTGAGTAAAAGCAGGCAAATTCAATTTGCTGTGGGGAAAGGTAACTCGTGTAAAATTAAGTATATTTCCATTGTACTAGATGACAGAAAGTAGTAGACAAAATGTAGGGCACTCGACAGTTTAGGAAAGAAAAGTCTCGTTGGCAATTGGCTAACCCAAAACTTGGTGAACCGTTACCTCATTTTTCTTTTCTTTGGGTTTCCAGGTCCACCTCAACTGACCACCGGAAATGCCATGGCGGATACCTTCAGCACCTTCTTTAGCGAGACGGCCAAAGGAAAGCAAGTGCCGCGTGCGCTGTTTGTCGACCTTGAACCTTCTGTTGTAGGTAATTGCCAATCTCCTCAAATATACTACGAATTACTTGGAGGAAAGAAGCTTAACTACGTTCTTCTAGACACCATTCGTTCCGGCACGTACAAGCAACTCTTCCACCCTGATCAGCTCATCACGGGGAAGGAAGATGCTGCAAATAATTACGCCAGAGGCCACTACACTGTCGGACGCGAAATTGCAGACCTGGTACTGGACCGAGTTCGACGACTGGCCGAAAATTGCGTTGGATTACAGGTGAAACCAAAATTTGATTGGACCGACCTTAACTCGAAATTTACAAGGATCGAATTGAATTTCCCTCAGAAATCGAAAATCCAATCACCCTTGAGTGGAGATTTTCTATTGGCCGCTGATGTTAAAAGCCGTTTTCGTTGTTAAGCGTACTGATTTATGTACATTTGGATATGTAATCGCAACAGATTAGATCTCAAAATATTTTTGATTGAGATAGAGATTTGTATGAAATTTTTGCAGGATTTGATCGGATTAGCAAAGGTCGCGAAGTACCGGAAAGGATCTAAGATCATCTAAAAAGCACTCATTATCTAAAGTACTGATTTCGAGTAAAACTTTGTTTGTAGTGACGGCACCTTGTTTAAAGTTATTGTTCAAAATAATTTATTCAACGCATTTTTCGGCGCGTCAGGGATTTTTGGTGTTTCATTCCTTCGGTGGAGGCTCGGGCTCAGGATTCACGTCGCTTTTAATGGAACGTCTTTCGTTGGACTACGGTAAAAAGAGCAAATTGCAGTTCGCAGTATACCCTGCACCACAAGTAAATAGATTTCTTTTAGAAAATTGCCTCCATTTAAAAGCTTTTGTGTCCAAAAGGTATCGACAGCGGTAGTGGAACCCTACAACGCCATCTTGACGACGCATACTACACTCGAGCATTCCGACTGCGCGTTCATGGTCGACAACGAAGCTATCTACGACATCTGCCGGAGAAACCTCAACATCGAGCGTCCCACTTACACGAACCTGAATCGATTAATCGGTCAAATAGTGTCATCCATCACCGCTTCGCTGCGCTTTGAAGGCGCACTCAACGTCGATTTAACAGAATTTCAAGTAATTTTAGTCTGATATTATATAAATAATACTGTCTTATCCTTTCTCGGATATGAGGCTTATGAAGAAGCTTTAGTAATATTAGTAATGATTTTGTTTTTTAGTCATCACTGTGCGTGTTGTAGAGTAAAGCGTAGTTTGATTACAGGTATTCAATTGACTCTTTTCAAAAGCTCCTCTTTTCGCTAACAAATTCTGAAAAGCACGAGGTAATCAATAGTAGCTTATGTTTACTTTGCCTAGATGGCGTGAGAAGGCCATGCTTGAAAATAGCTTAATAGAAAACCATTTGGGAAACATGCAAATGAAAGAATTGCAAGATTGAGTGCCTTAATACTTTTGATTTACTTAGACCAATTTGGTACCTTATCCTCGCATTCACTTTCCGTTGGTAAATTACGCCCCAGTCCTTTCTTCCGAAAAGGCTTATCACGAACAATTGAACGTTGCCGAAATTACCAGCGCTTGCTTCGAACCTGCCAATCAAATGGTCAAAGTAAGACTTTTGTTTTCCAACTCCTTTCAAAGCTTCTATTTGTCAGGCTACTTTCGTGCAGATTTGAACTTTTTATTTTATTTTTATTCTATTTTTTAACTTGTAATGTAACTTAGTTTCATTACAAAAACAGTATGAATCTAAGAACATTGCAAGATCTGCAGTAAGTATCATATTAGTGTTGAGCTTTTAATTTACTTAATTTGTACATTTTAATTTCTGTTTTATTTATTAAACTTCGTAATTTTCCTTATTATCTGACTTTGGTTTATTTACATTCCGCTATGTTATGTTTGTTCTCATGTATTACATCCCTTTATTTGCTGCATGAAAGTGCGATCCTCGCAAAGGCAAGTACATGGCTGTCTGTTTGCTGTACCGAGGTGACGTCGTGCCTAAGGATGTCAATGCGGCCATTGCCTCCATGAAAAACAAAAGAACGATTCAATTCGTTGACTGGTGCCCTACAGGCTTCAAAGTATGCGCTTCGTTTCTTTTCCTTAGAAAAATTTTTATTTTAAATGTCTATTTTTCGTCTTTCAAGAAACACGAAAAATAGATAGTTTTCGTTTTATGTTATATTTATTATTTTTTTTTATATTATGATTTTGTTTATTATAATTGTATGTTTTCTACTTTATAGTCTTATTTCATTTATATGTCTTGCATGTTTTTCAATATTATTTGTTTGATAAAAATTTTTTACTGAAAGGTGGGTATCAACTACCAGCCACCGACGGTGGTGCCCGGAGGCGATTTAGCACCAGTGCAACGAGCAGTTTGTATGATATCAAATACCACGGCCATCGTCGAAGCTTGGGCGCGGTTGAACCACAAGTTCGATTTGCTTTACACCAAACGCGCTTTTGTTCACTGGTAAAAAAAAAAAACAGCTAAGAAATCGAGATTGGATTAAGTTAACTTTATATAATTTCCGTATGCTACTCAACGTTGAACTTGTTCAGGTTCGTGGGCGAAGGCATGGAAGAAGGAGAATTCGCGGAAGCTCGCGAAGATTTGGCCGCCTTGGAGAAAGATTATGAAGAAGTTGCAATGGATGATATTGACTCGGATGATATTGTGGGCGATGAATACTGAAAGCCTAGAAACTTCCTTTTTTTCTCGATTGGTTTGTACTTTGCCAATTCCCGACCAACGGCGTACTTTCTGTTTGTTGACTTACGACCTGTCTTTGAAGGCTTGTGTGTTTGCTTTTACATGGCTGCGACTGCTGTGTTCCAGGCCAGAAAGATTTGTTCGTTAGCACCAATCATATTCCGCTCTCGGAAAGTAATTCTTAGGAAACCTTTATACTTTTTTCTATTTTGATAAGTCTTTTATTTGACGTGTTCAGAAGTAAACGCGCAGTTAGCGCTCATAAGGTGCAATTTGTAGAACACGTATTCCTTCCACTCGCTCATGTGATATTCCATGCACCGCAGCCGGTTAAAACGGAGCAAATTACAAGCCGAAGGTTCACGGTTTAATTTCTTATTCATTTAATTATAATATTCCTGCAAAGCGAATTTCTGTGAAATGAAGCGCAGTTGCGAAATTGATAAAAAAAGGACAAAAGAAACAAAAATTGCAGCATGTTTCGGCCTAAAAGAATATCTACTGATTGAACAAAGTAATCCTTCATAGAAATAGAGAAGTTCGAAGGGAAAAGTCATTAGACATTTAAGAACTCGTTGAAGGACCACTTTGGCCCTAATGGTTTCCTTCCAGTATTTTTTCGTGGTAACCAATAGCTACAGAAATAATAGGTGAGTTATAAGCCAGGCCTTATTTAGGGGGCGGGGTTAGTGGGGGGTTTGCCCTTCTCCCCGAAACGTTTACTTTCTAATTGGAAAGATAGGGAAACACCAAATATCCAAGAAAGTTGCAAATGGCACATTCCCTCACAAAGGATAAATTGTAAATTAAAACCATATTTTGCGTTTTTCTATTATTTTTGACACGTAGTAAATGGCCGAGCAAAAATATAACCCTTCGTAGCAAGCTTCAGTCACTAGATGGCAGTACCTATTCAAATCCCCTCTACGAGAGAACAGGTAGAAATTAAGAACCGTAAACTTCAATCAAACATATCGAAACTATCTAGGAAGCTTGATCATATTATATAATGAAATTTAATTTATAATTTTTTGTATTTTATCATTTAATTGAATTTCATAATTAAAAGACAAAACGGCTACTTTAGTTCTCGTTGCATATTGGGAAATGTTTCTTGAGTTGAGTGAGTTTTGAAGGGGAGAACTTTTACGAGTTTGGGCATAGAGAGGTTGTGCAGCCAAACATTGTTGTCGCTTAGCTTTGGCTCGGTGGCAAGTATGCGAGCCAAAAGGAAGTATTCGGGCTTGCCAAGTTTCGTGCACTCTTAATAGCGCAAAATGAGTGCTGGACGAATGAGAGGTGTAGAGGAAAAATAAAAAACTTTTGCTGGATGGGAAGTGCGGCTAGGATGGGAGCAGCGAAAGCTGGCAAAGGTGCGCCCTTGTTGCGAACGTCCTTGTTTGGAATGTGCGGTGATGATGAGATCAGAGAAAGAAGAGGCACTCCTTTTTGGTCCAAGGCCAAGAAAATCAACTTGCGCGTTCTCGAACGTGAGTTGGTAACGTAGTAATACTGTACTTGACGACCTCCTTGGAGCCACATTGTATACGCATTCGTTGGCTTTGTCCTCATATACGTCTTTTATTTGCGCTTTCGAAACAAGAAAAACAGAGCTTCATGCAACTGTAATTGTTGGTCCAGAAGTGTACGTTTGGCGTCTTCTGTGCCATCTTTTATACACTCGTGAACTTCGCCTTGACTCACGCCATGTTTCTGTTTTAACTCATTCGAATAATTTTTCTTAACTTCCTTTTTCCTGACTATTTTCTTTTTATCCACTCTTGACATTTACAAGGTAATATAAGAATATTAATTTTTTTAAAAAAAAAAAGCTTTCTTTGAGAATGTCGGAAAGCTAACAAGCTTAAATAAGCTCTTCCTAGATGTCGCTGTCGTTCGTTCATTTAATAAAGCAGAGCAAAATGAAAATACGCACGAAAGTGTGCAAATTCAGCTGCGCAATATTTATGATACCTATAATCATCCTTAGATCTTCTCGAGTCTGAACATTTCATTCAATTTTCTGTATATCGGAATTCTTCCCGTGTTAATGTCATATGAATTCTGTGTAGAAAGTAAAGAAATTCGTCTCGCTAAATCTCTTTAACGTTACATAATCGTGTGGGTGTAAATATTTCAATTTGTAAGTCTAATCCTGTCAATCCCTATGCAACAGAAGGCGTCTCGAACGCGTGTACTTAAAGCATACGATAAAATATGCACACGCTGTCGCTGCCCTATAAATCTGATTCAACCAGGAACCATTGACATAGCAACAGTACGACAGAGGAAACAATGAGTTTCCTCCACACGTTCACTCTCCTTTCTTTTCCAACCTAACGCGTTTTCCAATGTCCCGAGACTTTGAAAATTGCTTTAACCGAATTTCCTCGTTGCATTTTCTCAGAAAAAGTGGCAGGAATTCTTCGTCTCTCTGCAAGAAGCGCCAGAAAAACATAAGAAAGAAAAATTTCAGTCATAAACAGCTTTTGGGTAAATCTAGGATTGTTAATATTCCGTGTCGTTAGGGCTACCAACGCCGGTTCTGATAAGCCAATTACCTCATGACGCAAATGAGCACGTTTCAAACTCAACAGCGTTTCTTTGACTGAAAAAAACTATAATTTCCTATGTTTTATGTTTTCTTCCATTTTTGATTTACGTATTTTAATTTTACTTTTTATCCACATTATAAAGCTTTTACAAAGCAATATTTCAGTGAATTGGACTGAATCGCGTCTATGTGAGAAACGAAGCACAGAATAAACATAAAAAAGGAAGAAAAGGCAGAAGCTTTTACACGTTTCACACATATTCCGAAGTGTTGGCCTTGACAAAAGTCTGATCTTTCTTATCGCCTCACACGAGTTGGCCTCCGATGTTTTTATTTTTAGCTTATTCTCCGCCCTCTGCCACCTTCTATTTCCCGAAAGGCGCTTTTTTTCAGAGGGCCCAAGCTTATTGCTACCCTTAAGCACGTGAACATTTAACTTCGTGAAGAAGTAGGCATTTGAAAGAATCCAGTAAGCCAGGTATGCCGCCGTCGCCGTTTGCCAGGCTTCAGATTTGTTGCTTTTCGGCCTACACAAGAAAAAAAGTAGAGCGTGACTAATCTGATAGCTTTATGTCCTCACTTAAATGCGTCCAGGGCAATGGAGCGAGTCGGCAGAGTTCCGACGTCTACAATTACTACAAACACTCATTCCTGGTGTTCATAAACTGACAGACTCCATTTACCTTATTTGGGACAAGTCCTGTGCAAATGGTTAAAAAACAGCTTTTCATCAACCTTTTTTAAAGCTGAAGGAAACAGACAAATTTTAGACTTCGAAACATAAAAGCTTAAGGAATTTTTCTATAATTAATCCTGTTGGACCTTACTTCTCAAATGAAGGAACACACTTGAAAAAGTTCCAGGCCCGAGGCTTCTAAGCCGCGTAAGCCGAAGCTCGCGTTCTAAAACGCATTGTAATGGACAAGGCGTAGCCCGCGTAAATCGAGGAGTGCTTCGCAAAACGTAACGAAATTTGTCAAATATTGTACAAAAATGAAATTCAACAATACCTACAACAAATTCGCTTAGCCTGAAAACATGCTTATAAGCCTTAGCAATGAATAATGAACGGCAGATAAAAAGAAAAAAATATAAGAAATAATGTGACTATTCTTGCCATGTGTACTTCCCGCGAAAACGGTCGCCGGAAGGAAGACAACGTGTGTCTGTGAGGAAGTAACCGTTGCTATTTGCATGCTAAGTTCGCAGCGTATGGTCGGCACTTCCTTCCGGTTTCCCTTCCTTCCTTCCTTCCTTATTTCCTCTTTTGAGATCCAACGCATGCATACGTTGCCTGTCAGCCTATTTAACCCCTTTTGTATACACACACCCCGTTCACCCCCCAACAAACGTATTTCCCCATATCAGCCGCTTTTCCGGTTCCCGAAAATTTCCTTCAGCCGCGCGTGCTTTCTTTCACACGTGTGCTGTTTCACTGTACTGTAAGGTACTGTACCCTGAAACCAATCTTCGCTCCCTTTTTCTTCAGACAAGAAAAGTTGGCACCAAATTCCAGCGTTTTCGCAACTTCTCAGCTTGTATTTTATTTTCTCCTTATAACTTTTTCAAAAACGGGATTGAAAACTTTGTCAAGAATGTGACCTTTGCAAGGCAATTAGGCTTCTATGTTCTTCACATTTAGCCATTGAAGAGCAGAGTCGAGTTTCATGCAGCAGAGTATTGATTTGGGCCAGCTTGCTCTAATTCGGCAAGGCGAGATGGGCATATTTGCTGCACTTGGTTACGCAATGAGGTTCGCTTAATAACGTTATTTTCATTTGTTCTTTTTAGATGTTACGAAAGTAGAAATGGTAAAAAATTAAAAAGAAGACAAATACCTGAGGAAGTGAATAGGCCACGATGACAAGATGACCAGGCGGGCAGAAAGAAAAAACGAAATATTGTATAACTCATGGACAAGCCAACCTATCGAAACCAGACACTGAAAAAATATCACAGGAAAATAGGAACAGATACTTATTGAGAAATTAATTATAATATAACTTTCCGGCTTTTTCTTAAAAAAGTGGGTCCAACTATCCACATTATTGTGTCTTTTTTAGGAGTCGATAGATTGCAGAAGAATTTCAAGTCAAGTAGACGTGAAACAATAAGTTGCAAGGTCTTCTGCAGTGTTTTAATTTAAGTTCCGCTAAAAATGACTTTAAAATTCCTTTTACGCTGTAAGTAAAGTTCGGATGACTGAACACAGAGGTGCAAATCTTTTGAGGACGACTTTGCAAACATTCTTTCATACTTCGCCAAGTTTCTGCGACAGTAAAGCTTGGCATTAACTGATAAACAGGTTTTGTATCAATTTATTTTATAAAAATTGTCAGAGAATTCTTTAAACTGTGCTTAAGCACTTCTTATGTTCGGCAAAAGTGAAATATCGTGCAGACTACGCATTTTTTACTCTTGTATTTTTTATTACTTTATATGTGTACTACTCTTTTTTATATTTTTAAATTTTGTCTTATCTGTGTTGATATTTTCACTAGGTTTTGAAGGCATGGATAGCAAAAGGCTAAAAAGAGGCCTCCTGAAACGGAAACGGTAAGAACAAGCTGCAAAAACGAGGAGACCTTTTGGTGTAGTTTTCACACAGAACGAAAGCACAAGAGAGGGAAATAGTGGAGGTATTTCCATTCATTGGGCCTGGGCAATATCGCACACATGTAGTTACTAGTGCAAAGGCAACGGTTCCGGGGCATTCATTCACTCGCTCATTCATTCATGCAGGCGCGGTGCGGTGCGGCTCGCTTGCCAACGTTCCTGACTGGGGGCGGGGCTTGGAGTGGTGGTAGAGGGGAAACTCGGGTGCAAAAAGAGAGGGGGAGAACTTCATTCATTGTCACGATTACATGAATGGCTGCGTCACGGCATATTGGGCAGCCCAAGCAGGGAAATGAAAACAAATAGCCCCAAATCAGAAAAACGAGCGAAGCGTGATACAGCATGCCCGCATGCATAACGCATCGTTCTGATAGCACGCCTCACAATGAGCCGTATGCGAGCTTAAAAGTGGTGTGAAATGAAACTACACAAGACTTCAATTTAAACTTGAATTTAAAAAATGTAAACTTGAAAACAGTCTTGGAATTTTGACGTAAATTGGGGACAGTTTGACCAAAATTCGCTAGGAACTGTTAATTCTACGTAATAGAAGCTTTAGTAATTTTATTAACGATTGTGTTTTTTAGTAATCACTGTGAGTGTTGTAGAGTAAAGCGTAGTTTGATTACAGGTATTCAGTTGACTCTTTTCAAAAGCTCCTTCTCTTAACGCTCCGAAGCTTACTCACACTGAAACAAATACACGAAAAGGTCTGAGCGAAAAAGGGAACTGTTAAAGTAAGGATGATTTCCAACAGAACTAGCATCGAGAAAGTGGACAAGGACCTCTTCCCGGTTTTACTTTATAGCTACATAGTTAATACTTCATACTTGATTCACGGTTACCGCTGTTCATAATTACAATGCAAACTTCGATTCTTTTCCCGTGCATAGCTTACCGGTTTTTGGAGGTTGACGGCCATGCGAAGAAACGAACGTGCCAATTATAATACAAAAAATAATTAATAATAAACAGCAGAGTCGATTGGCGAACCGGAAGGAAGCCTTGGTCCACTTTCTCCATTCTACACAAATCGTACTGCTTTAACAAGATCCTATTTCGGTGTTCATGCAGGGAGCCAGGCATAAAAGCAGGAGGCGGAGCTAACGGCTCCCTCTCTCTTTCAGTGCGTATTTGGAGCTATCCAGTAGTGTACGCCGATAATACAATACACACACCGGAAACGATTCATTCAAAAACCGGAAATGTGCGCCATAAGTTGAAAATCCAGCTTTTATTAGCCCCTAAATGCTTCGATTACGCGTTGTGGTCTCTTATTACAAAACCGTTGGCTATTTGCTTTTTGGTACTAAGGCTTCATTTTCAAAGACGTGATTCTTTCTCTTACTCATTGTCCCGATGACTCAAACAAGCGAATTTCGTTTGACGTAACAATCGCTAATTTCGCACCTGTGCAGGAAACATACAGGAAGCGAAAAGCAAGCTGAGCTAGTTAGCTGGCAAATGGATCGAAGTCTCGCTTGCCTGTCCACGAAAAGCGTGGGAGAACTACCGATTATTCAACACTAAAGTTCCTCTCACTTAACACACAACTCAAACTTTAGAAAATAAGCACGAAAATAACCGCCAAAAAAAAGAAATAAAATCCCCTTTTCGGAAGATTTGGTTTGTTTTCATGTCCGACCTTTGACATCTTTTTTGAAACTAAGAAACGCAGAGAATTTCTTAAAACTAAAAAAAGTATCCGAAACTCATGTTTCGAAAGTATCCGAAACTCAAAAATATGCGAAAAAAAAGTGCCTCTGCTGTTGGTCGACAGCGATAGCTTCTCTAGTTTGACTAAGATTCCTAATATTCTCGTAAGGTTTAGAAATGACCACGTCAAAGATCCGTTTTCAGACTTGGATTTGCCAATTCTTGTTAAAAGTTTTTCAGGGCGTTAGGCCAGGTCAAGTTAGGTAAGAGCACCCTAAGGTCACGTGCATGTAAGGAATCTCAGTTGTCTGGCCAGGCCTATTTTCGTCCAGCACGATCCGTTTCATTTCCTTTTTTTCAGCCGGTCATCCGCCCCCACACCGTCAATGTGACGACACCTAATCGATACGGCCATGAGCCAGTCTTTGAAGCTCTTCGTCTCTCCATTTTTCCTTCCGTCGCTCCCGCTGTTGCTCTCCCTGTGTCTCACCAACTCCCGCGCACTACATTCATTCATAAAATCCGATCACAACAACAACCTACACACTACGGCGAGCAGACGCCATTCAGGACCTCCTCGCGGGCGGGGCCAGCGTTGGTTTAGGACGGTAATGATTCACCCGACGAGCAAAACTGATGAATGCGACGTAAAACCAGGCACTTTTCATTGTCAAAACGGGTTTGTTATGATTCCAGGCCATAATGTTGCTGTAAGCGTCCGCCAGAGCGCGCCCCAAACCCACGCTGTGTTTGCCTTGGGCGTCTGTTTCATTGTTTCAACCGCATGTTGTTAAGCATTAATGGCTAAAACAAACGCTGTTTGTAGCTAAATACAGGTTACACTGGTAGAACTGCGTTTTGTTGCCATTACGCTATCGTTAGCATCCGCCTGAACACTGTTTCTTTTCGGCAAATATTTCGTGGTCGAGACATCACATTTTGTTTTCGATGCACTGCATTTCACTGTAAACGGTACGGTATTAGTTGAAACAGTGTACTTCGAAGGTAAAGGAGCGAAGTTCCTTCTTAAAATGTACTAGTCGTAGCAATTTGTTGCTATTAGAAACCGTAAGAGCGCGCCAAAAACCCACGCCGTTCACGTTTCACGTCTATTCATTGTCAAATAAACAGGTTCGGTGTTTCAAAGCAGTACATTTTAGACTAAAACTAGTAAATTTCATTGATAAAACGTTCGTAGTTGTTATTGAAGGAATGTTGTCGTTAGGATCCGTTAGGGCGCGTAGGAAACTCACGCCACTTGTTTGTATGCGTGCTGAATGACGCCATTCTATTTCAAGACCCCCCCGGGGAGGGGGGCAATGATAACCCGCGATTAGTTTCACAAACAACTTGTTTTTGCTGACGTTTCCTGAGATAAGGCTAAATCGGGCTATCGGACGTCAAACCTTCCCGTTTTCAAGCTTTGTTGATAACTAAGCGTCTACGTGAGGCGATCTAGGTTTAAAATATACAGTTGCCTAGGAATCTTCGCTGAAACGGCTAATCGTGGTATATACTTGGCTCTGTACACTTACACACAAAAACCGATGACGTCTGCTTTACGCTTATTTTAGTATTTCCACGGAGAGTTCAATTCGTTCGAATATAGAAACGATTTGCACGTCATCAAAAACGCGTCACTTCATTGAACAAAAATAAATGAATGCCAAAAATTTAAATAGATAAATAGACGTTAAAAAATTTAAATCGAGTTTAAGAAAGATGAAGCAATAGCAAGACAAGAAAAGGGTCAAGGTGAGTTAAAAAAGGTACATCACAGAGCCGGAAGTGGGTATTGATCTTAAGGTGCGCCCCGTGGGCCGTCACAATAAATGTGTTGTGTAGAGGCCCACATGGGCGTGGTTTCAAGCTTGTCTTGACCGTCTTGGAGCTATGCTTCTCTTTTCAACTATGCAACCAATCGCTTCAAGTTGCTGCGTTTTTATTTTTCAATAAGAAAAATGTGGGCTAAACTCCGCCCACTAATGATTTTTTTGGTATGGTAGTAAGCTTTAGTATAATATAGGCTAATTAGAAATATTAACTAAATTCAGAATATAACGTCGCGAAGGCTGTTCCATTTCCAAGCATGGAACAAATAACACAACTGAATGAAAACCTGAGAAAATCGATAGTTGACACAATACCTACGAGTTTTGGGTTATCTACGATCTCTCTACGAACCGTCATGAAAGCCCTGCACCCTATGTCAAGTTGTAGCGCCACCCACCCAACCCCCTGGGGGCTGAAGTTTCCTCGAAGCTAACAAGCCCACGCACCGCTGTCTCGTGCAATCAGCAGCTTGGACCCCCAAAACTTTTCGACAAGTGGTGACGACACCCACGCAAAGGGCTAATACGTGGATTCTCAGGGTGGCAATGCCCCTATTTAATCACGAAAAACTTTACCAGCGTGGGTTGAAATTTTATTTTTTCACGCTTCACTTATACTTCGTAGTCGGAATAGTTCATTCAATGTAGCATATTTCATTGATACTTTTCTGTTCACACGCGTGTAAAAGGGGGCTGGGCAAAAGGTAGGGTTGGGCGAGTCAATGAAAGATGATGTCACGCCATGGCTGAATGACGCTACCCACCAAAGCCATCTACCGCGCGCGCGGAGCTTCACACAACGCGGGCTGAGGCGTAGGAAGCTCGAGGCAAGCCGCGCCCTTGAAGCGAAGCTTCCCCGCCAGTCCACGGTATACCCGGGCTGTTGTGGTTCACTCAACTTCAGAAACGCCGAGCGCTTGCTTCGATTCACACATACTGAGTAGTGCATTTCCCTCCTAACGTAACCTTGAGGAGTATTGAATTTCATTGTCGGCTCATCGAACACTGCGCGGATTGCACGCAATTTCCAGACTTCTTTTAACACTTGAATTAGTGACAGTGCACTGAAGCTTTTTATTGATCAAGAAGTCAACAATGAAAAGATACTAAAAGTGCAGTGAAGAGTGTGCGGTGTTGAAGAATTTTCCTCAGTCTTCGGATGTTTTTCGTGACAGTGCTTGTTTGCGCGTGAACTGAAGTTGCGTTGGCAGGAAAGTTGGAGACATTGGTATCTTTATTGTTGTGTTAGCAGGGTTCGGATAATGCCCTCGTTAGATTGTGATGCTGCAGCCGTAGTGCGTCCCTTGCCGGATTACACGCTGGGAGACGCGAACGATCGATTACGGCCGCTTTCTCCTGGCACAGTGTCAACCACAACAACAACAATGGGCTGCGAGCTTATCACGCCGGAAGAGTTGTGGGCGTCCTTGCGCCACCGGAAAGACGAAGACAGCGGCCTCCTGCCTTCCGCTCATCCGGTCATGGTATTGTTGGATTGCCGTAGTCCGACCGACTTCGCCGAGTGCCACATCCGACAAGCCGTGCACTTGAGTTTGCCGTCGATCATGCTGCGCCGCCTGGCGGCCGGCAAAGTGAGCGTCGCTTCCGTGTTTAAATGCACCGAGGCGAGGGACCAGCTCGCCCGTGCCTACGACCACGCTCCTCCGGCCAGCGGTCCCGGCAGTGAGCGGACTCGGCCGGCGACCACCTTCGTGCTGTGCGCGGAGCCCGTGACGTCGCGCGCGGCCAAGGCCGTGGCGAGCGAACCGGGCACTCCTCAGTCGGAGTGCCAGTGGAGCAGCTCAGATCTTGTGGCCGTACTTCACAAAACGTTGTCGCAGGACGGTTGCCGCGTAGCTTACCTTCAAGGTAAGAAGCGTTGAATCCCAGGTGTCATACCACAACAATAGCCACAGTGACAACAAGGCTAAAAAGAACTACGTCTTGGCGTAACCTGTCAATGGTTAAACCTTATCTTTATTTCAGTAGAGTAACAGCGTATCATCTGGGTTGTGGAACATAAAAGTAGAAACATATAAAAGCCTCGTAAATGCTCTAGAATCAAATCCAAAACCACGGAATTCTAAAATACTTATTCTATAATGGTGAAGATAGAGGATGCCCAGTTGTCCCGAGTCATAAAAAACAATATTTCATACGCAAATAACATAGCACATACATAACATACAAAAGCACAAAACAGTAATGAAAGTGAACATTAATGTACCTCCATATTATATACGAACATTAGTGATACATGACAGGCTGGCACGTAGCGAGGGGGTTAACCACCCCTCCCCTCGAAAGTTTTGATTTATAATGGGGAACACAGGCGAAACCGAAGTGTCCAATAAAATTGCATATCAAACACCCGGAAACAAAATCCTGGCTACGGGCCTGATTACAGGACAAATGATCAATTACACTACCTCGTTTACAATAAGAATGAAGTCTAGAATTCAAGTTTTAAATTCCATTTAGTACACGATTCCTGATTAATAAAACATTAGAAAGAGGCAACAAGTTTGAATGAAATTTAAAATGAACGCAACCTGCATAACTGTTTGTAGGCTACGTTAAATTTAAATGTCGTCCAGCTTTCAGGTACATGACACCAGGCTGAGGTCTAGACGGCATTAACTTTAAAGTGGGCCTCGTGATAACAATTCAGCTATCTGTACAGCCTTGGGCTGAGATACGGATCCTGGGCCACTCTTTCTACTTTTTTCCCATTGTTGGAAGGGTGGCTGTAGCTTTGACCCAGACACGGATGGACCGTGTGATGAGGAATATAGGACAAGGCAGGTAGTCTGCTCTTCCTCTCTTCTTCATCAGCTCCGTGCTGGCTCTCTTCTTAGTATTCCTCCCCGAGTTGCCTGCTGGATGGGGAGATTGCAAGCACCCCGAGGACAAATAGTAAGGAGAACGGCCTTCGTTCATGCTCAGGCTCCCTTCCTGGCCTACAACCGTGCACCCATCCCAACAATGAATCCCACATGTGCACTTTCTTGGGGGGTTGTGACTGCCCCTTAGGGAATAGGAAAACGGGCGCCAGGATTTTCTAAGGAACGAGCTGGAGGCCAGTCGTAATTTAATAACAATTCAGGAGTACTGCTCTTCTCCTTATTCCTTAACTTTCTATTTCTTAAAAAAAAAATAATCACTGCTCAGTGGCTTGAAGAACGGCACTGGTCAAGAATGAATTTGGCCAGAGCGAGGTTAGAGTCGAACGTTTCGCCCGTCACGGCAGTGGGCGGCTGGTGGGTGGTTCAATAGAATAGAACTTTTCTTTCGCAGTGATCGCGAGACTAGAAGAACCTTTGGGGCGACAGCGAAATTCCTTACGGATTGATAAAGCCGGAGCTGCTGGATTGGCAAGGGCCTGACTCGCGGCAGACGGAATAAGGCAATAATGAAAGTTAGCGTGGGCGTCCCAAAATGGTTGGAAGAAGCGGCCTTACACGAAGGAGTACGCAAGAGTGAGATTTGCAGAGCATTTGCAAGATGGCACAGTTAGCTCTTGGGACATGCGCCCTTTTGTGAAATGAAAACAAAAGTCACTAGGTTTGCTAAGAGAGATCTAAGTTTAAGGTAGGAAAAGCGACGGTTGGCGTGGTTTGGTCATGGAGAATGTGGACGGAAGTCATTTCCCGCCCTTTTGAACGACCCTTCCTTTCTTGGGAGATAACACAGTGAGGGATATGCCCCAGGCCTTTGCTTACAACTTAAAGACGGGTTTCCACCCTCCTTGGGGCTGCCATTGAATTAGAATGACTTTCCCAGACCTTGCTCATCACTTGCAACCGCCCCGCCCTCCGCCCGTTCCGACTACGCAAACGCCCGAAAGTGAGACGGTTAACGGAAAAATCTGTCCTTCCCACGACGCATCATCCGAGCTTTCCTAGCAGACACACACGGACACACACTCGCGGGACGCGATTCAAGCCGAAAAGTCTGCCGTTCATAACGGCGTCATTAACAAAGGCCGCCAGCGCTTAAGTCAGTTCGTAGGCAGCTTGGAATGTCACGACAACAATGAAATCCTGGGAGGGCTTGGGCCAAGTCAAAAACGGAACGTAGGCTAACAATAAAAGTTTGTAGCCGAAGGTGCTGGGTAAAATTCGAATGTTGATTAAGAATGGTTGAATTTGAGTTCAGGAGTTAAAAACTAACGTAACCTAAAATAGATATTAAGCTTTCCTCGTTTCACTTAGCCTTACAGCATAAACTAACTTTGACGGAACGTAGACTGACCTAAGGGTATTTAGCGTAATTAAAAAAAGCAATCACGAAAGCTTAACTAGTGGCCAGAAGTAGGCAACTAACTTAAATTGAATTAACGAAAACATCCTTAATTAAACTATATAACCTTTTGCTTTGATGAGCTTTGAATTTGTAGTTAGTTGAAAGAAAGAAAGAAAATGATCTTCCATAGCACAAGAATCAAACTTGTATTCTTCAATTTCTCCGAGTGTGCTATCGAGATTTTGCTTGCCGTCTGCGAAGCGCGGCGTTATATTCGAAAGCAAGGATTATCATTCCGTCTGGTTAATCTGTAAAACATAGGTCGACTGTCAAAGACGTCGCAGAAACGGCTTTGCCATGTGAACACGACAGCAACGACTGGCAACAGAGCCTGAAACAAAACATCCTTATCTCTTCTTCAAGGGAAAAAATTGGGTTACGCATACTTTGGGATGAAATCATTCTTTTGTTCCTTTTTATGAAACGGACCCCTCTTGTAGCTCTGTATAGAAAAAGGGAAGCTTAGATAGTTAAAAATTGGATATGCATTCCTTCACTGGAATCGACGTCATGGTCACACCCCCGAGGCCTCCCAACATAAACACCCGTTTGTGAAAAGTAGGGATAGAAGAAAAAAATAGTTAAATTAGGCTAAGTCAGGCTTCTTTAGGTTAGGTTATACAAAGTTATGGTGGGCCTGTAACAAGTTAAGTAAATTCCTACGGTTAAAAATGGTTAGGTGAAGTTGACACCAAGTTAGGTTTTGGGTCAGTTGAAGTTTCTGGATGTGAGCACCGATTTCAAAGTATTTTCGCAAGCGGACGCGGTTCCACAATATGCCATTCTTTTGCCTGTTTCATTTAATGTCATATTCTAGTGTATTCTTCAGTCACTTTTATATTAACAAAAATCTCAGACTACTTGTATTTGTAATTCCTTGACGTTTTCGTTGAGAAATGTTCGTAGCTAGCATTAAACTCGTTCGGTTTAACTCTATTTTTAACCAACTTTTGGCCGAGGAAAAGTCCACGAAATAAAAGCACCAATTGCCAAACAGGAGGGACCGTTTCCTTCTCATGTCCTCATGTCTTAACTAAACATCCGTTCTGAACTGAGAGTGGCACGAGGGTGGCTACAAAAGGGGGAGGGGAGGGTTTCCGGTGGGTGGATAACGACCGACGAGGCAAGGCTCCCGTTAGCAAATTGCACTATTGTTTAGAAATCGACCCCTTTTTTAAAAGTAGCCGAAGTTACTGGACCCTTGCCAAAGAAAACCCTTCAGTACCTATCCATTCCCCCGTGAGCCTATCTGCTAAAAAGAGGAATTACGATTGCTATGGACTCGAAAGGACACTTGGCAGTGCCAACACAGCGTACAACGACAGCCCTACGGTTCAGTGCAACGGAACACGTAAGAATGTATTTGACTGCGGGTGGCGTGGGCCAAGCGCTACCCAAGACAACAAAGAAACCTCGATCCAGGGATACCTGCTTATGAGGCAGATTCGGCTTAAGCGAATAAGAGTCGCCGTGACGTGGATCAATGCAGTTATGCGGAGCATGTTTAAAAACGAATAAAGCCTATGCTCATATGTTAAATAGTGCTCATTAGTAGGTACATTTCACTGGAGAGACCTTCCTTTCTTACGAAGGAAATCACAAGACGTTTCACGTTATCCGCGTAAGAGGTATTCTTTCGTGTAGTCAATTTAGGAGCCTTGTTGGTCCTGTCTTTTTTTTTTTTTTTTTTTTTTTTTTTTTTTAAGCTTCCATGGGGTCCTCCCATTCGTTTGAGTACGCATTGAAGGCTAAAGTCGGTTGGTGATTGGTAAATAGGCTGTTAAAAGTTATTTATAGGCCAACCTTTTTCCTTTGACGGTTTTGGGGCCTCTGTCACTACGCGTGCTAAAATTTCCTTTCAAAGTTGCCTTTCCAAAGCATATCCATCGGAGGGGGCACAGAAAGAGGCTTTTTGCCCCTGTGCGAGTGGCAAAAGTCGCGTTAAGAGGCAGAAAGTCCCTCTGGCTCGACCTTGGCATCATCTTTCATCAGCCACTTCGCACACGAGACAAGCCAGCGCTTTTACCAGAGCCACGCATGCCTTATCAGCCTGGCCTTACATTCATACAATGTGGATATGCCGAATCATTCGACACAACAACTTTGATCTCGACCCTTGCGCGTTTTAAGCACACTTGCACCGTTCTACGAGGACATTTCCTCCTTCTTCGAAACAATTGTCTTGACAACGAATTATTGGAGACTGCTTTTGTCTTTTTCTGAAGTTTCGATCCGCGTTGGTTTGCCTTGACGCAATATGTCGCTAGGCTTACAGAGAAGCTCACAGTTCGGGCTTTGCCGTTTAGGGCGATCCAAGTCGGGCACCCACGTGGCTTTCACAGGGATGCTAGTGGCTGTTTTCTTCAACATTTCGCTCTGTCACCTAAGAAACGCTTACCACAAAGTTCGACCCTACCCTGGGTTGTTCAGACGCACTGTTAGTATTAGCAAAGCGCTACTTTGATCTGTTTGGTGTATTAACATTCATTGTGACGTGCTAAGAATTTGCATTATATTCATTGTTGTGAACTGTCTAGAAAAGTACTCGTTTAGAGATCTCGTGAAAGTATAATAGGAGAAGCAATGGAACTTTTCTTTTTTCTTTGTCTAGTTTCGTTTTTTAGAGATTAAAGAAAATCAGATAGTGACGAAAGCAGTTATAGTGTGTTGGAAGAAGTAAACGGGCAACGTTGTCTTGAGTCAGCGAAATGAAATCAGTGATAGTGATAAGAACTGAAGGAACGAGAAACTAAAAGACTTTACTAGTGGGCTACATTGAAATTGTCCAGTAGAAGGACTAAAAAGCGCCCTAAGTCTTTTTGCCTGTCTCTTCACTTATCTCTTAATTTTGTGGAAATTCTAAAAGTAGTTTAAATGGGAAGAAATGTCTGCTCCTAAAAATACAGAATTGAAAACTAATAACTAAAATGTGTTCCGCTCTTTTGCAGGTGGAGTGGAAGAGTTTCGTACCAAATACCCCGAATGGTGCGTCATCCGGAAACCCCCCCGCGACGATGCTGCTGCCCTCGTGGGCAGTTTTCGGCTCAGCGACCTGGGCTCGGCCCAGGCCAGTTCCAGCGTAGCACAGCGCCTGCGGCACGGGGCCAAGCCCTTCCGCACCAGCTCCAGCAGTTCCGGGCCCAGCCGCGGTTCGCTGGGCTCGCGCTCCGCCTCGGAGTCAGAAGACGAGCCCTACTCGGCCTTAGTCCCGCCCTCCTCCTCCTCCTCCTCGTCCATCTTCTACACGCCGCGCTCTCCGTCACTGCTCGTGCTCCCAGACTACGAGGCCGACCTGAGCCTTGGGTTCAGCGTCGGGTTGCGGCTGGGCTACGGCGGCACACAGGACCTGTTGCTGACTGAGCCGGACGCCGACAGAGGGCATTACGAGAGCACCGACCCGGATCCTGACCCGGGGTTCCCCGTGGAAATCCTGCCGCACTTATTTCTGGGCAACGCTCAGAATTCGCAGGATCAGGAGGCGCTCAATCAACACCAGATTTTGGTAAATTAAACATTGGACTTGACTGTTTAGTTGAAGTGGGTTTCATTGTTATACGTAGGGCAATTGCATGTTGTACTTATTATTTGGTTTAATGTTTTCTTTCATTAGAATGTAGTTAACGTAACGCCGGATTTACCGAACGTATTCCAAGATACTGGCAAGATTCAGTACCTCCAGATTCCCATAACGGACCACCTGAGTCAGAACTTGGCCAGTCATTTCCCCAGTGCCATTGCATTTATCGGTAAGTTGACACCCCCCTCCAAAAAGTTTCGGCCATGTTTCGTGCCTCAAGCTGCCGCGTAGCTAACTGTGCTACGTGTAAACGAGGCTTAAGTTTGTTGGTAAAGCTGTTCATATTACCACACATTTGGAGCGTGTAAATGTGAAAACCTACGCAACTTCTGCCTGCAAACACGAGTTGACGCTAGATGGCGTGCTTTCACATGGCGTGCACAAGAGAAGAAAACTACCCATTCCCTGAGGTGTACTATGCAAAATATTTGGGTGATTTCTGCACCCCATTTAGATGCGATAATAACTTGCACACTGTTTAGCAAAAAGTAAGCAAAACCATCTTCAGCAAACGGTGTTTGAGCAACAGCAAATGTTGTTGCATCTGGAGGCCAGTAACGAAGGGCACCGATTGGCTAACGTGGAACGCTTGCCTTCCGAGCAGACGGCACGAGGCAACAATGAATATTGCTGTCCCTATCCCCAGGGCGCTGCGGCGTGGCTTGCACAGCACACAGTCCGCAGTCTTGTGTAGGTCTTCGTCGCGGGCAATTGTGCTCAACTTTGGTAGCTCTTGTATACAAGTTCCGCGTACCTAGAATCCGTTACTTAGACAGTTTTACATTTAAGCTCAAATGCAGTGGTGGTTGTAGAAGGCTTACCGTATTCTAAAGTCACGACACTTGCGTGAGACCTACTCTTTGCCTCTCAAATAGTAGCCAAGCGTTTGTAAGTTTTACGGTTGCCCAGTGTCATGTAATGAGACTACGAGACTCAGTTTCATAAAGATAAGAGATTCAATATTAGAGTCTTTAGCCTTTTTGTGATTAGTGTTCTATAGAGAGTAATTAGTAAACAGTGTTTAGTTTAAATTCTTGTATTTGTGGGGAAAAAATCGCCGTTAAGGTCACGGAAGAAGGGCTTTGTGATTTTTCCTCGTCCTCTTTCTTTGCAATATCGTGAAATATTCTTTGTAATTTATTTTAAATTTAAAAGGAAAACAAATGTTTTTTTTTCTAAAAAAAGGGATTTGACGCCATTTTTCTCTCCCGGGAAAGAAATGGACGCCAAGGCACGGATCGATAAAGATGAATGAGTCTTGTTTTGGGAAGGCAGAAGGGAGGCGTGGTCTTTCCTTTACGGACTGTTTTTGGTCCGTAATTCATTACCGCCATTTAGGTTACGCTGCTTTTTTAGGACCACGACAACAGTAATAGGAGAAGTGGTTTCGAAGATGTGGTGTTTGCAAGCTCGCTGGCTGCCACGCAGGTCAAAACGCGATCCGGGCTGAGCACTATCATATCAGGGATGCAGTTTCGCTGACAACATACTAGCAAAAGAGAAGCGAAGGGAAGGAACAGAAAGGAAGGTCTTGGTATCAAACATCATCAGCACCTGAACTTGTTGTGGGGGAATCCTTGCTACCGCCCAATAGCACCCTGGCTCGTTTCCAAAAGGGCAAAGGTTCCTACGAGAAAACACCACGTACTGTACCAGTACGTGTACACACACATACGTGCACAATAAACTCGTCAATAACGAGAACTAAGCGTTGCCCTATGTTAGCTACACGCCACATTCTAGATTGAATGAATACGAAACACACCAAACACTAACGCTGGAAAAGCGCTGTTAATGCAGTGAGTATTGCTGCCCAGTACTTAATTCATAAAAAAAATGCTTCCAAGCCAGCTTGCACAACATGATAAAACATACGAGGCATCTTAACACAGCTTTAGGGTGCCGTTCAGTGTTTGGACGTAAATAGCACATCTGTGCTCATTTTTACCACGAGAGGCGTGGTATTGGGCTTCAAAAGCCAAGATTCTGAGGTATTGTTGCGGGAATTAAACATCAAAAGCGTGGCCTCGAGGATCTGATGCACTCTGTGGCCCAATTGCCTTATTAGAACGGACACAGCCATTTAGATAGCGGCCTGAAATAGTGATGTGGGCGTTAGCGTTTTCCGCTCCTCCCGAAAGGGGATATGAAAGCCCCGATAACAACCTAGCTATTACCTCTTCTTTACTGAAAATCCACCTAACATTTTTTTCCCTTTCCCTACTTTTACTTCTTATTTTTATGTGTTAAAAACTGAGAAGCTATCTCTGACGCCATCTGCCAGTCCGTAAAGCTACTACAAGGCAAGTGCCTTAACTCCGGTAGTGCCAATAAATAATGTACTTCGGTTTCAAGAAGGAATCGTGCAGATAGAATGAATTTCTTAGGGAACAAGACGACCGTCTTATGTATATGCTTTACATACGCTTTGATTACAGACGCTTTAGCAGAGCTTTTGTGAAAACTTGCGGATGTTTGGAGTAAAGGTTTAGTGGCGACTGTCTCAGATCAATGATGGGGAAAAGTAGAAAAGACATCCTTGGCTGATCATCTCCAGCGGGAAGATACGCTTTTGTGTTTTCAAGGAACCTTTGAATGAAACGAAGAAGAAAAATTCTCACACATGAAAAAGGAACATACTTTTTTGTGGGAAATCCTGGCAGGAAACGCGTACAGGTAAAGAAGCAAGGCGTGAAGGCCGCTTCCGACCCATAGCCCCATTTCCGCCATCATTTGTCACCTCCAAGCTTGGTCTTCAATCACATTTTTCCTGGAAAACTTGGGCAAGCGACTTTTTACAAATAAAACTTCAACACTGATCGTGCACGAAAGAAAACGTAGTAAAGGCATTTACCGTTGTGATTTACGACCCCTGCGGTTGTGAATCGATGGTTGTCAATGCTCTTTCATGAAAAGCAGACAAGTTCCTACTGTTTACTACCCAAGTGCCTCACGGTTTGTAAAGGGGGCGAGAGGTGGAAGGAGGCATCAACGGACTGCCACTGGACACTGTTTACTATGCCACGGAACCGTAACGATTAGCGGGAAGGGAAAGTGCGGCAACTGGGCAACAGTGAATTTTTCATCCACTGCGAGAACCTTCGGTGCGTTACGGCATGTTCGAAAGAAGGTGGACCAAGCAAAAGGAATAGGCTAACAATGAAAGTTGAGCTGAGCCGCAGTTGCTGGGTGACTAGCGAAACGCTACATGCATAAAATGAGGGTTCTGTTGGCAGTGAGCGTTCGGCAGTTGTGAAGTAGTTTACGTCATGGCATATAGTATCGTGAAGAATTCGTTGAAAATAAAACCGATGTAAAGCAACGAGGTCTGAAGACAGCGACCTGAGAATCCGCGCATATCAAGGGTGTGTATTACCAGCGCTCTCTTTGAGAGCTTGGCTGGCGCAAAGGAGAGGTGAAATTCAAGGGGTTGCGGATCAATCAATAATTTTAAGCACGTCCAGGAGGAAAGGAAAGGAATCCTTAAGAAAGAGTATTTGGCGTATTTGCATTAAGGCATCAACTGTGTCATGCTCACGAAAACATGGCGTGAATTATATATTTACTCGCCAAAAGAGTAGAAAATGAAGGCTTGCGCGGATCCGGTTTAAAGATGTCATACTAGATATTCTCATTCAAAGTTTTGTGTAGACATCAAGAAACGAAAGTAAAAAGTAAAAACAATAAAGCTTATAAATAAAGCCTGCCTCATCTCCTAAAACTGTGTTCAATCAAGTCTTTTCTTTTCTTTAGTGTTCAAGGTCGTTTAGTTGGCATTTTCTCGAAGTACGAATAATTAATTCTAGCTTTTGCATTTCTTTCACCGAACAGAGGAAGCGCGGGAACGGCAAGAGGGCGTTTTAGTCCACTGCGTGGGCGGGATTTCGCGGTCGGTGACCATCACGGTAGCCTACCTCATGTACAAACTCTCCATGACGCTCAACGACGCCTACGACTTTGTGCGTCGTCGGAAAGCCAACATTTCTCCCAACTTCAACTTCATGGGGCAACTCCTCGACTTCGAGCGACAACTCCACACGCGCGTGTCCTGCACCTGTGGCGCCCTCTCGGACCCCACCGGCGAAGACGAAACGGGCAGTCAAGGCGCTGAGACCGGCTTCTGCGGCCCTCTAGCGGCCAGCGCCACCACCTTTAGCGCGAGCCCTCACGCGACGCTGGAAACGGACTCGGCGCTGCCTTCCTCCGTCTCCGTGTCCCCCTGCTCCACCTCCTCGCCCACCCCTTCGTCCTCCAGCCACTCCTCCGCGTCCACCTCTTCGGCGGCCTCGCCCTCGTTCAGAGTCCCCGCAGAAGAGGACCTTCAGCCGGCCAGCCTCAGCGCCGCGCGCCGCGCTCAGCCCAGGAGCGCAGTAGCCAGCGCCACCGAGCGGGGCCGCAACCTGCACAACCGCTTGCGGGCCATGGCGTGCCAGTGCCAGGCCGCGCAGTGCCACTTTTCCAACCCCAGTTTTCCTACCGAATCTATTTGAGAAAGCGTAGTAAAATAAACATAGTATTTGTACATTCTTTTCCCTTTTTTATCAAGACTTTTTCTGTTTTTAAACTGTCAGACATCAGGGTACAAACTGTACATGTTGTTATATAGTTTCCACCCCTTTTTGAAATTTTTGTCTCCACCCTAAAACGGCCAATCCAATATGCTTAAGTAAAGTGCCTTTCGTCCCCCAATTCATAATACGCCCGTTAATTAAAACCTGTTGGTCGATACCTTTAAGGGTTACACCGTCAAACGCCCCTCTAGTGACACTTAAGGGAGATTAGAAAGCGGTTGTATGCCCTAGCGGGCGTTGAGTACCTAACCAACAGTGGCGTTGCTAAGCGTGTTTACCGCTGAACTACTCTTTAAAAAAATCCCGAAAATTCTAGATTTTAATATATTTTTGAAAATCACTTTAATTCTTTAAAACAAATTCGGATGTGAATGCGAGAGAAGTTTGATTTTCGGTCTATAAAAGCTTCAGGAGAAAGGAAAAGCGGTAAAAGCTCGTTAACGAGGCTCCACGCCATCTGTTGGGGAAAGGAGCGTGTGTCCCTGCGAGAGGGAGAGAGCCACACACTTTACTCGCTCCAGGACTGAGCTAGTCAAGTGCCTTTTTATAATGAAAAACGTTTTATTACATAAATGTTAATTTTTCCAGCAGCCATTGACGTACTGGTACATGTGTGTTACATTGATCATGTAACATACATGATGAAACCATTTTGCCAGAGGGCGTTGAGTTTTTGGGCTTCTTGTGAAAAGATTCCGTTTTGTTAAAGGTAACCATGTTATGTACAAATCGAAACCGTCAATCCCACAGAAATCAGTATTTTTTCAGCAGTTTTGCTGCGAATCGTGCCAACCATTTCACCCATTTCCAAAGTAAAAAGACTTTGTAATAACAATAAAGCCAATGTAATTTGAGAAAATCCCGCGGAAGCGGAACTTACGTGTCAATCCAGTGTTATTTTTGTTTCCGGTTCGCTCATACTGTCTGACGATAATGGAATATAATATAATTGAAAACAATTGACTTCAAATTCTCTTGCGAGGAGTAATTGAAAAGTAGACACGAAACCCTGACTTTTCACCAACATTAAAATAATGTGACAATAAGGTCACGAAGAAGAAACCCCATTCGGGACTTCTTTACCCGTAGAGGAGAGATGGACAAAGAAAACTCCACGGAGAAAGTGTTCTTCAAACAGTGTGCCTTTACCGGCGAAAGTCAGTTGGACTTCTCTATGAAAATCCAGCGCAGTGGAAGGGTTGATTCAAACTTAATACCGGATTAAGGAGACCTGACAAAATCTTACATTCCGCTCCTCAAACAAGAAGTCAGCGATAGTTTTCTAACAAGAAGACACGTGGCTGAACTTAAAAAAGATCTGTACTTTTTGTAACAAAAATTCTTAACATATACTTTTAAAAAAAGCAAATATCGACATATGGAACAAAACTATATATCACCACTACAGGGAGGGGGGCAAGGGACCGAAGACGGGGTAAGTTGGTGGTCGAAAGTTGCCCGTATCTTTTTTTTTTTCGGGGGGTATACAGTACAAAGAAAAACCGAAGACAATATAAGCTGCGATGGGAGACCAAGTACACAAAGACGCCTAAGAAAATGGTTTTCTTTTTCTTCTAGGGGACAACACAATAATTTGTTTTTTTAGCCTTTTGAATCTGTCGTTACAAATGAGATATGCGCGTTTTTTAAGAGGGTGAGAAGGAGAAAGAACTCCCAGAAGCTTAACCCACACAGCCATTGCTTTCGTGGTCTCTTTTCTCCGAGAAATTGGTTTCTTATTACAACACTATCATCTCCGACTATTTTTCTTGTCTTTAAATACTTTTTAACACAGCAATTAAGACGTTGGGAAGTCGCGAGGTCCAACCGTCTTCCCCGGCAAGAAAATATGTATAGAAGGGAGACAGAAAGTGGGGAAAACTGAAGCACCCATGAAAGGAGACGAGAAATTAAAGGAGAATACAGAGTTTCACTAGTGACTACCACTTTTGGAATGTGCAATGAGCCATTGTAAGGTAATGTCGATGTTGTCCTTTTCTTTGCACGAGATCGAGTAACAACAAATCTCCCGATCCTGGATGGCTGACAGATTCCTGAACGGGGAGAAAATTATAAAAGATTAGTTAAATTAACAAAAAAAAAAGAAATAAAAAAATTGTCAGATTTAAAGATAGCTTAAAGATATAAATATAATAGTTATTAAGTAAACATGATTCGAATGCTAAAAATAATGCAAAAGGATCTTGCGCAGTAGAAAACTAATGTTACATTCGTTCAATCAATCCGTGTTCGTCGAGAGCGTTGGGTAAATCGCGCTTGTTGCCGAGCACCAGCACGGGGATTCCCGCTAATTGTGGCTTGTCCAGTAAATGGTGAAGTTCATTGCGTGAAGCTTCGATTTTTTCGTGGTCTGCGGCATCAACCATGTATCTACAGGAAACAAACTTATTACTGCCTTGTCAAGCAAGAATTCCATTTCGCTATGAAAACCGTACTTGGCATTTAACATCAAGTCGCTGATTTGCGTCATGAAACTATCATCCTAGGTTAGTTTTCAAACACTCACATTTTGTTTTTACTTTACTAGTAAAACAAAAGTACACTTCGTAATGTAAAATACAATTTTAATGCAAGGAATGAAATAATAAACTATAATATATAAAACACAGTCAATTTTTAGAGTAGGGACTACTTTACAAAAAAATTATAATTTTAATTATGGAAATGATAAACTTAGTAAATACTACGGTTTAAGCTTATTAAATAGTATTTAAACTCACATGATTGCGTTAACTCCTCGACAATATCGTTCCCACATGGATCTGAAGCGTGGTTGGCCACCAATGTCCCACAGCTTGATAGTGACGTTTCCTTTGGTGATTTTGCGCATATTGAAGCCTACTGTGGGAATCATATCTTCGCTGAATTGTCCGGACTACATCAAATACCATTTAATAGACTTTATTTACTTCACGGCTTCCTTTTTTTTTCAATAAAAAAAATAGGAACATAATTTACCAAGCTGCTCACTTTTTTATGCTACACTTACCAAAGAATGCTATTCACTGTTTGTCTTAAACAAACAAGACAGAGATAAGACTAATAAAAATAAATTAAAACTTACAGCGATGACGTTAACGAAAGTCGTTTTTCCCGAATACTGCAAACCCACTAAGGTGAGTTCCATCTCTTCTTTCCAAAACAGGCTTTTAAACCAATCCAAAATGCGATTAATTAAAGCTAACATTGTGTGAACTATGGGCAAAGTTTACAAATGAGTCACTAGTCAACTTTTTCGGCTGTGGGCGAGTAGTAAAGATTGCAGCCCCCTCCTTGGACCGAGCCCTCCTTCTGGGAGACGCTAATAGGGAAACCGCGAACGACGAGACTGGAACGCAGATCGCAGTTCTGTGGTTTGGGAGCAAATTGGGAGCGCGGGAACTGGTAATCATGTTACCCAAGGCGATGAAAACTGGGTTCATGAATCGTTTTTTATATTTTCTTGATATAACCTAGATTGAAAGGAAAATAAGGGCCTGTAGCTCAAATGGTAGAGCGCTCGCTTAGCATGCGAGAGGTACGGGGATCGATACCCCGCAGGTCCATGAAATCATATTTTTGTAGGTACAAATATGTGATATGGCTCCATTAGCCATTTGGGACAGTGAATTCGTACAACTGTGCAATGCCAGTAAGACTGTTGATCTTCATGGCTGCTACGCTTACGGACTCATCATCGAACAATACAGTTGCTTTCTCACAAGAATAGTGGGAACGTCCGGCTGAATATTTTCCAGTACTTTCCCATTGAGATAGTTTTGTTAAATAATGTGATTATTTTCAAAAAATCACCTGAACCATTTAACGCGTTAATTAACTTTATTAATTAACGCGTTAATTAGTAGTTCTGGTGACACTGACTTTCAAGTCAACTCCAAAGCATGCTTCAAGTCATCCTTCAAGTCATTCTTGAGCTAGGGCTGCCACCTAGCTAGGGACATAAGCAGCCCGAGCTTTACACCTTCCAGTTGACCCGCATTTCGTCTTGTATTCAGAGGCCTTTGAGATTCAGAGATGTTTTCGTTCTACTAAACAGAATTTCCACACTTATCTTATTTTTTTTCTTACGTGAATGTGAACCCAGCGATCCCTTTACCATGTTTTCATTATTGTTTTTAACCATTAGCCTTGTTCCAGGTAACTTTTAAAAAATCATTTCTCATGACTTTCAAAGTTTCATTCTGTTTTGTTGTAGCGTTTGCTGTCAACACGGCGACAAGTTGTGATTTTGCCGGGTTCATTGCCTCCTGCCCCATTGACATAGACAACATTACCGTCACTACCACTGCCCTGATAAACAACTGCCAAGCTCCAATGGAAATCAATTTTATCTTGGAAGTATATAAATCATTTTTTAAATTGGATTTTTTTTTCTGGGATAATGGAAAAGTTTCGTTAACTAATTCTTTTTAAATGTTTTCCAGACTAAACGAGGAAATATATCGTGGCTGCTCTGGGAGTACACTTACCAAATGACGAACCCCGTCGAGCGTTTGAAACTGCCCAGCATTGGCACAATTCCTGAAGTCTTGCTAGACATTAGTTTATCGCGGCTTAATCAGACAGCTTCCTTTACGTCGTTCCATATCGAAGTATAAAGCTGTATTCGTTTATTCAAGTTATGTTACGCTAGTTACGCTTGTTTATACTATCGGTGAGGTTAATGAGCTGCGTGATTTTATGCTGCGCATGGTTTTGGTGCATGAAATTTATTAGCTTATCGTTGGTATTGTAGATTTAGTGTCATAAGTTGATTAGAAGTTAAGGAAGGTTACTGTTTGCGTTGTTACTGCATTACGCATGTCGTAAAAGACTTTCCAGTGTTCCCTCTTTGAGTAAACTTCTTATCGTGCACAAAAATATACACTGTGGGGTACAAAGTCCTACAAGTAACTACTTAAATTGTAAGAAATTCTTGAGGAATTAAAAACGACGCTGGCTCTTATTAATACAGTTGAAAAATCTTTTAGCGTTACTTATAATTTCGATGTCAATGCTCATGTCTACTCTTTTGATCTTAGGTTCAGTATATTGGTCCACGGAACAGAAACCTCGGCACATTCCTGAAAACGAGTGTCTCTCTGCCCAATCGAGGAGAATGTGCGCGAGACAAGAAGCTTCTCATGCTTGAAATAGTCTTGGGTGAGGAAACGTTAACATGATTTTTTTCTTTTAAAAGGAAAAGCGTCAGTAACCACATTGATCTCTCCTATGCAGGAATAATTTTGTCGTCAATCGCATTTTTGATTACCTCCTTCACAATTGTCTACGTTCTCAAGCGCTACCATGACAGGAAGAAAGACCCTTTGGTCCAGAATATGGAAACTGAAGAAGGGGAGGTAGTTGCTGAGCCATTTTTAAAACGATTTTTCCGTTTTTCTTCCACCGTCTCATCTCAGCTAGAAAACCAGTCTTGTAGTGTATTTAATGTTACTTAATTTTACATAATATATTATTTATATTCTTATATTCATTTATTGTTTATGTTCTTTTAAAAGAATGGATCACGTTGTTAACTAAACGTATTTCGTAATTTAGGCTCCACTAAAGGCTCGGTTGCAGATCAGCGATCTTGCGAAACGCAAGCGAAAACTAGCCGAGGCAATACAAGCCCATTATCGGTCCAGACCGCCGCCCAAGCGCATCATTGACAAGGAGCCGGCTGTCGACCACCATGACGGGCCCGCCGTCTTGATCAGCACTGCCAGTGGTTTACAACCGGCGCGCACTAACGACGTCAGGTAAAGGATTCTCAAACTAGTCACGAACTTAAGAGTTCACGACAATTAAAGCATAATAAACTACTAAAACTTATCACAGCTCAAAAATAAATCCTGTTGGTTTCGGAGTTTGTCGATTCGTATTTTAGAATCCAAGCGTTTCAAACGGAAAATACTGTATTAAAAAAAATTAGTAAAATTTTTATGAAAAAATATGTATGAACACATTTTGGATATGTATTATATTTTTTTTTATTATTGAACTCTTTTTCAGATCGTTTCTGTCTTCCGGAACGCATTGAAACCATGACGTAGTACAATTTGCAACGAATTCCGTCCAGATCTCGTGTATTACTGCTTATCGACAAAACTTTGATCAAAAATTGTTTTCGTGCCTTTTTTTGTTGATTTTCGTCGCTTGTTGCAATGGGGATTGTCAATGGTTTGTCACACGATAATGCTCTCGCAAGCGTATGGCGTTGATGCGAATAAACCCGCCAGCGTCCGCGGGATCGTAATCGCCTTGCACGTCCATGGAGACCAGCTCTTGATTGTAGAGCGAGTTGGTCGATTGCCGCCCACGGATGGACACTGTAAATACACGACGTTTTGAAAACAAAAGCTTTTGGGTCTTAAAAGCGCAGGCCATTTCCTGCCTTTTTGTTATCTTTGTCTTAATGTTCATTATGAACTTTTTTCTGTTGTATTTTTTATCTCGTCACTTTTTTTAGCTTCATTTTTTCCTCCGTTGTTTTCGTCGTGGAATGTTTTCCTTTTTTATGCACTTTTTTTTATAAAAAAGGATCAAACTGTAGTAACTTTTTTCTTACGGTTGTTAGGGTACAACAGTCGAAGCATAAAAGTTGCGGTCGGTTTTTACCTTGTCCCTTGAAGAGCGCCACCTGGACCGATCCTGTCACGCAATCCTGGGACTGTTGCACGCAGCGCTGAGTGTACTCGAACTCGGGACTGTACCAGAAACCTAATCATGGAAACAAAAAGGACGTCAGAAAGGAAGACTAAAATGCACTTCACAAGGAAAGTTTGATTTCCGATGTTACTGGCTTTACAGCTTCAACCTACCATCTAGTGGTGAGAGTAGACAAACTCACCACTTTGAGAATGCTTCATTCTTTCTGAGTTGCGTTATGCACTTCAAGATAAGTAGTTGCAATAGTTATGGTAGATAACTATTGCAACGTTCCGTTATATAAGCAGCATTATATGAGCATGCTTTCAGATGTCAGTTGAGTGCATTATGAACACGTTCTTACCGCAGTAAACGAACTCGGCCATGCGAGTTGTTAAAAGTTGCTTTATACGCCGAACTTCGCGATCCATAGCGAAAGTTTCGAGGTCCAAATGCGCGGCGTGGAGGATCGTTCCCCCCGGAGTTTCGTACACGCCTCTTGACTGGCCCAAATAAACGTAAATTAACGAACAAAACTCAAGCAATGAAAGAGCAAAGTGAAGCGGAAAGACAAGTATGCATTTCGTCTGTCCGCAACGGTACCTTCAAGCCAACGAAACGGTTTTCTACGATATCAATGCGACCGATACCATGTTGGCCGCCAATTTTGTTCAAGTAAACGAACAGCTCGTAGGGATCCGTGATTTCGGTTTTACTGTCAAGGTTTTTCACTTTTGTTGGGTAACCTGCAAAGCGAAATAAATTCAATTGTATTATTATATATTGAATTTTGTAAGTTTTTTTATTGTTTCTCTCTCCTATGTTTTCTTTTTAGTTTTATACTTGAAGTATAACACACAAAATAATATTATATCAACGAAAGAGATATACCGTTTTCGAAGGAAATCTCCAAGATGGCGGGCTGGTCAGGAGCCTGGGCAGGATCGCGGGTCATCTGGTACAGGTTGGGTGGCGCTGGAGTGGCGGGATCTTCCAGAATTCCCGATTCGTAACTACGAAAGCCGAAATGGTGGTTTAAGGAGCTTCTCCAAGGAATATTTCGAACCTGATATGCATGATGTTGGCATCCATACTCCAAGGCTCTTTCGGAGTTACGGGCACGGGGATGTCGTTTTCCTTGGCGAAAGCTAGCAGCGCTTGCCGTCCTGGGAAGCGCTGGTAGAACTCGGCAATTCTCCACGGGGCAATGATCTGATGCGGAGGATATCACACAAGAAACGACAGGATTTTGTTTTTCAGAAACGAGGTCTGACAAGAGTGTAGCTATACATGAATAAAGGCTGTTTTTTGTTTTAGCAGTGCCGCTTGGCAGTCTGCTTCATAGCAAACATTCTTCTTCCAAGGCGTCTTTTGTGACCAAGCTTTGCAACTGGATACGCCTCATTGTTCCTTAAAGAACGCAATTCCAAATACGGGAAGCTGTTACCTTGACTTGGGGGAAAAGTGCGTAGCACGCCAGCTCGAACCGCACTTGATCGTTGCCCTTGCCCGTGGCTCCGTGCGAAATAAAGGTAGCGTCTTCGGCCAACGCGGCTTCGACCAAACCTTTCGCAATACACGGTCTGGCCAAACTTGTTCCCAGCAGATACCGGTCTTCGTAGACGAGGCCCGCAGCGATCGCGGGCCAAATGTACTCCTTGACAAACACTTCACGGCGGTCGTCGACAATTACCTAGGCAAAACTCGTGTACACTCGCATGCGAAGCTTATTCATCACGGTTTAACGGTGTTTCTATACTGTTTCAGCATAAACGACACATAGCCAACTCTTTACCTTTTTCGCTCCCAACTTTGTCGCCTTTTCACGAGCTACAGCGAAGTCTTCCTCTTGACCGATGTTGGCCTAAATTAGTAAGGCATTTCATGTTAGCTATCGAGCTGAACGAAAGTTGAATATGAAGCTCATAATTAATGCGAACATACAGTACAGTTAGTTTGGATGAGTAGTAGATAATCTATTACAGTACTGAATAGTCCATTTAAATACAAATGCTATAAGGATTAATTTGATTTGTGACATACCATGTAGCAAATAACTTCGTAGCCGGCTTGTCGCAGCCATACCAAAATGCAAGACGTGTCCAAACCACCACTGTAAGCTAAAATGACTCGCTTGGTCTCAGACATGGTTGTAACTTGCCGTTCTACTCCGCCGACAGGTTTTATATATGTATATATACCTTCAGAATTGGGACATCAGGTTTGAGACTTCCAGGACATCGGGCCTCGAAAGATCCCCGGCCCGATTAAACTTCTCGCGGTTTGCAGTTTCCTGACAAAGTGTGGGGTTTTCCGTACTCTGTTTTCTCGTAATTTTTTAACCTTTCGGGGCTTTTCGCGTTACAGTGTGAGGAAACCAGGGAAATTAACTCGCAATAAGCGGTTAAATTGTCGTTTACAACGGAAACAGCCCCGAGGGCTTGTTTATTATACCAGGCTTGACAACAATGGCTCTTTGGCGTGTGTCGTGTCTGACAGGTATTACGCACGGTTTTCTTTGCGCCAGAACGAACATAGTCGACTCAAAATGCAAGACTTTATAGCACTTGTTAGTTGGTGAAGGCCAAATGCATTGCATAGAAAAGCGACCTGGCTGTTGTTGGAGAAACATGTCATAAAGAACAACAAACATCCATGCCTGCGCCAGGACTTGTCTAAGGTACTGACTAGTATTTGGAGATCTGTACGATTGTGCCGTGAAAACAAAGAACTGAAAGAAAGTTTATAGTGAAAAGAAAGTTTCCTTCGAGGCACGCGAAAGTGAATTGGTCAGGTTGCGTTGGCTATGGCTTATTGGTTTCAGCGTAAGAAATTATTATAGAGTTACGAAAATCAACTAAAAATTAACCAAATTTCCGTTCATGGAAAGCGCTTCCTTGGCTGCTTTTTAGCTCATAAATTCCAATTCACGTAACATTGGCGTGGACTAACAATGGGTCCGCGTCTCCTTAATTACTCAGCCCTTCCTTAGCTAACAATCTCTCATAAGCAATTTATGCCCCTTTCATTACAGTAATCAATGAAGCTTTGAAAAACGTCCATTCCCTGTTCTTCGTATGCTCAGCAGAACTCGGCGTCATACGAGTTCGCATGACGAGCAGCTTGGTCTGTTCTAGCTTCACTTTTTCCTCTCAATACTGAAGCGCAAGCAAATGAGCATGATTAATCCGCGGCAATTCCCTGAAACGAGAATAGCGTGCCAACTTTGGATTCGCGTACATTAGTGTACCAAGAACATCACCAAAAAGAGTTGTTATTGTCACTTAAACAAAGGATCCCAAGAGAAGACAATACTTATCAGAGACATTTCGCGAAAACGTCTTTGTATTACAATTGCCACGCGACTGCATAGCATTTCCTTTCTTTGGCAGGGTAGCTTATATGAAAAAAAAAATAGCTTAAAGTTTGATAAGTTACGTGAAGTTGGATTTGGTTGAAGTTAGATCTGATAACCTTAGAGCTGAAAACGGTAAGGTAAGGATTAAGTGAGTAGAGGTTAGGTCAGTCTTTTCAGTGTTGAGTTTCTTAAGCAATAATACCCTTAACATCGACGTTACACGCCATACACAAGTCAATTTCTGCACAAGAATGCCTAAAAATGTGAGCAACAAAAATTCAACTGTATGATTCCCTCGTGTGGCAAATTGGCAACACAGCTAATCCTTGGTGTTGTTTTTGACCACGACTGAGTTGACTGCTCTTCATGCGGTTTCAAAAGTGAATCTAATAATCTAATAATTTATTCTCTTCAATTCTTCTTTCGCTTCAACATGTCTTTTGAAAGCACACAGCAGCTCATTGAACAGGGCCTTTTTATATCTTGTGAATGCAAAGCGGACGGTAGTTGATTTCATGGACAAAGTGAGGCAAAACACTGGGGACTGTTCCAACTTTTTCAACTCGCAGCCATTCAAAAGGACCTAATACACGCGAAAATGGGCAGTTTGTTTGGGTCACAGGGTACTTTTAAGTTTTGACAAGCCGTCATGCAATCATGTTAGCTTCTTTGTCAGGTTTTTCTGCGGGCTCGGGGGATGTACTGGTGAGGGACACTAGGGTTATGATCGGTTGGCCTCGTCTACCGTAATTGCTTGTTCGACAACGACTGGACTGCCCCACGGGAACATTTTTACGATTATGGGGTAATCCACTTGGTCTGCCTGTCCGAGGCCCGTCGGCTGCCACAGGCTTAGGGTTGGGACCCTCAGAACGGGTCCGCGATTGTCGCTGGGTAAGCAGTGACTCCGTGTTTCCGAAAACCTGGTTGTTGCAAAAGCGTTCCAATTTGAGCGAAGCAGGTTCCCCGGGTAGCCACGCCACGCTGCCAGTCGCTGCGGAACCCACGCTGCTCGCTTTTGGCGGGAAACGGCTCCCGGCACTGGGCCACACTAAGCCGGTGTTCGCACCCTGTGCTTCGCACTTATGCGTGGCCAACGGCACTGAGTGGTCGTCAGAAATGCAAGAACATTCATCCTCGTCGTCACTGGGGGCCCTGTCGTTCCTCATGTCCAAGTTCAAGTTGACAAAACTGGCCGGGCGATGACGGTTGTGGCTTTTTGTCTGCCTCGCAAGAGCTGTCGACGGAGCCGTTCTTTGACTGACGGCATATTCTTCTTCAGAAGACCGATGACTATGCATTGTTGCCCGTGCCTGGGCACTGTGGGGCACTTTAGGACTGGCCACTATTCCTGCGCCTTCCATGGCTAATCCACTCGGGCTAGCATTGGCAGCCCACAAAAGAGGATTGGCGCTACTGCCTAAGTTGTGCAAGCTGCGGCTGGGTTTGACCCCTGCTGGTTTGTTGGACCGTAGCGTTAGCTCCTCAAAATGATTCGTCAGAGCCAGAAAAGCCGGGTTGGCAGTGGATGCTCGCTTGCCGTGTTCCTTGTCTCTTTGGGACTTGCTTCTGGCCCACGGTGTTTTACGATTCTTAGCGAGGGCATAGTCGAAGCTGGGAGACGTTGACACAGCCACGTTGGCTCGGTCGCCGCACCACACTACATCATCCGTGTCATCCGAAATCGCAGGAGCGTGGTGACGGACGGGCTCAGGGTCCATGGTAGGCTCACTAGGTCGGAAGACAACTGCCGAAGAGCCCGCGAGGTCGGGAATGGGCTGCAAATTCCAGCCGTGATCCGCTAAATAAGCCCACAAGCGCCGGCGTCGTCTCCAGCATGCTTCGGTCATGCCTCGCTCTTGCTGAGCAAACGTAACTGGAGCTAATATCACAGAAGTGGGAGTTAATGGCTGCACTCTTGATGATGACGAACTTGAGTCACGTTGTCCCGGCCTAAGCATTAGGTCAGCGTCATGTTACTACTTGATGACGTTCAACGTTTCAATGTTTGTACTTGAAGCATGCACTGGTGAGTTTAGGCTTCTTGCGAGATTGCCTTGGTATGCTTTGGGTCACTACTTAAAGTGCGGTCAGCTTAGGCAAGTTTAAACGAAGTCGATTGCTGTCTCGTTAAACACTGGGCGATTCTTTTCAGACGTGGAAGCAGATCAGTAAACTCAAAAAGAGTACAGTGAGCATAGCGTTTAAAGACAACCTCCAGGGTTGGGGACGAACAGACATGTGGATGGGCTTTCGTTGAAGAGGCTTTACATAAGCACGGTCCTTCCCAGCGAACGCGTAGTGTGTATTGATTGGCAATTCAGTACCAGGCCTCAATGGCGGGAAAGAGAGGGCGTACGGGGTAAAAATTGCCTGTCTCCAACCCCTGCTATGAGTGTTAGGAAGGTTTGTTGCCGCTGCGTGCGCTTACGGTGTAATCGTGTCGCCTTAAAGCTTTTTGCGTTTACGCAGTGCAACTGACCCTGGAAAAAAAGCTAAGCAAGAAAAAGAAAACATTTTTTTTTTTGTCGAAGCTACATCCTTACGTGATGCAACACATAAGCATAAAAAATTCTTTAAGGTTTAACCGAGGCGTGCTTTTTCCCCAGCTTGTAGTACCTCCAAGGGTCACGGCCTGATTGAAGACCGTTGGGGAAGGTATCACACATGTAAATGTGGTGTAAAAGAGGCAAAAGCTTGGTTTATGAGTCAATACACGAAAAATCATGATTAACAGATCTAATCGTACTTCCTGCAATCATACGAGAAAGGATAGTCACATTTATGACACCGTTCTCTTTAAATGTCCTCTTTAAATGCTGCCACAACAGAGGCGAGAAGACAATTATAAATAAAGAAGCGCGAGTGGTATGGATCAGTGCGGAAGTACTTCATTATTTGGATTGTTCTACACTAGTTAGGTAGGCAGGTCAATGGCAAAGCTTCACTAGCTACCCTAATTTTGCTGGATTTTGGTGAGAAGAGATGTTTAATGGAAATGGCAGCGGATGTTCATTCTACGCTACATCTGAATACGAAATGATTGTGCGACGTCAGTCCATTCGATTCGGTTGCATTTTCTTGAATTACACCACTGTTGATACGTTAATGTCTGTTAATACATTAATACGAAGTCAATGATTATAGAGGATATTACGTTGTAAGATAAAGGACGATGCGTTTCTGGGGAAAGTTGACCTTGGCCCCAATAGCGTGTGTGGAATATGCTGCGTCATGATGACCAACAGGGCCAATGCCTTCGCTATGTTACATGACTTTCATTCTTCCGTTAAACAGGGACGAGTCAAGTGCTAAGGAAGACTCCACAAACCACTACGCAAAAGTGACTAATGTGAGTTAAAACTTTGACGAACAGTGATGTCTGCCTTAAATGATTGGAACTCGCCTGTCACGTGGCTTTTGGGCGGCCTCGGTGCTTTAACATTGCTTTACAAGTAAGACGATCAAAATAAAGTGGCTGTTGCCGAAAAGTCCGATTCTAAGCTTGGATAACGCAGGTTCACGACCTCCAACTTCGATCACTTCAGTAAACAGAACATCAAGGGGCCCAAGCCACGCCCTTTGGTGGGCAATTTGTGGGGAATATGGAAAGAGGTAAGGTTCGAAATGACTTGAGTTCGGCTAGCCATGACAAGTACGGTTGACTTATGAAAACAAAGTTACTTTTAGCTAGTTGGTCAGAGAGAGGTTTGGTTTATAAGTCGATTATAAAAGAAATAGTCGGAAATGTCTTCTTCGTTTCCTGCAATTTCGAAAATTACAGACAATAAAAAATGAGTCCCATCACGTCGGCATCAGATACAAAATGACTAACTTGATTAACGTAAACGCTGTGTTAAAAATCGTCAGCCTGCTCGACAACTGACTGAGGAGAAAGTCTCTTTTTTTTGGTAAACTGAATGTTCAATCTGGGGCCGCAGACAATCCCGGATTACGATCTTGAATTGGTGAAGGAGTACGGCAAACTGTTTGGCATGTTCGACGGTACCAAACCGAATTTGTTCATTATGGATCCTGAGCTTATTAAGCAAGTTCTCATCAAAGATTTCGAGAATTTCATCAACAGACGCGTAAGTTTACATTGCTGTAAACGCCGAAGTACTTTAGTACCATTCATTGCAGGACTTCTACTTCGAGGACAAATATATCCGCATGTTCTTGAGCCTCATGAAGGACCAAGAATGGAAAGAAGTCCGCTCGTCCGTGAGCCCAACTTTCACATCCGGAAAAATTAAACGAGTATCTTTAAAATATAGGAGCCTTCTTGTCCACTTTTTAAGCTTTTTTCTTTTCTTTTAGATGTCCCAGTTAATTCAAAAGTGTTCCCTTACATGTGCCGAAAAATTCCGCGAAATAGCGAAAACCACGGGCAAAATCAACGCTAAACAGTAACTTTGGCCGTCTTACACTGTTTTCTTGTAGAGAACTGACACACTTTTGTTATCTGAACAGAGAATTCAGTAACTTAACAATGGATATTATCGCTACTTGTGCATTTGGCATGAAAATCCAAAGCTTGGGCGACAAGGACGACCCCTTTATGGCCAAAGCTCGAGTGCTTTTCGACCCGCCCATCAATCGTACTCCCGGAATCCTTCTTCCATGTAATATCATTGGCTTGCTGGAGATTTTAGAACAAAATTTCTACTGTAGTCGTTTTTCCGACCCTGGCCACCAAATTAAGCCGATCTATCTTCTCCGTTAAACTTTTCGAGTTCTTTATTGACATCGTACGAGATGTGCTCAAAGAGCGCAGAGCAAGTGGGCAAGTGAGTCGTTACTTTAACACGGCGGAGCTTTTATATATACATTTTTCCGCAGAAATACGACGACTTTATTGACTTGGCACTGGAGTCAGTGGCAGAAGCATCGAAAGGAAATGCGACCACGGGCGGCCGAGTTTGGAACCAGGACGAGATTGACGAGATTGTAGTGGCGCAGGTCAGAAACCTACACAGTTAAGAATTAGCTAGAAATAATGTAGATCGTTGTTACCAGTCGGTTCTGTTCTTGTTGGCTGGCTACGATACCACGGCGACAACGCTCAACAACTGCATGTTCTACCTCGCCAAGAATCCGGATTTGCAAGAACGGCTGTTCAACGACATTCAAGAGCAACTGGACAATTTCGTAAGTCTTTTTCTTTTTCCACGGACGTCTACTAGTCGTCACATTTTGAAAAACAGTGGTTTGGGGCAGCGTTGACCCCGTTACGCAACGACTCTTGTTTAGTAATTGAACAGTTTTAGGGAGACATTACACATGAAATGGTCCAGAATGTTCCGTACGCCGAACATTTCGTCCAAGAAGTGCTACGCTTGCATCCGCCATTGATCCGGTACGGATAACCGTTTTTTTTTTTTTCAGTTTAGCGCAGACATGATTGGAACGAAAAGATCTAACGCTATAATTTGTGTAAATGAAATAATAAATTCTGTTTCCTGTAAAGGCTGGAGCGTACGTGTAATAAAGACACGCAATACGGCGACATTTTTATCAAGAAGGACTCCATCGTTAGTGTCCCGGTTTACGCGATACATCGTTGTGCAGATTATTACCCCGACCCCGACCGCTTTGACCCTGAAAGGTAAACCCTTTACTTGCGCAGGAAGTATGTCTTACTGTTTCGTTGAACGATTGCGCTTGGCTTGGTTTTAGGTGGACCCCGGAAAACAAAGCTACGCGGTCGCCATATGTGTACGCTCCTTTCGGTTTAGGCCCGCGGAATTGCGTTGGAATGCGCTTTGCACTGGAAGAACTCCGAATGGTTCTTTGCGTCATGGTTAGAGAGTTTCGCTTCTTTGAAGTCGACGAAACGCCAGTAAGGAAATCAGTACTCTTTTGGTGGCTGTTAATTAATTGACGATTTGGAAAATTGTTGCTTATCTAGGAAAAGGTTCAAGTCAGTGCGGGCTTTAATCTGTTGATGCAACCTACCAACATGATTGTCGGAATCGAAGCAAGATCGTAGACCAGAATGCCCTCTAGGACAGCGTGCCAGGAGTTCAAGTTTACAGTTCAAATGAAGTCTGAACGGAAACGGTTTGAGAACAATATTTCCAACATTTTTACATTTTTAACAATGTCTTCCCAGTGGTAAAAATACATTTCTTTCTACTTCGAAAAGCGATTCCTAGTTACTAATGGCAAGAGTAAGTTAACACTTGAGAAACTTAATTTTATTTCTAAATGACATTACATTACAGAATTAGTGGTAGCTCAACACTATAAGTTTTCGATAGTCGCGTTCCTTTTGTGGCGAACAGGTGTCTCATGAATGAGCTAGCATTTTTGTGGCGATGCAGTGGTAGTCGTCTTGAAAAAGTGCGGGCTAGTTAACGAAACTTAGCCAGGATCTAAATGGATCGTTGTCTTTCTCGGCGACGACTACGCGACTGTAGATCGCCTGGACTCCGTCTGACAGTGCTCTGGCTGCCCGGAGACCAACTGCAATGTCAGCGTTTTGTGCGTCCAAAGGCAGGTGTATGCCGCCGTACTCATTCTGGTCTCTAGCAGCAGGCCCAGCCTGCACCAACGTGCTCGCCACAAGTCCGCAGATGACCGTCATTATGAGCTTTTAGACAGAAATGAATGTATTAGGTAACTACACTTCTGTTCTGTTCAAGATCTTAATTACCTTGTTGGATAAAGAAGCAGCCATACCGAATCAAAAGCTTGTGCTCGGCTCACTACAGTTGATCTTTGCTGTGACGTTTGTTGGGTTTTGATGAGTGGAACGTCGACAGCGAAGGGCTTTTATACCGATCCCGGAGTCGAAAGTTGGTAGTACACTAATTAGGTTGGAGTGCACGACGTGATTCTTGTGACAAATTTTGTCTTTGTTTAAAAACGATACACACGGACGTGGATATCAATATAATTGAACGATTTTTTTTTTCAGGGGCTACGTATTTAATTTATTCCAAATGGTCACGTACCGCATTTTTGGTAATCAGTAGTGAGTTCGTAGAAACCACTTAACTGTTTGCAACTCAATTATTTTTGAGCCAGATCAACCTTGCAATAAGTCCCCAATCGCTATAAAATCTTGCGGCGTGATCTTCAAGGTCACCAGCGAAATGTGTAACTTGTGAAACAGATCACACTTTTTTTTTTTTTTTTTTACATGGAAATCTTCGAACCTTATACCGTGAGCTTAGCCGTTGAAGGCAAGTCTGGAATATGCGCCTTTGCGAACATAAAATGCATTTTTTTTACCTGCAACCTCATTAACGAGCCTTTAATTTTTCTGCGAGCGTCGTGAGAAAGGTACAGCCTAAGGACAAACACGTCTAGGTGAAAGTCGAGGTCAATTATGATAAAAATATTTTTCTTTTTTTGGACGAACGATTCTTTTACGCTGACAAGAATTCGTGATCATAGCAAGGTAGCCAAGAAAAGTTCCAGGCGATTACCACTACTTACGGTAACTTCCTCTGTCTAACGACGACCCGAAGCCTTGTTGGCGCCCCTGTTACAGAACCAAATTGTTCTGTATTTTTAAAATCTTACATTGCCATCACAATTTTTTCCCACCTATCCGTTCACATTACCGGTTATTGGTATACTGTGTTTTCCTTCAAAGTTTTGTAAAAGATTAATAACAGTAAAGGCCAAGGAAGGAATACGTTAGGTTACTTGCATAGAAAAACGAGAAAATAAGTAAAATCCGAGACAATCATGAGAAGGTTAGAATTCGGTGTCGGGAGTTTACAAAAGTTCTTACGTGTTTAGGGTGAACGCCGAGCATATTTAACAAAACCAGAAGAAAAAAAAGAAACTCATTACAATAATAATAATAATAATAATAATAATAATAATAATAATAATAATAAAAATCGTTCAGCAGATTCCGCCGGTGGTGTCCAGGAAATGAAGGAAGAAATTTAACTTGGCATATGCTCAACACTAATAAAGTACACTGGAAAAAAAAATCAAAGGAAATTCGAAACTCAAAACACGATAAAAGAGAAAGAAGCTAACGTACGCTTGGATGACTACTTTGCCTCGTGTTGCATTTTTTGTTTCGCTTGGTGTTTACCTTACTCGAGGTGTGGGTGCATGTGCAGTCCGACGGACTATTCGACTGAACAACGTAAAGGGCTACGGAAAACAATTCAGTAGTATTTACCATGGAAGAAACGCCATTTCCTTTTGTTTTTTTCATAACTAGCATACACTTTTAATTCGTTTCTCGTTATTTTCTAAGTTCAATCTTGTTTAAAAAGCCAACAGGGAACTTTCCTGGCCAGCACGAAACACGTGGAAACAATTTGTTGGGGATTGGAGCAAAGGGAAGCACTCAAAAATACTCAAAAAAGGACTTTCCTTGGGGGAACAAATTTCCAGTCTTCCGTCTACCTTGGAAACTATACAGCAGGCAGCTCCCTTGCGCTACAACGAGCTACGGGAAAGCTTATTTTTCTCTTTAAAAAAATCCACGAAAAGAAGGGGGAGTCGTGATTCGTTAGGTCTGACGCTCTTCTGGTTTTACTTCAGAGGAAGGGAAAAGAGCTACACAGAAACAAGGAAACGAGGCAGTAACGGATTGCTCTCTGGTTACTCCAAAACTTATCATCCAAAATGAAACAAAAACGGAGGGAAGCGCATCGCTAGTGGTCGGCTGCAGGTCTAAGCTCCTTGATTTGCTTGATTAAGTACGCCTTCTCATCGTTGAACTGCTCGTCTTCCGAACGGTCCGTGTGGAACTTGGTCAAAAAGTCGACCAACTTCTCTTGGTTCCGCAACAAAATGTCCAAAATGGGCTTGGGCTTATTGGGGTTGGCCACGAACACTTTGAAAACGTGGAACGCTTCGAATTGAATGTTGCGGGACTTTTCCTTCAGCATGTTCATCATCAACTTGAGATTATCCGGGTTGGAAATATACCGTGTCATCACCTATGAGCAAAAACAATTAGAGAGAATTACTCCCTGGCAACGCAAAATTTCGCATTTTCAAACCCATGCATTTCTATTGAGCCTAAAATTAACACTAAAAGGCTGACTTGGCTTGTTTTCTACTATGGAACGAATACACATATTAAAAAAATATGTGTAAGACTGTGAAATCTAGCCGTCTAATTGCCACATTATCCTTCGTAAAAGAAGGAAATCGGTTTAGTTGCGTTACGGTATGGATACTTTGACAAACTGTGCTCTCTATTTTCTTTCGAAACGCTCGAATCGAATCAATCTATCAAGAGACTCTTCTGAAAAGCAAGATCGAATCAGACAGAAAAAAACTACCACGTTTCTGGAATGATCGTTGACCTGGTCGGAAAGAAATGACTAAGAAACGGCATAAGTAATAGCTTCAACGAGACGAGAGAAAGGAAATTCATATTACGGTAAAGTTATGGCGGTCCAACAATAACTCGCCCAGGAGTTTCAGGCTTTGCCTTCGGGTGACGTAGTTCTCCGAGTTCAGCAAGTTTTGGTAGTGGGCAAACACTTTGTCGTAATTCGTTTCCAAGAATTCGGCACACAAAATCTTGTGTTTCGTCAACAGTTCCTATTGAGGGCAGAAATGAAGTCAAAAGTCATATACACATTTTAAAGAAAAATAAATCAATCAATCAAATAGAGTACGAAACTGATGAATTGTAATACTTTGAAGGTGGAAAAGGCATCTGAGGCTATGTCAAAGGTAGAAACTTCCACATATTTAAAAAAGCTGTAGAAATCCTCTGAATAGAGCAGGATCTTGGCCAGGGCCTCGTATCGCGCACACTCCCGTAACATGGTACCGCAATTCAGGGCGATATCTTGATGTTCGTACCTAAGATACAGCGCAACACGATGAATCAGATATGGTGGCTTACGAATATCACTTGCTTCCTGTTTCTTAATGCTCCTTTTCTGTACTCACACAAGGCTCACCTTTTTCTAGATTTTAAACCGAATTATGACGCAAATAAAACTGCGTAAAACAGCTAACCTAACCCAAAATAAGTAAAACTAACTTAAAAGCTACCTGTCTGAATAACAGAAAGAATAAAATACTAAAATAAGTCTTTTTCCCCCTTTAAACTGTTCTGACTTTCTAATATGTTTTATAATGATCTAAATATGAATGAATACGCTACAAAGTACGTAAGATGTGCACGTAGCACTTGCAGTCCAATCAGAATTAATTCATTTAACGTAGTTTTGTTTAAGGGTACCCATTAGGCAGCTTCTGTGAACCAGGGCCTTACAAATACGCTTACAAAGGCCAACAAAGAGTGTCTTGCACTATAATACAAAAGCAACTACATTTCAGGTTGTTTAGTTATCATTAACAGTATTTTTCAAATAAAAGAGTGTGTTTACCCCCGCACTAGCGTAAACAAGATCTCTGGTTTAGTGCAAATGTACTCGACCGTGGGCGTCCGCGTGCCAATTTGACGTCTGAGAATGTTGTTAAAAATCTGAGCCACATCTTTTTTCCCCTGAAAAGACGCCATTTAGTGAGAATCGCTACGCTGCATCACCTGTGGATGCGTTAACTGGCTTAATGTGAACTTACTTCAAAGTCTATGCGCGACAAGTTCTGAATGAAAAGCAAAAGCAATCCGGAATTGTACAACTCTTGGGCCAATTGCGCGACGACGATATCTGTCTGGGGCTCACTGTCTGACGTGCCATACAACATGTTTTTGATAAGAAGTAGGTTCTTGCTCACATCTTCTTGAGCCTAAGAAAGCGTTAATTTCCATGACTATTCATAAAACGCAGTTTCGTTTTTCTTCTTTCGCGTTTATTGCTTGATTTTTTTACCTATTACTTTTCATTATCTAAAACGTTTACTATTAAGCCATTATTATTGTTTGTATCTTAGTGTTTATGATGTTATTATCGATTTTACTTTCTCCAGTTTTTTGTCTCCCTTTTCCAAGGAAAGAATCGCCTCCTTCAGCGCTTTGACGACTTCAGCCGGGCTTTTCTGAGACTTCCCAAACAAAGGCATGTTGTAGGCGTTCCTGTAAGAAAAACAAAATAAATAAAAGAGATACAACTTGCCGCTGAAACACAGTCAATCCTTTTTAATAGATATTAACCTTATGGACATGTTTCATCACAGTAAGGTTGGGACGGCAAGCAAAACAGTGAACTTTTGTTAGGCAAGATTATGGCAAGTTTTCCAGAAACGTTTAGTTCACTCAGCGCTTTATATCTTTAAGACTGTTTTTACACTGCAGAAAAGCTAGATGGACTCGACAGGAAAAAGTGAAGCTACCTTGGGGTCTTATTTTATCGCCAAACCTTTTATCCAGGTGATAGCATATGACGTATTTCAATTAGCAGCTGATAAAACGCGCAAGGTAGCATGGAAAAATCAGAATGTACAGAACTGTGAGGTTTTACCTTGGGGATTTTCACGTTTTTCTCTCCCGTCAGCTGGACTAAAGTTTATTTTTCGATTTGGAAGTCCACTAGGTAGTCAACTTTTCACCTGGGGAACTCGACTCGTGTGTGCTTTCGGTTCACGAGATGGCGAGACCAGTTTCAGGTTGAAACCGCCTGAGACGCGGGAAATTTAGCCAAATCGCTGAAATCCTTGAAATAATTCCAATTTAGCTGCGTAAATATTATTTTTAATTAGCATTTCTTGCTCAAGTGTGAGTAGATGGATAAGAGGAAGTTCAGCCTTAAAGCTTATATTTAATTTCGCATAATAAATACAACTGTAAATAACTCGTTATTTAGTGGCTCGCCTAGCCTTTATTTTTCCCATTTCATTTTTTCTTATATGTCACACTTCATTTAGTTTTCTAATGTTCGTATTTTTACAGCACCAAATATATCCGATTGTTCCTTTGTTTCGAAGAGTTCTTGTTTATCCCGTTGCGCTATGCACAAAAGTGCAAGAAATATATGAGAACTTGGCTTTCCACGTCAGTCGGTTGCTGAGAAATAGCCTGCTTTTTCAATTGATATTCACCAGTGTAGGTCGGAGCCTATTATTGGGTATTCAGTTTTACGGTACTTTTTACAATAGCCTACTTGATTGGGTGGCGATTGGACAATGCTTACGCGTTGCCCCTGAGGGGAGTTGGGTGGAAGAAACGTTAGTCTGGAATCAGTCTTAGTTAATTTTCTTAATATTAATATAATCAGTCTTAGTTATTTTCGTCCGTTTAGGAAATGATGGTACATCTGGCCGAAACTGGTCGAGATTACGAGCATTGCCTTTCATTACAGCGTAAATTGGACGACGTCGATTCCGATATGCGCGTAGACGAGAAGCGTTTGAAAGCAATTAACGCTTTGGCCGACAAGCTGGTGCGCCAGGGCCACGGAGACGTGCGACCAGTGCAGCAACGTCGAGAACAGTTAAACCAGCGGTAAGACAAACCGTACGTGGCCAGAAAAACCATTTGTTATGCAAAAATTATGACTAGGTGGAAGGACTTGCAGGGCAATTTGGAGAAGTACCGAGACGCTTTGAGCGAAGCCTTGGAGCTCCATGCATTCCACCGAGATTTGGCTGATACGGGTAGCCGTATTTCAGAAAAAGCGGTCTTGTTGCAACCAGATGACAAGCTTCTGCAGGAAGAGGGGTCCTTGACGGCTGTGGAGGCGTTGCAACGTGGACAGGAAGCAATCGAACGCGATTTGACAGCCATCGAAGGCAAACTAAGAGTAAGACGCGTTTATTGGAGTCCATTATTATACAGTTTTTAGTTCCTTTGATTGTTTGGAACTGCTTGCAATTGTTTTAGCTCTATCTCTTATATGGGTCTATACTCCGTTATGTCTCGTTTTCAGTTATTTAAGCATTTTAGTAGTGAATCAAGATAATGTTAGATGTTAATATCGCATTGACAAATTTTCATCAGGAACATGAATCAGTAGCTAGGCGTTTGACTCGAAAGTACCCGGATAATTCTACTGCCATTAATTCACGCTTGTCTGACGCGCAAAACCATTGGCGCGAACTGCAAGATCTTTCAGCCCAACGCAGGGCTGCGTTAGCTGCCGCCTGTGTTCGCAACAAATTCGTAGAAGATTTGAAACAACTAGAAAGCTGGGTTCTGCGCATGATCGAACGAATGGACGAAACCGGCCTGGCCAACGATATTGCCACAGCTGAAGCCACGTTGCAGTTGCATCAAGAGCGTAAAGCCGAGATCGATGGCCGTCAGCACAGTTTCAGTGTCCTGAAAGACTTTGGCCACAAATTGGTGCAGTCGGAGTCCGACCCCGCCACCAGAGAGCATTTAACGAAGCAAGTGGCGCGTTGTGAAGAGCTACGACGGATGCTGGCTGCTTCTTGGGAAGAAAGAAGGCAAGTCTTGCTGCAGTGCTTGCAGAGATGCCAGTTTTTGGACATGGCCGAGCAAGTCGAGGCTTGGTTGGCGCGGCAAGAAGCTTTCTTATCGAACGATGACATTGGCGTAAGCATACTTTCTTTTTGTATACATAAGACATAATTGCAACGCAGTTGGTTTTGATCTATAAACCCGGCTACTTAATTCTCTCTGTGCAACTGTTTGGCAACGTCTATACTTCGACAGAATATTACACAATTTGTCATAGGACTCGTTGTCGAGTGTGGAAATGCTCATTCGCAAGCACGATTCCTTCGACCGCACGGTGGCAGCACAAGGTGGTCGCGTGGAAGAGCTCGAACGCGTGGCTCACGAGCTCACTTCTGGCACAGTCCCGCACTACGACGCCGTTGGCATTCTAAACACGCTGGACAACGTTTTGCGCGTTAAAGACCGCGTTCGCGACATGGCCGCGCAGCGTCGCCGCAAACTGCAGTAATCCAAACAGCTCTTCGTGTTCTTGCGCAACGTCCACGAGGTGGAAGCCTTTATTTCCGAAAAGATGCAAGTGGCCTGCGACGAAAACTACCGCGATGTCAGCAACTTGCAGAGCAAAGTTCAAAAACAGATCGCCTTTGACGCCGAACTCCAAGCTAACCGTCCTCGTGTCGCCAGTGTCACCTCTGAAGGGGAAAATTTAATCGCTGCAGGGCATTTTGCATCTATGGAAATCCGTAACCAGCTTGATACGGTCGAGTCCCTCTGGCGGCAGCTGCAAGAAGCGTCGGCGTTGAAAAAGAAGCGTTTGAATGAAGCGTACCAGGCGATGCTGTTTAGCCGTAACTGGGACGATTTGGAGTCTTGGATGGACGAAGTGGAAGAGCAGCTGCAGAACGAAGACCACGGCAAGGATTTGACATCCATCTCTCATTTATTGAAGAAGCACCAGGTGCTGGAAGCAGATATCAATGGCCACGCCGAAACCGTTGGAACCCTGAAAAATGGCGCGGATGCTTTCGTGAAGGAAAACCACTTCTTGGCGGAAGAAATTCTCACCCGGACGACAACCTTGACCAAAAGGTGACATTTAAAGTTAGATTAAAATCTTACAATAAAGTACCGAATTGAAATCGGAATGTTTCTTTTTTTTTTAATAAATAAATCAAGTGGAAATAAAGACAAGGGAAAGCGAAAGTAATATTTGCTAACTTGTTAACAAGAACATCTTGTGTTTCAGGTACCATTCTCTGTATGAGCCATTACAAATTCGTCGAGAAAACTTGGAAGATGCGCAGTTGTTCCATCAGCTATTACGAGACATCGAGGACGAAGTCACCTGGTTGAACGAGAAAGAGCCGCTGGTCAATTCAACGGATTTAGGCACGTCTCTCGCTTCGGTTCAGAGTTTGCAGAAGAAACACCAAGTCATCGACGCTGATATTCAGGCCCATGAGCCGCTTTTGCTGGCCATCCAATCTCGGGC
>JAGQDJ010000182.1:0-108459 GCA_022885665.1 Triops longicaudatus
TTTTTTTTTTTACTCTCCGTGTTTAAGGCTTCGTCGAGGCAGTTTATCGCCTTGACACAGCTGGGTTGTGATATGTGTGCATTTTCGTTCCCAAGAAAGTTTGCTCTATACATGTTATTACTTCTGGACACATTTTAACTTGATGTTGTTCGCTAGGAGTGAAATGGTTTCCTGTTGGGGCTACCGTACCTATTCTAATACCATAGAACTCGTTTTTTTAATTGAACGATGGCTGAAGCGGATTCCTCCTGAAGACAAGAAAACTAAAAACGTCGTATGGGCATCTCATTGAGGAAATTTCGAACCGAACTTCCACTGAAAGCCAGATGACTTTTCTTATGATAAGGTGTGCTGTTTCGTTTCAACGAAAGTTTGTATTACATGTCATTAGATTTTGGGACAAATTTGAACTTCTTGCTGTTTTCTAGGAGAACATGCTTTTTCTGTTGGCTACCCGTCTTTCGGACGACTTAACAATTTGAATACACATTTCTCCTGCCAGAAAACAAGGCGTTGTATGGGCATCTCAGTGAGAAAATTACGAACGTAACATCCGTTTTTGAGGAAGCCAGTGTGTGTTTTCCTCTTGTGCAGGCGAACTTCTGCCTGTTGTGACTTTTCTATGCTATATAAGCGGCCCTTTGGAAATATTTCCTTAGTTACTTTATCTAAGGTACTTTCTGAGGTACTTTTCAAGTGAATGTTGATAATTTTATAAACTCCCAATGAATTCAACTGTCTGCTTTGCTTAAACCAATGAGTTTTTCTTAGTACAGCCTTCATAATGCTTTCAATTCTTTCAGATTAAATTTATTCGACTTTGTTCAAGCAGCAAGGAAAGCCTCCAGTTTGAAGCCTTCAATTTTAAAAGGATGGTCTTTACTAGCTCGGATCATCATAACTCAGCAATATGGCGAAGCGCTTGAAAAGCTAACTAGATGCTAGGAGGTCACCAGCTTGGGAGAAAATCGGCTCCATTTGGCAGCTCGTGTTGCCAATGCAATACAGTTCGCCGTTCAGGAAAAGAACGATCAGCTGTGACCGGCTAGTCTGGCATGTTATGAGCCGGAGAGCAGGAAGAGTGAAAGCCGACGGAGTTTTCTCCCGGTGTTTGTCCATAAGCGGGCGAGCAGGTGGATGAGAAAGGCCTCGGGGCTGTTTGACTGAATTGTTTTCTGTTTCTTCTTCCCACTGTAGGCCGTTTTTCCATGTACATACTCTCGACCAAAAGTGACCTGTTCTTCTTCAATGAAGTGACCTTGTTGGAATCTTGAGCGAAGCAAACCACAAATTAATTTAATACTAGCTCCCATGCTCGTTCTTTACAGAATCAAGTGAGTTTTTTCGTCGGTGCTGACGACAGCAATTTCACGCCTACTCTTACTGTAGTAATTTACTATTTACAAACGAAATAGAAAATTGTGTTTATTATAAAAAGGACGTCTTTATTTGTCATTTGGATATTTGTACAATTCATAAAAAATCTTAATAGACACGCGTGTTGGTCGGCTTGGCGGGCGCTGGAGCACGTGGCGCAGCTTGTGCGTGATATTTAGGAGCGTAGTACTTATGTACCTTAGGTACCTTAAGAGCCTTTGGAGTGGTAGGAGCCGCTGTAGTTGGTACCTCGTATTTCGGAGTTTCTACTTTGGGAACAACAGGAGTCCCTGGTGCCTCGTATTTAAGAGTAACTTTTTCAGTCTTCGGCACATCGTAGCTTGGAGTAGCAGAAGCCATTGGAACAGGTACAGCAGGCACTTCGACTTTGGGAGCTAAGTACTTGGGAGTTTCGACTTTCGAAGCTTCGTATTTTGGTTTGTCGACTTTAGGTCCTTCAACTTTGGGAGCTACGTATTTGGGCGTTTCGATTTTGGGAGCTAAGTATTTCGGAGTTTCGATCTTAGGAACTTCGTGTTTTGGTTTCTCGAATTTCAGAGTCTTGGACTTGCGAGCAGCGTACACCGGAGCATCAGCGTACATCTGTTCGGCAGCGTCGTATTTTGGAGCTTCAGGCTTAGGAGCAGCAGGAGCATTTCCGTACAATTGTTGAGGGGTGAGTTTAGGAAGAGAGGGCAACATGGCGGCAATTGCGGCTGGTACAGGAGGTGGAGTCGGGAGGTGGCTACCAGTGACACGGTATCCGTTCTCGTCAGCGATCCAGCTCATTTGGATCTTTTGGCCGTCAGGCGTGATCCACGAGGATGATCCTTGAGCAACGCTACCAGCATCTTTACCAATTTGCTTCTGGTACAAGCTTTCGTCTCTCGTAATTTGGTCCGAACTGGTGTAACTGTTAATTTAATAAAGAAAAATAAATAAAAAATATTTAAATAAATCAAGTATTAAAAAGCATTAAATAAATAATAAAAAGTATGATAACTAATTATAAACAGAAAAGAATTAAATAAATATAGAAAGATTTTTGAAAATTATTGTTTGGTGACGTACCTGAAACTTGAGCTTCCGTCCAAATTGCGAATGTCATCCTGCTTCACGATGGTAGGGTACTTTGGTTCTTCGTGAACGTATTTGGACTCTTCGTTGACGTACTTGTGTTCTTCGTTGTAACCGTAAGGAATGGCTCCAGCGGCTGCAACAGCTACTAACGCGGCGAGGATGAAGAACTTCATTGTTGGCTCGTTGCCAGAAAGTGTTTCTTGTGGAAAAGCTAGTGGAGTTCTGATTTTTCGCTGGCATTACGGTGCTTTTATATGTAAATCTATCAGTTTGTTTTCACTTTCTTGGGGGGGTTGTGACCTTGTTTCGTGCCAGAGAAGATCAAGGTCAGTATGCAGGCTACATGTTTGTCTCGTATAGCGGTCGGTGCGTGCAGGGACTCAAGGTCATGGACGACGTGGTTTGCTCTTTCGCGTGTTACCACGGTTAACGTGTGGTCGAGCTTTGCATATTGTCGTAGTCAATTATAATGGGGAAGAAATGATCAACCTCAAATGTCCAAAATAATTACGTACGAAAACCCCTCACGAACCAAAATCCTGAGTACGGTCCTGGTCATAACTGTTTCTGTCTCATATCAGTTTGCATAGTTCGTTTTCTTCTTTTTTTTTAAATTAAGTGTGACCTGATTAAGGCTGAATTGATTTCGTGGTACCGTTACAAATATTTTAAGGCCAGTGTATGTCGCTCTTATCGGCGAAAAACGTAGGAACGTTTCGTGAGCGATTTCTTGGAGAGGATTTTATATCTTTCAAAGCATTTGTGATAGTAAAGTTATGCTATATACTGTAAATGATATACAAGTGATTTTTTTTTATTTCTTGCGGTTCGGGAAATGTTTCCGCTTTTAATAAGAGAGAATCCAAGTTCGGCCGATTACGCATCACTTAAATAGAAAAAATAGAAAAAAAAATAAAAAATGTTTTCAAAACGGTGCTCAACACTGTTATGAACGAAGAATTGCAAAAAATTATGTACACTATTGCCGGAATTGTGAATTTAATTGACTAACGCAGGATTACGCGTTATCAATTGACTTATGTCACAAGAAAGAGGACTCCATTTCATAATTTACTGTCAATTTTCTATATTTATAGAAATAAATATATCTCCATCACATTCACACGCATCGAAAATTCCTAGTATTTAGCGGGGGCGGGGTAGGCAGGGGTGGGGTAGGCAGGGGTCGGGTAGGTAGTGGCGGGGTAAGCAGCGGGCTTGTAGGCGGGGGCAGCATAAGTGGCGGGCTTGTAGGCAGGTTTGTATTCAGCGGCATATCTGTAGAAAAACGAAGGGAATTAAATTTAGCTTTTTTTGTTTTCAAAGACGAGGAATTTGAAAGAAGCTATAAGGCTAACGTACCCGTCGTACTTAACGTCAGCAACGTAGCCGTAGCCTTCATCCTTGTAGGTGACGGTCTGAGTGCGACCATCGGGCAAGAGGACCTTGTAGCTGCCGGACACTACCTTAGCGTCGCTGCTCTCGGAGTGAGAGTAGTGGTTGTAAGAAGGTTGGTCATCGACGGCGTAGGAGAAGCTGTAGGGCTGGGCAGCCTAAAATGTACATTGAAAACAGTGTTAGTTGCTTTTGCACTCTTTCATTGTAGTTAATCTTTCATTGTAGTTTTTTTTCGATTTTTGTGTGATTTTTTATGATTTTTTAAAAGTTCCATTATTTTGAAAGTACGATATAGGGATAGCTTACGTATTCGTAAGTCTTAGCGGGGTAAGCGGGCTGATAAGCAGGCTTGGGGTAGACTTCGACGGCGGCAGCCGCGGCGACCAAAGCAGCGAGGATGAGGAACTAGAGAAAAATCACTTTAGTATTGTTCTATTTTAGTCAAATTGACAAAATGTCTTACTTTCATGTTGGAGAAGTGGATTGATATTCAGCTGGCGATGAACTGATGCTCTCTCTAGCTCTCGGTTCGCGTTTTATACAGATTCGAAAGTTACCATGAGAATGTGCTGTGGTAACAATGAAAAATGAAGCAAGTAACAGAGGCGCTGCCCTTGCCTTAGGCCACGTTGGATGAGAACGTCAAATAAAAAGTAGAGTATAGAGTCTGGTATCCCGTTAGGATAACAAAGAATGCGATTTTTTTCGTCTGTTTGAGTGGCTTACGTGTTGGACACGGGAATTAATAAGTCAGATGGCGGGGCGTTAGCACAGGCCACCAAGGACGGAATATAGAGCAAGCGTGAAGGACGTAGCTTTTACTTTCTATGGGGAACAGACTCTGTTTCTTCGACTGTGCTTGGCATGGAAGTAAATTCTGCGATATATTAAAATTAAATTCGGCGGTATCCATTGTATAATATTAATATCTTAACTTGCTCTTGCTTTTGCACTTACTTTGTCGCTAAAACTTAGCTTGCTTGTATTTGTTGCTCAGAAATTATATTAAAATGTGAATTATAAGTAACAAAGTAATTCGTAAAGGAAACGCACGCTTAGTTTTACCGAAACATGAATAAGCATGAGTTTCGTGTGTTAAATATAAAACCACAGTAAACAACCGCACTAATAGGTGGCGCTATGACAAGTTTTGTCATCGTGAAAACAAAAGCGAGATCCGTCGGGAGCCGTTTGTTCTGTAGAGAAATACTTCACGTTTTAAGTGACAATCGTACATTTATCATCAGCATAATCGGTTCCTCAGAAATTTCGCACGTTTCGTTTCAAACTTATCTGTGCATGGAATAGATACTTGAAACCACAAGAGTCAAAATAAACACAAAATTGTCAGAAATAGCGCCAGTTTTGTCTCGTCAAAATATTGGATGTCGAATAAAGAAATTATCATCATCGTCAGGATAAAAGCCCAATAGATTACGTGCTTGCTTAGCAATGACCGTGCTTTTATGAATTAAAACATTAATCTGATTAATGATTCTTCCAGATTTTAAAAAAATTGAATTTGTGTGTGGCCTTTTTTAACTTGTACATATAGTAAACTTTCGTATAATGCTTGAAAAGTAAATTCGCTTCTGAGTTAGAAATTAAGCTATAATGACTAAAGTTGTGTGAGAAAGGTAATGCTTTCACATTTCGCACGAACACGAGGCTAAACTTGAGTGTCTGGACTCGTTAATCATGAATAAATCAATACCAAAACTTGCAGACCAATTTCTATATTTACAGAAATAAATATCTCTCCATTACACTCATATTGATCATTGTCGAAAATTCTTAGTATTTAGCGGGGGCAGGGTAGGCGGGGGTGGTGTAGGCAGGGGTGGGGTAAGCAGCGGGCTTGTATGCGGGGGCAGCATAGGTGGCGGGCTTGTAGGCGGGTTTGTATTCAGCGGCATATCTGTGGCAAAACGAAGGAAGTTAAATTTAGCTTTTTTTGTTTCAAAGATGAGGAATTTGAAAGCCATTATAAGGCTAACGTACCCGTCGTATTTGACATCAGCAACGTAGCCGTAGCCTTCATCCTTGTAGGTGACGGTCTGAGTGCGACCATCGGGCAAGAGAACCTTGTAGCTGCCGGACACTACCTTAGCATCGCTGCTCTCGGAGTGAGAGTAGTGGTTGTAAGAAGGTTGGTCATCGACGGCGTAGGAGAAGCTGTAGGGCTGGGCAGCCTAAAATGTACATTGAAAACAGTGTTAGTTGCGTTTGCACTCTTTCACTGTAGTTCATTTCCCGTTTTTTTTCGATTTTTGTTTGATTTCTTATAATTTCTCAAAAGTTCAATTTCTTTGAAAGTTAAGCTAGGATAACTTACGTATTCATAAGTCTTGGCGGGGTAAGCGGGCTGATAAGCAGGCTTGGGGTAAACTTCGACGGCGGCAGCCGCGGCGACCAAAGCAGCGAGGATGAGGAACTAGAGAAAAACCACATTAGGATTGTTCTATTTTAGTCAAATTGACAAAATGTCTTACTTTCATGTTGGAGAAGTGGATTGGTTTTCAGCTGGTGATGAACTGATACTTTTACTTACACATGTTTCGCGTTTTATACTAGTTCGAAAATGGGTATGTGAAGGTGCCGCTTTGATGCTTGTAATGCAGTAGCCAATAGTTGCAATGAAGCGAGTAACGAAGGCGCAGCCCTTGCTTTAGGCCACATTGGATGAGAAAAAAAAGGAACTTACGGACAGCGGTATCTCGTTACATTAAAACGAAAGTGATTTCTTTTTCTTCTTGCAGGTCAGTGTGTCAGTGGTGGGAATTGAGAGGGCGTGACATAATAGGTAGACATACAATGACGGAATGTAGAGCAATGTGAAGGACGAAGGCTTTTACTTTCTTGGCCGTAGAAGAATGTGGTTACGCTTGATCAGGCGGCTCAATGAATTTTAAATTCAGTATATTAAATTGAAGCGTTTAATAGATAAACTTGAAATTTTTATTAAACTGAAAAAAAAAAACGGTAAAGAGTGCTCAAATTCTTATGGTGCGACTCTACACTGATCTGTCGGCTTGTCGGAACACGCACACTTTTGCCTCCTGATGTTACTGTTTGTACTAAAGTGAAAAAATAAGTTTTATTACCACGTACGGTGTGTAATACATGCAAACGAGACATAAATTCGCGAACGTTGAATGTGGCAAATTTAACTACAATACATGTAAAACCGCAATTATTCGAGTCTATTCGAGCGCAGAGAGAGAAATTAGCGTAAAGCAGTAAGGAACATAGCTCTTATTTGTAGAACTAAATTATAGAACTATATTTCAGAACTACCTGTTGAGTTCTCGAAGTCATAAAGTAATTTAAAGTGAGTTTATTCCAAGTCAAGTTTATTTCATAATTGCCTTTCTTTACTTTAGTAATGGAAAGCAAGTAGTCATTTCTTCGAGGAACAAACTTAGTCACGAACGTGCTGTTCATTTTGCCGTAGTGAATTTTTTATGTATTCTTTTTATTAAATTTTCGCGTGCGCCATCTCATTTGAATGAAAAAATGGTAAAGTTTGTTCTACCTTCACTTTTTGATTCCCTGAATTATTCACGTACGTCATTGGCGAGCTCAACCAAGTGGGAATCACAATTTTTATATTGTTGTCAGCTTTTACCACAATTTCAAGTGTTTCGTAAAGTCGAAGCATCCAGACTGAAAACTGTTTCACGCTCAAAAGCAGAACATCGATTCCTTTTCTTCTCTTTCTTCAATATCGTAGCTCTATTCACTACCCAATTCAAAGATTATTCCCGATATGAACGCAAAACGCGATGTTTAAATTTGCAGTCAAATTTCTGTATTTATAGAAATAAATATCTCTCCGTTACATTCACACTCATCATTGTCGAAAACTCTTAGTATTTAGCGGGGGCGGGGTAGGCAGGGGTGGGGTAAGCAGCGGGCTTGTAGGCGGGGGCAGCATAGGTGGCGGGCTTGTAGGCGGGGGCAGCATAGGTGGCGGGCTTGTAGGCAGGTTTGTATTCAGCGGCATATCTGTGGTAAAACGAAGGAATTTAAATTTAGCTTTTTTTGTTTCCAAGATGAGGAATTTGAAAGAAGTTATAAGGCTAACGTACCCGTCGTACTTAACGTCAGCAACGTAGCCGTAGCCTTCATCCTTGTAAGTGACGGTCTGAGTGCGACCATCGGGCAAGAGGACCTTGTAGCTGCCGGACACTACCTTAGCATCGCTGCTCTCGGCGTGAGAGTAGTGGTTGTAAGAAGGTTGGTCATCGACGGCGTAGGAGAAGCTGTAGGGCTGGGCAGCCTAAAATGTACAATGAAAACAGTGTTAGTTGCTTTTGCACTCTTTTATTGTTGTTAATATCTGCTTATTTTTTTTTCGATTTTTGTTTGATTTCTTATGATTTTTAAAAGTTCCATTATTTTGAAAATACGAAACAGGAATAACTTACGTATTCGTAAGTCTTGGCGGGGTAAGCGGGCTGATAAGCAGGCTTGGGGTAGACTTCGACGGCAGCAGCCGCGGCGACCAAAGCAGCGAGGATGAGGAACTAGAGAAATTCACATTAGGATTGTTCTCTTTTAGTCAAATTGACAAAATGTCTTACTTTCATGTTGGAGAAGTGGATTGGTATTCAGCTGGCGATGAACTGATGCTCTCACCTACTTCTGATATCAGTTTTATACTAGTTTGAAAGTTAGCTCGTGAAGGTTACGTGGTAACGTTTGTGGTACAGTAAGCTGCAAGTAACAGAGGCGCTGCCCTTGCTTTAGGCACGTTGGAAGAGAATAGATGAAAGAAAAGTAGAGTATATGGAGCGCTAACCGGTATCCCGTTAGGAGAAAATGAAAGTGATTTTTTTCTTTCGCTGAGTGACTGTGTTAATCAATGGAATTGGTAACTGGGAGGGTGTGATCTAACTTCGGTTTAGTTAAGAAAAATTTCGTTGCGCCTTCTCTTAATATGCACCGTATGGTTAAAATGCAAGTTTATCCATACATAAGTTTCGAGTTTAAAAACAAATTTCCAGGACCAAGCCATGTGACTGACGTGAGTCGATGCAGTAACGTATTCATTGCAGATAATTTATATCTATTTTTCTTTCTGTTTTTTATTCTACTATTAAGTTTTCCTCCTATTCTTTTACAATGGCATAAGTCCTGTACCCTGTTGCCCGATGGAGATACAACAGAATCGATTCCGATCTTTGGTAGATGTTACGGCCGCAAGACTTACCTCGTTCTACGCAACGTTTATTATCCTAACCTTCGCTATGGGAAGAAACGAGTGTAATCTTGTGTTGTGTGAATTAGACTAAGTGCTTTCACCGTGTGTGCCTTTGCGTACTACCCTTATAAGCAATTAAGTTCTGTAAATTGAAGACGCACTCTGTAAAATGCTGCATAAAATAGATTGAATTAATAAGGCATAGCAATGAATCTTGCCGCAAGATTGATATTTAATTCGAGTTAATCTGACTTTTTGATGTAACTACGGATTCGTGTTTTACGTACTTGTTTTTTTATTACGTGTTTAAAAATTAAGTTATTAAAGTTATTAAGCTATTAAGCTTAACTTATAAAAAAAAATAATTTAAAATAAAATAACATTCAAATTACCAAGCTACCGAAAGTCATTTGATTACAGGTTTAAAAGCTCTATTGGTACGTGAAAAAATGTTCGTTTGCTTCAGACATACATTTTCCGTGTTTGTGGTGTTCCGCAAAGGGATATCAGGACAGAGCTTAACATGTACATGAAAAATAGGTTGTCTTTTTACAAAACGTAAAAGATAATAATAATCAGGAATCGAAATGGAAACCCTTGATTTTTGTCTTGGCTGAGGGTTAGGACCTGAAGGAAACAGGTTGTGGCAGCGATAATACTATCAAATCAAGAAACCCAGGACGTCCGGCAAAGTCGTCAACAGTTAGGATGAACCAAGCAAAAAAAGTACGAAAAAGTCTTTTTTGCCCAATCTAGCCTTGACAGGCGTGACACAATGTTGTGTCACGCAGTTACAGATAATGTCAACGTTATTCTATTACTTCTTACATGGTGGTCTTTCTGCAACGCAGCAATATGTAAGTAATCTAACAGCGAGTTCAGTTTACGTTTTCTTTACCGGCTTACCGATATTTTCTCCTCGATTTCTGGATAGCAAATCTACCATGTGGATTTCCGGGCAAACCAACTAACGAGAAATTAATTTCGGAAGAAAAGATCCTTTACTCGGATGGTGAAACGGTCGAGTACGACTGTCCAAAAAGTTATGCGGTCTTTCACAATGGCAATAAAAGTAGAACCTGTAACAACGGCTCATGGTCAGGCGAGATGCCGTTCTGTAGTAAGTAGACCACAGTTTGCAAATTGAATGTGCAATCTCACGTGAGCAACTTCTAGATCCAAGTATAACATTCGGCAAGGAAGTCAAAATCTTTCAAAATCATACATTACTGAATATATCCAATCTGGGATATGTCGTCGATAACAATCGTGCTACCTGTTTAGACCTTGCGCCGCTGGGAAAGAACATGACCGGGTGGCTGCAAATAAGTCTAGGAGAGGTGTACGGTGTTCGATCACTTGAAGTCTACACCAGAAGTAATGTGATGATTGATAGCTCCAACACTTACCTCTGCCATCAACAGATGACGGGGCTTTTGATTTTAAAATATCAATCAAAGACACTGCGAGGAATAAAACAGAAATCTGCAGACCCCAAACAATAAAAGTCAGCGATTCTGTGAGAAAAATAAAATGCAGAAAAGCGTCCAACAAAAGAGGTTTTCCTGCTGGAATTCCTGGCGATACTGTCATCACTGAAGACGTTTCTATTAAAGATTTGCCATTTGAAATTTGTAACGTACGCCTATATGTCTATTACGGTAAGCTAAAGCAAAATACTTTGTACTAATTGTTTATTTTGTAGTAGCAGATTTTATTCCGTTTTGAGAATTTTCGTTATTCAATTCTCTTTAAGATCACTACAACTTTACGCAAGCTGTCATCTTACTATTTGCAAAAGTTCGCCTTTTGTACCGAACTAATAAAATAGAGAAAATGCACCTTTTTATAAGTTTATTTATACGTTTTTTATACGAAGAGTATGGTTCCCCCCACATTTGCTTGTAACAACGTTCTGTCATCTAAATTAGGGAATACCGACTGCGGAATACCTGAAGCTCCAGCGTTCGGCTCAGCGAAGTACGTTTCGAACAACACAGTTCAGTATGACTGCCAACCAGGCTACACTTTAATAGGACCCCTAAACCGGACTTGTGATCCTGATGGGGTGCACAATACTTACTGGCCGGAGCGAAAAATGCCGATATGCAAACTAGACATTGCGTCAAGTAAAACAAACAATTAATTATAAAACTGTTATACTTCTAAATGGGCAGAAATTGGTCCCTTATTTATTCTAAAAGACTGCTCTTCCCCGATTGTACCCAACGGCCACGTTTCGTACGATCTAGCACGTAATGCGGCTGTAATCGACTGCGATAAAGGCTTTGAACTGGTTTCCGCCAAAGTCTTGCTTTGTGTCCAACCTGGCATTTGGCTAGACTATGCCAAGGATGGACAGCACTGCAAACGTAAATGTCTTATAAATGTTAGCTCTGTACATTTCACAAGTTTCGTGTAGGTAAAATTTCCTGCAGTGCACCACCAGCAGTGCCACATGCCGAAGTAGTTAAGACTCATGTTAACTCACAAATTATTCAAGCCATTTACGCCTGTGAATCGGTGACATCACCCTCCAGTAAAATTCTTATTTAAATAAAAAAATAAAATAAAAAAAAAATAAAAAAATAACATCTTAACGTAGAGATTGGACTATCGTATTGCCTCGAAAACGGTACGTGGTCCGAGTTACCCGAGTCTTTTCGTTGCGACACTTTAGCCACTACGTATTATTGGGCCATAGCTTTGATTTGCGCTGCAACGCTGTCTGTAATTTTCTTTGCCGTTTCGGTATTCTTGGCCTGCAAATTGTAAGAAAACAAGCTTCCTTTCTAAAGTAACTCATGAAATGTTGCTTAATGTATTTCGCTTTGTTAGAAAAGCGAATGGGACAAAACTGGAATCTGTGGAGAGAAGTTCGAAAGATATAATTGTTCAATTTGAGGGAAGAAACGACAAAATTAGCTTCAATCCGCCGTGTCCTCGAATGGAAAGTACTTGTGATTCGAAATTACTACTGGACGCAAGTCCGGTTTACGAAGAACTATACGTATACGATGATATAAGGTTGCAAGAAGGTTCGCGAAACCAGAAACGGGAAGAACGCCGTGGGACAGATGCGATATACGAAAACGTATAAACGACATGTTATGAAAATCCGAAAGAATGTGAGCTCTCTTACGAATATCAAAGTTTTCATGTCAATGATTAGCTTTGTTGTTTTTTTTTTTTTTTCTTTTTGTTTGTTTACCAAAATTGTTCACCTTTTGGAAAGTATTTATGAAAACACATAAACAGCTTCAAGGCTTTTCATTTCTATTTGTTTTCATGTACATGTTTCTTAAACCGTGAGCTTTAGTGGCAAAACTGATGCGTATTTTCATGCAATTGTAACACTTTCAGATTAACTTTTCGCTTCTAAGCATTCCGTCGTCCCTTCTAACGAATTCTATTATAATCGTGAATGTGTTTTTACTCCATTTCTTGCTTAATAATTTCGTATTAATTGAAGACACCTTGAAGACATGTTTTTTTTTTTTTTTTTTTTTTTTTTTTAACGGGTCAACAGACTTAGTCTTGAATAGATGAGAGACAGCACAATGTGTGTACTTTTCTGCTCTTATTTTTCATTTATTCAAATAAGCTCAGAAAAGTTCTCCAATATCGTCTCGTATAGCTTGAAAATACTAATCTTTTTAACAACCTGAATATGCACCAACGAGATCTTCGTGAAATTATCGCTGCCACAAACACTGGGTTCTAATGAAATGCATTCTTGCCGTTTGAGTCACCTTGGCATTAATCCCATTGACCAAACATAATTTTCAGAGGGAAAAAATATCGACATGCTAGAAAACAATTGATTAATTTCTCCAGAAAACCTTAGTCAAGTTTATAGTAATTTCAAGTCAAGGTAAAATATTATTAGCGACTTAATAATAAAAATTTGGCTAAAGCAAATGAAATGTGCACGTTCTCGAAGTTCAAAAGTCCAAAATACAGAACGGATAATGCTTCTTTTATTGTTTCACTGTTTTTCTGCTTGAACTTTGTTTCCTACACTTAATAATAGAAGGCGGTCCAAAACCCACCAACACAGTCATGCAAGTGGACAAAGGTATTTCTAAATGTAAGCTTTTCAAAACATATGTTGAAACTCACGAAATGTCCCACGCATGCAAATACATGCTTTTGAGTTGTTTAAAAAACAAGTCAAATTCCCCTAAAGGTTTCACATTGGATTCCTGTGTTTGCTACCAATAGCCACAGTACTGCGAAAGTCCTTCACCGCAAGACATGGGTTTGCTCCTCTTAACTTTTGTAGTGTACGTCTGTGTTTTGCAGATTTACCGCTATGGTACCGATGGTGCTGAAACGTACTGGCATATAATAGCTACGAGTTATTATTACAAAAATTACCGAATGATGACTGACACAAATTTTAAACAACTTTACATTTCCAAAGGTAAAATATCTGTATGAAAAAAAGACAATTATAAAATTGTGCAATTTAGTTACACCGAAAATTTGGGCTCATATGGATTGCGCCAAAATTTGCGCTGCAGACAAGAAATGCATGGCGTTCAGTTTCTACGAAAAAGAAACCTACTACGCATGCGACTTGGCGCAAGATAGTTACTGCACCAATCAGCCTGGGAAAGCCTTACTAAGCTACAATGGCAGTTTTGTGTGGGATAAGATAAATCCCGGCATGAAAAAGGGTTGTTACACGCCAGGACCAATTGCTTGCGAGAAAATACGACCGGGATGTGATGGAAATTATCCTAATTGTACAAGTTGTATCAACACTTGCCTACAGTGTAAGAACCGATACGGCTTTGGACGTAAGTTATATGAAAAACATTTACCTCAATTTTTTTTATTTTATCATTGTTTTTCTGTGTTTGATTAAAAGAATATCGAACATGCCTGTTGTGGCCAGATGGAAGCGGACTCGATTCGGAACCTGTTGCTGTTTTATGCAATGATGTCTTCACCACATTGGTTCACAGGGAAATTAATAAGACTACTGGTGGAAGTTTAATTGATGTTCAGCTGCCCTTTGAAGACTGGGGTCGATTGGTACGAGGAAATAGTAGACAATGGCTTCGATTCGTCCAGAGAGCAGACGGGGGTGGTTCCCCGCAGGCTTTATATACCGTGAAAGATATTGACCAAAACGGAACTTTGACTAATGTCTCGTTCTCCGGTGGAGACGATATCCTAAAATTATCTGGTCAATTTGTACAGACCTTACCATTTGTCACGGTCGTAAATGATACCTACGGATGTGGGTCATTTTGGCTAATAGATCCTAAAAACGCTACCTATTGTCCAGGTGGGCCAGTCCGAATGTTTGGCACGCCTATTCACGATGGTACGAAATTAATTAACAGCGGCATACGTTTTGGAGACTATCACACTGGCTATACTTTTGTTGAAGCGTGGATACATTTATATCCATATTAACTTTAAGTATATAAATTAACAGCATGTATTGAAGCAAAACACCAGGGGCGGAGTGCCTTGTGGCATTTGCCGCAATGGCCAGTCCGTTACACTTAGCTACTTTTCAATCACTATGTCTCCCATATTGAACTGAATAACAGCACAGTGTAAACTCCGTTGTTAGCAAACATTGTACTCCCAAACCCTACACTGTGTGAGAATTCTTGTAAGTCTGTGATAACATTACATTTGGAATACAGTCATAATACCCAAAAAGGGGCAGAAATAGGTAGTAAGCTATACACTTCCGTTGTTTTGCTAATAAATACAGGAACAATTTAGTTACATCGATTTCTTTAAGGTTCTTAGTCGGTCGAAAAGGAATTTCGACTTAATGTGCGCTGAAAATAAACAATACGATAGGCCTTATTCGAAATTAGTTTTTTTTTTTAATCTGAAGTGCGCAATCCACTGCCGTCACCTGTTGGCCAAGATGGAAAGTCTTCCTCTTAACTCGCGAAGCCCGATTTGTTGTGCTGACACCTTCCTTCCTTTTCTGTCTTACTTTCAACTCATATTTCCTCGCTTGCATTTTCCTTTTTATTACAAAAATGAAACATGTTGGTGGTCCGTTGTAAGTCGCAACTGTGCCATCTAACGGGCACATTATCGACTATTTCCGACCGTTTAATATGTCTGATGATTGGGGAAAAAATGCAACAAAGAAATGGTGGGGAACAACGGTAGTCGACGATGCATCCGTAAGATGGCGTCATCCGACTTTAAACTCCAAGAACTAGACTGAATTCGTTTGCAGAAGTGGTGCGAAAACAACGTAACGAGCAAGATTTGTAATACCTTAGTGAGCTAATTTAAGATATGCTACCAAAATGTGCGTTAAATATCTTCTACCTTCAAAATACGCGTTGAAGAGAAAGATTTTAATTAGTTTTTCTTACCTTATAAATGTACCAACTTTTACAGCACGGAACACATTCATGTTAAAGAATCTAATCTAAATCTTTTTAAGCCGTTTTATTCTTTTTATTATTCTTTTAATCTAAATCTTATTTAATAACTAAGACAGCATGATAAGCATGATAAACCGTTTGTTAACTAGAATGCAGTCGAAGTATTGATTTAAAAATTATGTGCCGCGTAAAACTCACACGATATATGGCACATGAACTATGTGCCTTTTTTGCTTCTAGTGTTAATTATTAATGATCGAAAGAGTTCTACTTCAACGTACTGGACGACCTCATTGGTTCTCGAATTTATTCAATAAAGGGAGGTCACTCATGTTAAACAAAAGAGCTTGTACGCGAAACTACGAGTAAAGTCATGTTCGCCCCATTCAACTTTTGACCTCTGACATGAAAAGGTACACGAAAGCATCCAGAAGAACAGCTATTGTTTCGTTTTCAACAATGGAGACAAGAAGCTCCAAAAACTTGCGAATTATGGGGAACGCTGGGAATATAAAACGACGTTATATTTGTATAACTCACCGACAACAATGGCCAGATGGCAGAGTCAATCCGTACTGTCTTGCGACAAACTCCCTTGGACAGTGTAAAATTCAAGAGACAAGATTGTTGAGAAGACAAGATTACTTGCTTATCTTATTATAAATTTATACCGAAACGAAATGTAGAGCTAGTGAACGAATAACCGAAACAAGTTGAAACAATTTGAATTATATTGGTTACACTACAATTTCAGTCAACAGAAACTTAAAACGCCATAATGACATATCGTAAAATTAACGCGTTTAATAATGTGGAACTAGTTTCATGGAGATTTTATTATTACTATTAAAAAATATTGCTTTGCAGCATTTCATTTACACTGAAAAAATTTCTAGAGCGAACCATTGTTTTTATGATAAGCTTCACAAAAGCTCCCAAAAGAATGAACATTTCCAGCAAAAAGTCAGAAAAGGGACTCTTGTTTTCCAGAGTTCTACAAAGTTTTAAAAAAATGTTGCTCACACGCAAGAAACGCGCTTAGTTGCTCAGAAGCCAAGCGTATGTGCAACAAATATATATTGCGAGCATTTGTCACAAGTACCCGTAGTGACATCCACGCTCTACTTAAGTGAACATGGCACCGTTCTTTCTAACGCTCGTGGTTTGGTTGACCGTTCTGCAAATCGCGCATTACGGCACAGATGGCGCTAGCACATATTGGCATGTTATTGCGACAAATTACCATTACACGAATAAGCGAATGACAACTGAAACTAATTTTCGGCAAACGTACATTTCCAAAGGTAAAAAAAAAACAATTCAATAATCTTTTATAATAACGGAAGTAAATAATTAAGAGAATTAAACGATTCAGATACACCTAAAATTTGGGCCCATATGGATTGCGCCAAAGTGTGCGCTGCAGACAAAAATTGCCTTGCGTTCAGTTTTTACGAGAAGGAAACTTTCTACGCATGTGATTTGGCGCAAGATAACTATTGCACCAACCAGCCTGGGAAGGCTCTGCTAAATTACACCAAGAGTTTTGTGTGGGATAAAATCAATCCTGGGATGACTATGGGTTGTTACAAACCGGGGCCGATACCGTGTGAAAATATACGGCCCGGGTGTAAGGGATACTACCCCAATTGCATAGAATGCATTAAAACATGCTACGATTGTAGACTCCGATACAGCTACGGACGTAAGTTGAAAAAATAAATAAAAAATAGTTCTTTGTTCTAAAATACGCGGAACGAGAATATTCGTTTGAGTATTCTGACAAATTATAGGTTATCGAACATGTACGTTATGGCCAGATGGCGACGGACTCGATTCAGAACCCGTGACAGTTTTATGCGATGAATATTTCACTACGTTAGTCAACCGGAAAATTAACAAAACCACGGGCGAAATCCTGACAAACGTCATGATTCCTTTGGAGGACTGGGGCCGTCTGCATCGAGCTTACAGAACTCAATATTTTCGCTTTTATTATGGAGACCAGTACGGTGGATACCATTCGTCTAAGTACTTGGCGCAAGCTGTGGAAAAAAACGGAACTTTCACGAATATGACATATTTTGCTGACTGGGATATTCTCAAGCTGATCAGTCGTCCTCCTAAGACTTTGGATTTCATTACGGTTACGAATGATACCTACGGATGCGGCTCGTTTTGGCTATTGGAACCTACAAACGCCACGTACTGTCCTGGCGGACCTGTTCGAATGTTTGGAACACCCATTTTCAACGGTACGAAGTTAATCACGAGCGGCATTCGCTTCAACGATGTTTACGATTCGTATACCTTCGTTGAAGCGGGATTGTTTCTCATAATTTATTAAATTTAACGTAATAATTTTAATTTTATGCATTAATTTTACTCATAGCACATTATCCTCGTTACAGGATTTCACTCGTTTTGTAGAATTAATCTCTTTTTGGAAGCTAAAAGTCACGGAATTGCTTACTGACAAGTTCGACAAAATTGTTTATCTTTCCTTCATATGTACTAAAGAACTAGAAGTGTATGCGAGTATTTGACTTACAGTGATTTGTAAAACAAGCCTTTGCTCGGAACAGTCTAAGCCGGCTTATTCCAAAGTGTTTGGCATTCCCATTGTCACTTAGATAGTTTGACATTTGCCTTCGAAATACAAGACTTGTGCTTTATATCACTGTTTACTTATCTAATTATGTGATTATTTCTCTTTGCTTGAACATGTTTATTTGTATATTAAATTTTAATTCACTGAAAATAAAAAAGGTGTTGCAAAGAAAAGCGGTAAAAACAAGACCTTCCAAATTATACAGATACAGTTTTGACAAAAGCTTCAAGCATTAACAAATAATAAACCTAATCTTATTTTCACTTCATAAATTTAAACTCTAATTTCTTTCTACATTCAATGCATTTATTTACTAGACTCTAAAATGGAGCTGAACATTGCTAATTACAGAATAAACACAGTACAAAAAAGTCACGATTCGGTGTCACGCAAGCTGGAATAGTACAATATTCAAAATACCTGAAGTACACTCCCTCACTCAGAAACTACACTGTAGTAAACAAGCCTCTGGTTCGGCACGAACATGGCGCTTTTTTAGTTCCTTTCATTTACGTTTCATTAAGTGCATTTCGTGCTCGTTGCAAACAACGAATGCGAGTCCTTTTTTAATGTATGGCAAAGTATAGACTTTCGCCTCTTGCCCTTCTTTCAATAGTTATAAGTAGGATCATCACTTAGCACAATAACATATTAGAATAGGTGTGTGTTCCACTCTAAGCTTGGACTGACTAGTTTCATAGCTTCGTTCGCTTTTTTTCACTGTATAACGAATGCAGATTTTTAGTTTTAATGCCTGTCACCGATACGTTTTACGATGACAGGGAACTATACTGTTTAGATAAAACAATTTGTTCACTTTGGATAACTGTAATGCACAAAATACACGGGCCAAATATAAACATTCATTCACTGTGCCTGTTCTACCACAACAATCAACTCCCGCGAGCCTCGAAAATCTAGGCGCTACGGGGCCGACCGATGTTTACAATGGCCGTTACGTCACAATGGACCGCGGGAAGTTTAAACATACTGGATAATTTGTCCCTCGCGGTTTATTCCTGCGATAATGCCCGTTGACTTTCGTTTTCCGTTTTGTCCAAGCGTGCAACTGGTCGATGAAGATGGATGATGGCTAAGTTCTCGTATTTAGTGAATGCCAGAAAGCGTGAAACGTCACAATGGGACTATAATCTCCTGTAGTGTCGAAAATACTGAAAAAGAACCAAAGCCTGCAGGAAGCACAAAAGCGTTGGCACAATAGACCAGAATTTTGTACATTAATAGTTATGGTCTCCATCGCATTTTTAACAAGGACTGCATTCTTACTACAGGTGAACACAAACCACAGGTGAACAAAACCACCGTTTTTAACGGTCAAATTTTTAGGAAAGCTATATACATTTTTCAAATTATGTTTTTAGTCTTTCATATAAAATATTCTGCAAACTTATTGATTTACTGTAATCTTATTGCTGTTTGCACAATCTTAACGATGGAAATTATCATAGATTTTCCTACTTCTTGGGCTCACATGGAATGTACAAAATTGTGCGCAACAAACGCGATTTGCCAAGCGTTTAACTTCTATAGCAACGAAACGGCCTATATCTGTGAATTACTTCCAGTTAACTTGTGCAGCACCACGACGGCGAAAGCATTCGTTAACTGGCCAGGAAGCTCTGTCTGGGATAAGCTGCGTAAAAGCATGAAAAGTTCTTGTTTTGATACACGGTTTCCGATCCCCACAAACGATTCTTGTGAAAGTATGCGGCCAGGATGTTTAGGAGTCTGGCCTAATTGCAATTCTTGCGTAAGAACTTGCATTAATTGCAAACTTCGGTATAACATTGCGGGTAAGTTGGCACAAACACGGTCGTAGTTTTTCAGTTTAGATTTTTTTTAAAAAAAAAATTTATGTTATTTTTTCTTTTAATCAAGGAATGGCCACTTGTACAATGTGGCCTAAAGGAGTCACACCCTGGACGATTCCGATTTTTGGGAGATGTTTTCAAGCCTGCACTTACCTTCTTTTTCGTATTCTAGATCTTAATTCAGGTCTCATGACCTTGGACTACCGAATGTCTTTTCCTGATATGAACAGCATATTTAAACTAAATGCTTATTCACTGATTAAATTCGTGTTCTTTGGCACGAATAATCAACAAGCAAGTATTTACTATACAAACTCGTATGTTGACGCAGATGGAACGTTAATGAATATGACATGGTCCTCGTCCGATCCTTGGTCTGCAAGAGACATTTTTTCCCTGAACGGAGGTCAGTTAAGGCCGACTCCGTTCGTTGAAGTCACTGACGATCGATATAACTGTGGTTCGTTTTGGTTATTGGGTCCCAACAACGCCACGTACTGTCCAGGCGGCAACATATACCAATTTGGCTCACCGCAAGTAGTTGCTGGTACTGTACAGAGTACTGGCATGAACTATCCAGCGTTCATTCCGGGGACGCTAACATACCTAACTACCATGGAACTTGTGTAATACAAACCTTTTGGCACACAACGAAAAATATTTCATGTGTATGCAGTTTTGAACTTTGTTGTAGGCAATATTATTGCAATCACAATATATGTACGATGTCACTGAAATTTAGTATGCAAGAAAACAATAAAGAGACTATGGAAAACGTAAAAAAATGTTCTTGTTTCTTGTAAAAAAAAAAAGATAAAAAATCAGGAATCTTTTTTAAAAATCAGGAATCTTTTTGTTATACACACAACTCTTTTTAATTGAAATTCTTCTTACACATGTCATTAAAAATTACGTACAAGCTACGAGTTAACATTAGAAAAGTTAACGAATGATAAGTGACGCAACTTTCGCCCGTGTTTTTAGTTCGAAAAGTTAAAAAAAGATGACGGACCGATTCAGAAACAACTAACGTTTTATGTGATGACATAATTATTTGGCTGGTCAATGGAAAATTCACGCAACTATTTAAATAAAGTCTTCAAAAAACGACTCGTAAATTATTCCGAGATGACAATTAAATTAGTACACGAAAACTTAAAAAGGCAGAAACAGTACGAAACAAGCTGGAAAGAAATAAGATTATTTTATGTCTTCATTAAAGTTTCAGATAACAGTTAGTCGTTAAAGGCCATAAAGTCACGTTGCAAAACTGACACATTCAGCTGTACGACTTTGAAGAGATGTCACGGACATTTTACATTTTTGATGAGAACGCAAAATCAAAATAGTTTTCATTAGGCGTGAATATGCTTCACAGTGGCTACGGAAGAACGGACATTTCCAGCAAAAATTCTGAAAAAAGGGTAAAGATTGATGTGTCTGCAATGTAGAGCTTTATTATTCTGGAATATCACATACCTTCGAAAGGCGTTCCTCATGCAAAAAAAGCATATTAATTACTCAGCAGCCAAATGTAATACTGCAGCATCAATATACTGACGGGTTTCTACCGAGTACTCGCAGTGCTATCCACGCTCTGCGTGAGCAAGGCACCTTTCATTCTGGAAATGAGTATTAATTCTACATAGTTCAGGACACGTACACTGTTTACACTACTAGATGCTACAATGCAAGTGTCACCGATACAACTTGCTCATGATGCCAGGGAAGTATACTGTTTAATAAAGCCAGTTGTTCACTTTAGATAACTCTAATGCACGAAATACAAGGGCCAAAAGATTTCACATGCCTGTTCTACCACAACAATAAAATTCCGTTTGCCTCGAAAGAACGCCAGGCGCTACGGGGCCGACCAATGGCCATTACGTCACAGTGAACCGCGGCAAGTTTAAACAGTTTGTCCCTTGCGATTTCTATCCGCGACAGCAAGAGCCATGCGCGGAAAAGAGCCGAGTGGCTGGACACCATACTCGGCTTATGGTAAACACAACTCTGACTTTGGCGTGATTTGAGTTTTGTCACCTACTACCAACGTTAAAACGAACTATGACCCTTAGCTTCTTCTACCTGTATACCTTCAGAACTTTCAAATTAAGCCCTGGGGCAAAATGAAGGAAATTTTCGAAGAGACTATACCTGTTTTTTTACTTTTGGAAGCAGCTACTTAAGTGTATTATCTTTTGTTTCTATCGGTTGGGTGATTATATTAATACTTTTCTTTTCGCTGCAAAATCGTTACTTCGAAGGAAAATCCTTCTAGTTTTAGTTATTTTTGTCGTTATTTATAAATCACTAGCAGAAAATGAGCTCCATAAGAGGATTTCTTGGGTTGGAGACATACAACAAACAGCAATTTGAAGAGAGAAGGAAATTTTGAGAAAACCCGAAACTAAGAACCCGGAATCTGTGGATTGCCGTTTATAATTCTGGTTCCTATTTACTTAGACTTCAAGAGAACGTCAAATCATTGGATAAAGATTACAAGTTTACGTCAGCTACATTAAACGAAATTCACAGTCAACATCGAGGCTTTTGCATTACAGAAGTTCTGAATTGACTACAGAGCTTAAATAATTTTATTACATTTTTTACTTAAAGTTTAGACGAAATAGACAATTAAAACGAATAAAAGCGCACTTTAAAATAAACCCAAATGATAAAGAGTTCTATTCATACTTTTCCTAGAACCGGTCATGTAATTTTCCTTTATTTTAGTTTTAACGTACAAAATACTTCACGTTGATAACAAATCACTGTATTCGACAAAGATATAACTGTAAAAATTGTGTCCGAAATTCTAAATAACAAAAGCAGTCGATTGTTACTCAACTTACTGAAACACTGTCAACAGCGTAAAAATACATCTTAAATGAAGAACTCGGCATCGAGATTAATTGTTGCAGTAGTGAATCGTGCAAGGAATACAAGAAGCACAGAAAATTCTAATATTCAGCGTTTCTTTAAAAGTACTTGCGTTACAATGCTAAAATTTCAGTGTTACATTTTAAAATTTTTAATTTCAGACGTCAGGAATATTAACAAAGAAACGAGACAAGGCATTTGTTCAAGGAGGTTTCACTTTAGTACACTTATTCAACTGCTTAGCGTCACAATTTTCGCAACGTTGTCACGGTACCGTTAAGTTTTATGTGACCTTCGAGCGTACAGGAAACGTCGTTTCTAATTTGAAGTTAGGGAATATCTGGCTCCATTGTAGACATTACCCATTGTGTGAGTGTTGTGGTAGTTGATCCGCACACAGTTGGCGATTCGGTTGCAATATCCGTTACAGTTTGAACGAGGGTTCGGGTAATAGTAATGGCGTTGGGTTGCATGATCGTCTCGATACTGATTTCCGTGGTAGTACCGGCTATTGGATTGGTAGTTACAGTCTTCATGAAGTTTGCATTAATTGTAACTGTACTCGTCGCTAATGAGGATTCGATCGAAGTTTCCGTCGAAGTGACAGTTGTCGTAGAGTCAGTATAACTAACTCTCACTTCTTTAGTAGATTCCATTATAATTTTTGTTTTAGTACTTGTTAGAAAGGACGTTTCGGACACTGTAGAGAACTTGGTACTAGTAATTACGGTCGTAACCATGAAAGACTCGGTAGTTGTTTCCGTAGAGGTTAACGTACTCGTGAAAAGCGAGGGAAGGGTGGTCGTTTCGGTCGAAGTGAGAATACTGGTCGAAGTACTGGTAAGTGTAAAGGTAGGGATTGACAGAGTTTGCGTCACGGTGCTAATTTCAGTTTCTGTAACGCTCAAGACTGGAAACGTGGTCGTACTTTGGGTTACAAACAGAAAACTGGTTTCTATGCTGTTTAAAACACTCGAAGCAGTTACGGTAGAATACGCAGTGACGAAGCTAATTGACACGTCGGTTGTCGTTGAACCTACAGAGTAATACAATACCGAAAAACTCGTTTCTAGCGTAGTGAAGGGAACGTATACGGTAGAAGTGACAACACCTGCGCCATCTTCCGTGCCACCGACGTACTGGGTGACTGTTTCCGTCACAGTCAGAACCATTAATAAGCGATTCAGGTCTTTGTCGCTTCCTACGTTTTTTGTATCTGCTCTCTTATATCGATGACGGAGTCCGGATACGAAATCCGGGTGAAAAACTGGAACAGATGCGTTCATAATTTGAGTCACGTCAGAATTGGCTGCAAAAATTGTGTTTGGAAGTTCGTCCGTACGCTTGAAATCTTCATCACTGATTTCCCTGGAAAACCACGAAGGCTCCAGGTGCATGTACTTGGGTTCAGGAAGTACTAAAGCACGCGCTGTAGAGATGCTTGCGACAATTACAAGAAACACTGGTCTTAGTATTGCTTGTGACATTTTTTTTTTTTTTTAATTTTACAAAACACGTGTTTGGAAACTGACAATGCACGCTAAGTTCTGACGCACAAAACGAGCTAATTAAAGTGCGTTAATATGGCACAACATTCGATTACTAGAGAACTCCACGTTTTGTTGTCAGCTTCTGAGACTTCAAGCTGAAACTATGCTTCGCACCTATCTTCTTCTGCTTCTAGGCCTTCAGAACCCATGAATTAGCCCTCTGGGCTTAATTTTAATAACTTTTGAGGAGTAAACGAAACGGATCTGAACCCAGCGAGCTGCCTTAGTAAGTACATTATCGAAATTTTTATCAGGAGACGGTATTAGGACGTTTAGCTTCGCAGGGATGCACAGGTATTTTTACGGAGATCACCAATCCGAATGGGTTGAATTATTTTTAGAAGTTATCTCTTTGTCAGTTACAGAAAACGAGGCAGTGACATATGTAATAGTTACTACAAATATTTTTCAACAAATTTCTAGTCGGCAAATTAATTTACGAATTACGGCTTCATTTTTATGTTTTTTTCTTCTTTTTCTGTATTTAGCTATAAAAAGATATGCTCATAATTAGGGTTAGATAAAAATCGGATTTTCTGTCATTATCAGAGAAAGCAAACGCTCTTAGCTGACCAATGTTACAGTACACAGAGGTCAATTATATTTATGTTTCATTTTTTACAAAAATAAGGCCAAAACCGTATTTAAAGTTTTTGTCTACTCTTGATCACGTAAAAACAATTTAGAAACTACATTTGTGTTTTTCAGCATATCCTACTACTAATAAAATAAGAATTTACAAAAGTATTTCCCTAGTTGGGCGTTCACTGTATACGCAATTTAATTACATGCGGTTAAAATGTTTGTAATTTTCTTTTAAGGATCTAAGTAATCAATTTCGTCGAAAATCCTCGAAAACCACATGGTTTCAACTCACCTGGCTTAGACTTTTTGCATCCAATCATCATACGATGGCAAAAGTGCTAACAACTTTTTTAAACAGCATATTTTTATTCTTTTAGTATTTTCTATACTTTTCGGTATTTAAAGAAATAGATCGTAGCGTGTTTTTTCGAGAAATTTTTGTGATTTTTATCTAGAATTTCTCATAATTAATAGTTTTAATACAGTTAATAGTTTTCTATTATTTAATCATGTTTGAGGCATGTGATAATTTCGAGCTAACAGAACTGTCAGAACTGTAATCCAAAATCACGTGGTTACATGCCTTGTCAGTACTGCCACATATCCATAGACAAGTACAACAATAATTCCTGCTGTAAAGAAAGGAACTGTCAAATCGAAATTACCTACACTCAACAATTACCAATCTCTCAACAATATTCATTTACAGGGCAATCGTAATACAAATCTAGGATATGTTTTCACGCGTGTTGTGATATTAATGAAAAACCTGGATTTTTCGTTTGAGCATGGATTTTTTATTTGAAAATGAGACTTCCACAGTACAAAAATCTTAACAAACTCGAAGTGCTCAACCTTCAGCAAGATTAAATGCTCAACATTCAAACAAACAGAAACAAGAAGTGAAAAGTAACAAATCCATAAATCTACTAAATACAAACCAACTTCAATTTTGAACAAAAAGTTAAACAGAAAATATGAAAAAAATGCAATTGTGACCTTAACCAGCAAATTCCTATATCAAATCTTCATTGTTGGTCTGTTTTAAATCAATCTGTGCCATCTAACGGGCGCATTGTCGACTATATCAAATGTTCGGGCAACTCGGCTCTTTAAGACGGGTATAAAACAGGTTCCCTTGAACTCACAAATTCCCCAACGTATTTCGTCGGTTCAATAGGAAACACGTGGCGCTCAATCGTAATAGCGTCGTAGTTCTCTAACCGTCTTGATCGTTTGTTTCGAGGAGGGTTCTGGCAAGTAGGGTAACCCCTGCAGTTGCAACTGCCCGTAGGGCAAACGCAGCACGTTCTTGTAACCACTGGACGATTCGTGTTGTCCTTTTGCTTTACACTTCCAACAGGCACACCCGCTACCTTCCTATTTTCCATAATATTCATTCTGCGATTCTCGGCAAGTCGGGGCTCTGTGATCTTACTAGCTTTGCTCGTCGTTTTTGTAGTCGGACTTTTAACAGTAGTGCTACTGACTTTCGTAGTTTTATCTTCACTTTTGCTCGTCGTTCCATCAGTAACCTCCCCGGAGTCCGTTTTAGTTGGATTTATGTCCACGGTCTTCGTGGGCGTGACCTCCGTTTTCGTGGCGACCTTGGTTGTCTTGATAGGGCTTGCGTCTACATCCGTATCTGTTTCAGTGATTAACCCAGGGTCGACCACTACAACCGTTACTTTGCCAGGTGCTCCAGTATTTTCAACAGTAGTGCTACTAACTTTCGTAGTTTTATCTTTAGTCGTTGTTCCGTCAGTAACTTCTCCAGAGCCCGGTTCAGTTGGATTTTTGTCCACGGTCTTCGTGGGCGTGACCTCCGTTTTCGCGGCGACCTTGGTTGGCTTGATAGGGCTTGCGTCAACATCCGTATCTGTTTCAGTGATTAACGCTGGGTCGACCACTACAACCGTTACTGTGCCAGGCGCTCCAGTAGTTTTCATTGTAGTGCTACTGACTTTCGTAGTTTTATCTTTACTCGTCGTTCCGTCAGTAACCTCCCCAGAATCCGGTTCACTTGGATTTATTTCTAGGGTCCTCGTGGGCGTGACCTCAGTTTTCGTGGCGACCTTGGTGGTCTTAATAGGGCTTGCGTCTACATCCGTATCTGTTGCTGTGATTAATCCAGGTTCTACGACTACAACCGTTACTGTGCCAGGCTCCGTTGCTTTACCAGGTTTCATTGTTGGTTTTACCTTCGTAGGACAAATAATTGCGGTACCGAAATCTCCACATACCTTGGAGTAAGTTTCTTTAGTTCCTGTGGTAAGTGTCTTGGTTCGCGTTTTAGTACTCATCCAGGTATGAAGTGGCGGGACGAATGTAGGTTTTGTGAGGGTGGTTACTTGTAGATTTTCTATAGGGATACCCGGACAGGTCAACTGGCTTGTACTGATGTATACCAATGTCACAGTCTGTTGCACAGTTACGGTCGGTACACCGCCAATTGTTGAGGTAACAGGAGTTTCCGTCTCTGCAGAAGTTCCGATTGTTGTAAGTGTTGCGGTTCCTTCACTAGGGACGCTGCTCGTAGAACTCGGCGGAGTTTCGGTGCCAACGCTTGTGACAGGAGTAGATGGAGTTATTTCTGTAACACTTCCTGCTAAGGTTTCTTCGGGCGAAACGGTAGTCGAAGACTCCAGTGGAATACCGGTTAAGGTCATTGTTGTTGACGTACCACCAGACTCTGTCGGAGCTATTACAACCACGAAAGACGTGGTGCTTGGAGTGGGTTCAATTTCTGTCGAAGTGCCTGGGACAGTGACGACCGTTTCTGAAGGAGTAGTAGTACCTTCGGTTGAGCTGGGAACAATGGTAAAAGTTCCTGAAGTGCTTCCCGGTATTGTGAAAGAAATAGTGGAAATAATCGGCTCTCCTGTTACGCTTTCTTCGGGCGAAACGGTAGTTGAAGGCTCCACTGGAATACCGGTCAAGGTCATTGCTGTTGACGTACCACCAGACTCAGTCGGAGCTACTACAACCACGAGAGACGTAGTGCTTGGAGTGGGTTCAACTTCTGTCGTTGCGCCAGACACAGTTGGTGATACCGTTTCCGTGACAACAGTAACTGGTTCGGTGTCTTCAGTTGTGCTAGGAGATACCGTAAAAGTAGTTGAAACGTTGCCTGGGACGGTGTACGTAACCGTAGCGGTGTCAGTTGCAGGTGCGGAAGATTCTGGAATGCTTCCTGTCAGTGAAACGCTACTAGTTGTACTTTCCGTAATAGTTGGACTTGGAGTCGTCTCAATCGGTGCTGTGGAAGGAGTAGTGCTTTCAGTTACGGTTATGATGGTAACCGGAGGAGTTGTATCGTCAGTTGGACTGGGAGTAACGGAGAAAGTTCCTGCAGTGCTTCCCGGTACTGTGAAAGAAATAGTGGGAATAATCGGCTCTCCTGGTACGCTTTCTTCGGGCGAAACGGTAGTTGAAGGCTCCACTGGAATACCGGTTAAGGTCATTGTAGTTGACGTACCACCAGACTCTGTGGGAGCTACTACAATCACGAAAGACGTGGTGCTTGGAGTGGGTTCAATTTCTGTCGAAGTGCCTGGGACAGTGACGACCGTATCTGAAGGCGTAGTTGTACCTTCGGTTGAGCTGGGAACAATGGTAAAAGTTCCTGAAGTGCTTCCCGGTACTGTGAAAGAAATAGTGGGAATAATCGGCTCTCCTGGTACGCTTTCTTCGGGCGAAACGGTTGTTGAAGACTCGACTGGAATACCGGTTAAGGTCATTGTAGTTGACGTACCACCAGACTCAGTCGGAGCTACTACAACCACGAAAGACGTGGTGCTTGGAGTGGGTTCAATTTCTGTCGAAGTGCCTGGGACAGTGACGACCGTATCTGAAGGCGTAGTTGTACCTTCGGTTGAGCTGGGTACAATGGTAAAAGTTCCTGAAGTGCTTCCCGGTATTGTGAAAGAAATAGTGGGAATAATCGGCTCTCCTGGTACGCTTTCTTCGGGCGAAACGGTAGTTGAAGGCTCCACTGGAATACCGGTTAAGGTCATTGTAGTTGACGTACCACCAGACTCTGTGGGAGCTACTACAACCACGAGAGACGTGGAACTTGGAGTGGGTTCAACTTCTGTCGTTGTGCCAGACACAGTTGGTGATACCGTTTCCGTGACAAAAGTAACTGGTTCGGTGGCTGTGTCTTCAGTTGTGCTAGGAGATATCGTAAAAGTAGTTGAAACGTTGCCTGGGACGGTGTACGTAACCGTAGCGGTGTCAGTTACAGGTGGGGAAGTTTCTGGAATACTTCCTGTCAGTGAAACGCTACTAGTTGTACCTTCCGTAACAGTTGGACTTGGAGTCGTCTCAATCGGTGCTGTGGACGGAGTAGTGCTTTGAGTTACGGTAACAACGGGAACCGTTTCGACTATGACGACTGTTGCTGGACGAGTTGTTCCGTCTATTATGGTAGGTGTGATGGTATAAGTTGTTGGAACGACACCTGGTACGACAATGGTTATTGGGGGAATCGAAGGAGTGCTAGGAAGTTCTTCAGCCGTTGTACTTGGTTCAATTGCGATTGAAGGTGTAGAAGTGGCTGAAGGTGTAGAAGTGACTGAAGGTGTACAAGTGACTGAAGGTATAGAAGTGACGGTTTTAACTATGAGTTCTGTTGTGGTCTCCGTCGAGGTTACAGTTTCGGTCGCGGTAGTACAGGTTGCCGCCTCTGTTGCTATGGATGTGAGAGTAGTAGTCGAGACAATACTAAAGGTCGCTACACTTGTCGTACTTTCTGTGGAAATAATTGTGCTAGTTGAAACGGCCGTTATGGTGTCTATGGAAGTGATTGTGCTGGACGATACGGTCTTGATGGTCAAGGAGAGTGTCAATGTCTCAACGGAAGTGACGGTACTAGGTACAATGACAGTTACCGTATCTACGGATGTAACTGTATTAGTTAAAGCTGTACTAACTGTCCAGGTAGCTAATTGCGTCTCGGTTACAATGACTGTTGTGAACGAATAGGATGTCGTTGTTTTTGTCGCTGTAACCGTGCTGGTCGTACTGCTGCTCAGTGTCCATACAGCTACGTCTGTTACCATTGAGGTAGTGGTACTCGTGGCAGTTGCGGTGACGGTTTCTGTCGCTGTAACTGCATTTGTTGTTATCGTTGCCACCTCAGTACTTGTTTCTGTCACCGTTTCGGTTTCTGTTACAGTGCTTGCTATGGTGGACATGGCTGTAGTAATTTGATATGTGGTAAAGGTACTAGTAATAACTACCGCGGTCTCTGTCGGAGTAGCAACAGCAGTAGGTTCAATAGTCGACGTAAAAAAATCTGTTATCGTTTCTAATGTCGTAATCGTCGTAATCGATGTGCAGTAACTAGCCAATTGATCAGGAAAGGCTGACAAAATCTGAGGAGATAGTACAAAACCGGAACCAAGTCCAACCGTGCCGTCCGGGTTGCCTGGGACTCCGTTGACCGTTACAACCGGCTGTACCGTACTTATTAAAACGCTTGTAGTGGTCACACTTTCCGTTGTTGTTTGTGTGAGAACCTCGGTCGCCAGGCTGGTCATTGTTGACGTAGTCGTGAGGACAGAAAACTGAACTTCGGTACTACCAGGGATGTACACGTACGAAGTTGAGGTTTCTACATTCGTGCCGTCGATTGTGACGAACTCTGTGTCTGTAGCCACCGGCTGAAATATTTTTCGAATATTGTCTCTTCTCTTTGTTCTGTCAGCTTCGTTGTTATTTTTATCCTGGAATTTCGAAGGGGAGATTAAATTTGAGCGAGTAACGGTGACCACGGGCCGAGATTGGGTTTTGGCGCTAGCGTCGGCTGCGCTTGGCAACACGTTGGATTTCGTAGGTAACTCTTGCGTGCGCTTATGGTTGTCACGGTAAGTTTCGGGAAACATCCACGATGGATTTAACTCGAGACGGGGAGGGAGGGCGGAATTTTCTGCCATGGACAGAAAAACGAGGCTGAGGATACATCTCTGCCTGAGTCGAGACACGCAAAATTGCATTGTTAACCAATTAAACCGCAAAAATTCCAACACCTTTCCACACCACTGTACTTAAAAACTTATTTTTAACTCGCAAAGCTAAATATGCTTAGCGTGGAACACGTTCGCCTCGGAACTGATGTCCGTTACAGGTCTCTACCTGAGAATAACACCTGCCGAAATAGCATAGATAAATTTTTGCATACGAAGAAGAGAGCTAGATACAAACTGCCTTCGGCGATTATAGGAATTTTTTCCTACAGTTGAACGCAGATTTGCTGTAGGATTTACCCTTGTCAATTTGGTCCCACGTATGGCAAAAACGCCTATTTTCGACCAGGTTAACAGCCGTTTTATCTTTTCTTGAATGATACGAACTGCGTGTATTCTTAGAAAATTGGAATCAGGTAGCAAGGAACATCTCTTTTACGGCTTGATTTAAAAACTAACAAAGGAAAGCGTGGTGTATAGCGGGACGAATGAAGTTTTGATGGTTTTTCCACAACATCCCTTGAAAGTCATAAACAGAAGTCAGGTAGGGTATTAAGGCACAATTTATATTTAAAGTGTCTAATTTCCTGTTACTTCCTTCACTATTAATAGGCTTTCCGTTTTGCATACGCAATATTTTTTTCTTCCGTGTGAATTTGTCCTGCACAGTTTATCGAGCTCGCATGGCCTGAGGCGATGAAAAGCCGCGAAGTTGGCTTGAAAGCCAGCTTTTTATCGTTCTATTCAAAGAGCCACAGCTCCTCTTACCAGCTCTTACGAGCAAACATGTTCATCTAAAATTAAGGCCACGAATAACCAGTCGATATTGTAGCGTTCGTTATTACCCAACAGTCAATTTCGTAGCCGCCCAACAATGAATCCTAAGATTGGTAAGAATGAAATTCCCTGCACCGAGCCTGTAATAGAGAGTTCCTTTTTGACCTTCCTTTGAGTCAGTTGCGTTTCCTGAGAGCGAAATTTGATTGTTGTAAACGTAGAGTGAGAGTTAGCACGAGAAGGAGAGTGTTTTTGAGTGCTTTTGTATTGAAGTTACGAATAAACGGATTTGAAAAGGAGTAGAACGTAACAATATAAACTAATTTGGGTTTAGAAATTAATGACAACTTCTCAAAGCAAAAACAGTTTTATTTCAGAGGGAACTGACACTAAAACATGTAGTCTTTGCACCAATAGCACTCAAAAGCTAAATTTAAAATAATAAAATTATACAATAGGCAATTTCTGGTGTTGCCCCAACTATTTTGGCACTGCGTAACTGGTAAAGAAATAATAACTGGTAACTGGTAAAATTAATATTCACTCGCTAACTTTACCACGTTCCATAACGCTTTGAGGCCGTTGTAAACACAACAGTAGAGACTCCTATGCGCGCGTCCCCTAATCACGTAAGATCACGTGACTCCCTGATCCAAGCTGAAGTCTGGCTTCCAAAGCTTGAGCCGAAGCCAGATGTTTTCGATTTTTGGCTTCAAAGACGGGCTTCCAGGATCCCTACGTACATTACGTGATGGACTTTCTCACTGAATTTTCGCGAACTCCATGTCATCATTACAAATCACAATATTTCTACAATTAAAAGTTGCTTTGTCACAGTCCAACGCCATTTTATTACTTTCTTTCGCGTTTTCATGCTGACACTGCATATTTCTGAATGCAAAAGCAGTTCACTAGTTGAAGATTTAAAAGTTCATTATCTTAAATTATAACTAGATTTTGCGAAGATCTGATACCTTCCAAAGCAGTGTTTCACCTTCGATAAGAAAAATCGTGAAGCCATAAATTGCACCTTAATCCTTTTCGTCTTTCCTTTTCTTTTTCCAGCAAACTAAAGCACCTACGAGTCTTTATTACATGTAACCCAATTATGTCCGCACAGATGTTGTATTGTGTTTCCTTGGCAAACAAATAACGTAAGCCAATTTGCTCCACCTGTCTCAACTCTTCGAGCTTCATTCTTCTTCGAACACACTTGTACATTACTAGTGTAGTGCACTTGTCCACTGTGGTCTCCTTTTCGGGGATTTTTCCGCAGTATAGTGCAATACGCAAGGAAATTTGCCTCAGACGAGTGATATGATGCTCACCAGTGCCTCAGGAAAAGTTAAATAGCCTCTTGGAGCGTGGAAGCGCGTTCCTACCGGAGAAGTTGCTGACTATATCTCGTCCTAAGCACGTGTCTCATTTAATACACAACTTTTGCTCGTGACTCGGCGTTTTGAACACGGTTTCATTGAGCAGTAGCTGCCAAACCTAGGTAATGGATCCGATTTTCGCTGCAAATTATTCTGAAAACCTCAGTTTGCCTAGTTTCCGAATAATTGGTTAACTATGAAGTCAGTAAATTGTTGTAAGAATTCTAATTTAAAAGAGCAATCAAATGTAAAAAAAAACTTTGAAAATAAAAAAAATATATTTTGAGCTCAGAAATTTCAAGAAAACGTGAATTACGCTCAATAAATTTTACATTATTTTACGTCAATCAAATTGCAGTGAAAGACGCTAAATCCAAGCTATGGAATTAAAGTTTGTTTTAACTAAAAAATCTAGAATATTATGTTCAACTGTAAAATAATGTACTCTTCAGTAGTGATGTGCTTGTCATGTGTATGTGTTTGTCGCGCTACATCACGTGATAGAAAAATTCCGAAAATCGCGCGAAAAATAAACTGGTTTCAGCTTTAGACCTTAAATTGGAGGTCAAACCTTGGACATAAAGGATTGCCAAAGTCGTTGACCTCTTCGGGCTCCGATTTTTGACCTGTAAATTTTCTCCTTCTACATAGGTTTTCGGCTAAAAGCGCATTGTGAGAAAATTTGGGTAGAAAACCCCCAAGAAAAGGACTAAAGTGGGCTTATAAGGGGAAAGATGAAAGGAATTTCAAGGACAATCAGTTTGCTATGGGGTAAGTTTCCTCTTTTCCTGAGGAGATTGTCCAGTTTCGGACGAAAAGGACTGCATCTTCACGTTTTTTATGCGTACCATTTTTTTGGTAGTTATAATTTTGGGAAATTATGCGTGGCTCACGCAATGTGCCGTTGTCCACATTGAGAACCATGACGAAAACTTGCTGATGCAAGATGTGTTGAACGTTACGCTGCAAATCAGGTAAAGAACGGTTCGGTTTTTAATATTGAGTTGCAATTTGCATATACATTCCATGATTGAAAAAAAAGTTTTGAAAGTTATTCTTTGTACGGGCATGAAATGTATGTTCCATTACATCATACTATCTCTGTAAACTAGAAAATCGTACAATTATGTAAGAAAATAAGTCAATTATGGGAAAGTTGCGATGGATTTGAAATCTACTTTACGTTTTTTAAGCTTTAAATATTATAACTTTAATGCATTGCGATCTAAATTTAATTCTGTATTTTATAGAAGTTTAAGCTATCAGAGTTTATGTTATATTAGTTTTAGCAAGAAAATAAAAATAAATAAATGAAAATAATAATAATAAAATAAAAAACGCATTTTTTAAAATCATTTTGAAACTTTATTTTGTTTAGGGGAAGTTTGACTTCAATTGTAACCTTAAAGGCAGTTTACGATCCACCCCAGTCACAACAATTGTTGGAGCCCATCCCGGATATTATTATTCGTCCAGAGCAGAGCAATTCAGACGTTATTCTTCCTATTACTGGTCGGCAAGCGGGTCACGTGACAGTTCTATGGAACGCTTCTCAACCAATTCTCAAGTAATTCTATATTCAGTATTTTAAAAAATGTATTGGACCTTCGAACATTTATTATTATTAATATTATTATTTATTATTATTATTTATGATTGTTATAATTATTATTATTATTTATTATTATTACTATTATGATTATTATTTTCTTATAGTACTACGGATGCATTCGTAAGGATTGATATAGCGAAGTCTTCGTTCGTGAACGCAGTATGTGGTATTGTGGGCTGGATTTATTTCGCCGCGTGGTCGTTATCCTTTTGGCCACAAGTGTACGAGAATTACGCTCGGAAAAGGTCCAATTTTTAAAATTGCATTGCCATAAAACTATTTCATACTTATTTTTTGTTGTAGTGTGGTCGGACTAAACTTTGATTTTATCGCCATTAACCTACTAGGCCACGCCCTGTACGGTATATTCAACTTTGGGCTGTATTGGAGTCCAAGTGTTCAAGTAAATATACTCAATTAACTTCAACCAAAAGACGTTTCTTCCTTTGTCCCTCGTCACGTCACTCTCAAACGTTACATTTAAATTTTGTGTTTTTCGAGTTCGTTCTTAAGACTTTTGTCCTCGGTAGTGCGTTATTTAACTTTATTTAATAGTATTTTACCAAGAAATCGTATTTTTCATTTAAGTTTCTCAAACAGATATTTCTAAAAAAAGTAAAAAAAAAAAATCACAAAAAAGTTTTTAATATATAATAATATATAATATATAATGAACATTAATTCATGTTCCAGGCCGACTACTTCAAAGCACATCCCATGGGAATTTTGCCGGTACAAGCCAACGATGTTGGGTTTTCGATACACGCTACAATTTTAACGCTCTTCACTGCCATTCAATGCTGTATTTATGAAGTAAATTAAAAACTTTCGCCTGTTTAATCGTCTCCTAAATTATATTTATACTAATTTCTTTTCTTCAAAAAGCGGGGAGGTCAGACAGTCACGTGGCCTGGAATGGGTTTTATTGTCGTTTCGTGCTTGTTTTTGCTCAGTTCAGCCGTAGCGGCGCTCGCATCAGCATTGACGTGGTTGGACATTCTGAACTTTTGCGCATATGTGAAACTCACAGCTACGGTGATTAAGTACATGCCACAGGTACGTCACAACTTCAGATTTCAAGAATTTATAATAATTTATAAAATCGAGTTGAAACAAATCTTGAATATTAAATCTTTCAGGATATTAACTTTACGCAAAAATTTCTTGAATATTTAATACTTTTTAATTTCTTAATTTATTTTTTTAATTTAATATTTAATTTAATGTAATATTTAATTTAATATTTCTCTAATATTTAATATAATCGTCATTTTTGGTTCGCTTACTCAAGCTACTCTCACTAATGCCAGTAACAAGTTGTTTTTATTAAATTGAGTTTCCGTTCAAGCTTCTTTACCTTTTTTCGATTGAAATGTAAACGAAACAATTTTTCTAAAAAAATACGTGTTTTTAAACATTTTCTAATTTCCAATAGGCGTACATGAATTATAGGCGTAAAAGTACTGAAGGATGGTCTATCGGCAACATCTTACTGGATTTCACAGGAGGAGTTGGCAGTATTTTGCAAATGTTTTTACTCTCTCACAATTACGGTACGCTTTTCATTCATAACTTTATAACTACAAAATAAGAATTAAAACAATTTCGTTGTAATTCAGATGATTGGGGCTCGATTTTTGGAGACTTTACGAAGTTCGGCCTGGGAGTGGTTTCCATATTATACGACATTTTGTTCATTGTTCAGCACTACGTCTTATACCGGTAATGTATTTGTAAAAAGTTTTTTTTTTATTTGTGGTCTAATTGTGTCGTTGTGATTTACATACGCAGAGCATCGCCCAAAGCCGGTTTCCAAGAGTAAATATATAACAATAAAAAAAATATAAATATATAACAAATATATAAAATCTGGTCACAAATTTATTTATATTCTAAAATGTTTTTCTACACATGGTTTTAGAGTGCCGCAAACTGCGTAGAACTGAAACGATCTCGGATGGTTTTCGAGATTATTTTCCTGCTTACGCCGAAAGAAAAACGTCTGAAAATAGACGATATAGCCAAAATGCATGGTTAAAAACTCTTGAGAATCTTAGAATACTTTAGTCTTTGACAAAAAGATACTTAAAATGGCAAATACATGAAAAGATTTCGTTATTTAAGTATACTTAGTTTCTTGCATTCCGATGTATGTCTTTTTAGCACTTACATATGCCAATCATAATTTGTGCAAAATTTTCGAAAATATGCTGCTTACCGGGAATATATTTCCTGGGCAATTTTGAAGCAATATTTTTTATTCTTAACATTTCGTTTCGGTCGACGTACGTGTTCAGAACATTAGCGTTTTTGTCACCGAATCGAGTGAAGGAAAGCAATTTGGAGGTTTAATGGACACCTGGAACCAAGAACAAAGCCAAAAGCTCGGGTGCTTCGCATCTATTAAGCTTTTTGCTCTCACTAACCGCAAGTTGCTGGTGAAAACTACCGCTGAGGTCAGTCTTGTCTTGAATGTCGTTCGAAGTGTAGTGAAACGAAGGAGCCAAGATATGGGAAATCACCAAATTTACTTCATAAGTAAGTTTTGCTGCATTTGTGGTAATATTCAACTCATTGTTATATACGATCAGTAGGGAGTATTATTATCGTGGTTTTGCCACAACTGATCCATGGGGATTGCGTTTTCGGCCCCGATAAGAAAGATCTACTTGCGTTGAGGGACAAAGAAATTTTAGGAATAATGAATAGTACTTTGATTGCCTTTACGAATAATGCTAACTCGCTAATGGGTACTTTTAACCTATGGAAATACTTGAAAACCAATTACTCCGTCACACCAGAAAACTATTTAAATTTCACAAGTATGGGTGGACTGGGAAGGATTGACTGGATGAAAGGTAAAATAACTACGGGAGCCTAACAGAAATATGAGGGTAAAAATTAATCAATGGTTAATAGTGCTCAAGGACGAGTTGAAAATACCGACGACAGCTGATGTTTCAATCGCGACAATAGCTAGCCTTTTCTCGGTTTCGGTATTTAAAGAGTTAGAAAGCATAGCGGTTAAATACAGCTTCTCGGTTGGAGTATTCCGTACGCATCTGGTACAATTTCACTATGCTGGTATTAACCCGGTATCGCAGTCAAATGCAACGTTTGAACTCGACCTAAGCTGTCGTGCTGGTAGTTACTTTGCAAAACAAGGTTGCGAAGAGATTAAGTATTTCTGTAGGCGTCGGTTTTGTTTGGGCACTTCATACGGATGTAGCGCTTGGTTGGGAGCTTGATATTAATTCTACCTTCCCAAAGATTGCCACAGCTGTCGATAAAGCGGTATGTAGTTTACGTTACTTTCTACGTAACGAACGCTTGTAAACAATTTTTTATTAGTACTTAAGTCACTGTATTACTTGTAGTTCGAACATTACTACAGGAATCATCCTGTTTTGGGACAAGATTTTGTACGAGCTAATGTAGTAAAAGCATCTGATTACCTTATTTTAAAACCTCCGCCACTGCCATTTAACCGTACTGCAGTCTATTTGGAAATTTATTTTATAAATTCTGCGTTGAATAAAACTGTTGTAAAAGCGTCGACAAATTTATCCGAGGTTCCTGCCATAGTTTACGACAATGAAACTGCAAAAGTCGTTAATATTGATCCAAAGAGTCATATAATAGAAGGTAATTATTTTAAAAGTTTTTCTGCTTCGACAGTCACATGTTCAATTTTTAGCTTCTCGCCCGGGCACCAACCTACCAAATGTAACAAATCCGACCCTTGGAGTAACTCTTAATGGAACGAATTCGTCTACCTTAATGAACGTAAACGTCACTAGTAGTACTCTATCCCTGACTCCTGTTTTGTTAAACGCAACAAACGCAACAAACGCAACAAACGGAACTACACTTTTGGCCTCCACCGCTCCTGTCACATTACCCACCTTAAATATACAAACTTTAAATGACTCCATAGTTTCAACACATACTTTCGTATCAACTCAAGTATCGACAGTACCAGGATTGAGTAATCAAACCAGCACAAAATTGCCTTCAGATTCCGCAAACGCAAACACGTTCGGTTCGAGCTCTTCAAATCAGGCCAGTTCAACAAAGAATGTTTCAGCGCAGTTTTCCAATTTGACCACAATGTCTAGTATGGTCTCAAAAGACCAAAACGTCACTATTACTACCACTCTTTCACTGAATGCTCTTACGAATACGAGCTTCGCGAACAATGTGACTACTAACTATTCTAACTCATCGGTGACTTACGTGAAAAACTTTACCACAACGAGCCAAACCCTGTCACCAGGAAACGGCACGAGCATTCCTGCTAACAATGGGAATAATCAATCTACCGTTGCAGACGGGAATACTAGTAACGCTACCCAAATGAGTACTATTGGTTCAGACAATCCACTCGCAAATTCTTCTATTTCAGGTAAATTTTACGCACAGTACTTCAAACGACCCAAGCAAACCAGCCCTGAGCTAACAGCACGCCATCTGCAACTTAAACTTCGAGTTACGTGAGGAAGCGTAGAAGTGAAACTAGTCGATAATGTGACCGTTAGATGGCACAGTTGCGACTTAAAACAGACCAACAACAGTAGAGTGGAACGCGCTCACGCAACTGCCGTGGCGTTAGGTATAGGGGAGTTTGTTGCGGTCGTTTTTGTTGAGAATTACTGTGCAATGCTGCTTGAGCATCTTCTAATGACATGGTGAAAGGTAATGGAGCTACTAGAAAGCCAGAGAGTATTAACAGTTCAACTACTTTCGACCCTGATCCGCTTTTTAAGGCTGTTGTTCCCGTGATTACCAAAGTTTACAATGGTACGTAATGTTAATTTGGCTTAGGAAGTGTAATGAAAGAATATGATAATTACTGTCACCCGTAGATGAATTTCTTCTAAAGAAAATGGGCACTATGGCTCCATTGATGGCCCAGGACATGTTTTACACTATCACTATACCCACATCTGTTGGTAAGATGCGAATAAACTGCCTGAATTGCAGCAAATAATTGAAAAGTTAATGGTCTTAACAGTCATAGTATTTATCGCTGTGGTGTGTATGCTTTGCCTGCAAATCGACTGCTTGCCATCGAAGAAAAAGAACGCAAAAATGCTTCTCTCGTCGTGATTTAAGCCAAGTGACATTTTACCACAATAGGCGAAGAATTTCTCGTCTGAGACTTAAATTTGCACATCAGGAAACTTATTCACTTTCATTCACACGTTTATTTTACTTTCAATTCAATTTCTCTTTATATTTGCCTTCTTTGATGCTCACGTTTCAGTGTCGCTCTCTAGAGGTAACATGTGCAAATACGGAGTTAAAATACGTCCATCAAGCCTCTTCTCACAAGGCATACCCCACATTGAGGTGTTCATATTGTATTTCTCAAGGCAAAATTTATTGACACTTGTAATTAATTGCATAAATACAAGGATGATTGAAAAACTACTCAGATTAGTTAGCTTAATATTTGGTATAAGTAGACGTATAAGCACAAAATTGTGAGATTTTTTGCCTTTATTCGTAATAAGATTCTCGGAAATTGGAAATGTTTTGTTTCGACTTACAGTTATAAAATTTTTACCATTTTACACAAGATTACAATCTCCAGCCTTGTTTTACTACTTGACAAATTGTGGAAGACTGTTTACACGTAGGAAAATACTGCTTAAATCAAGGAAAGAATTATTTTTTTACTTAGAGAACCTACTGCACCGTGTTGAAGTCATAATACTGCAAAGGCAAACCGTTTTATTTTTATCAGTTTAATAGCTTTGACTCGTTACCAGTAAAATCAGAACACAAATGCCCTTTTTTGTCGCCAGTAACTTAGGTGTTTTAGAAAGCTATTAGTTGCCAAGTACAGCAGAATGTACGCGAGATATCAATGCGAGGGGTAAACGCGAACAAAGGCTAAATTGGTTCTATTAAGAGATATAAAAGCGTACTTAACGCTTCCAAATTTTCACCTGCAAAATAGATCCCTACCACGAAGCTACGTCTCCACTATAAATTACAGTAAATGCATGTGTATAGCTGGCCGACAAACGCAGGGGTTCTTTGTTAGCGGGATAAATAAAAAACAAAGGCATATTTTTCATTTTTACAAAATTTGATAAAAAAAACGAATTTTTCCTTTAAAAAGAATAAATTTCAAACTCGCAGAAAAGTAGGAAAGAATGAGTCTCTTGGGATTGTTGTTATTGGAAGTTAAGCTGTGCCATCTAACGGTCACATTATCGACTATTTCTGACCATTTCACATATTCTAATGTTTGGGAAAAGGTTACAGCTTTTTACTCTATATAATATTAGTACTATAAATTTATAAGATTGGAAATGGAGTCTCTACGAGTAAACGATGTTCCAGCTTTTTGTTATGAATTCCATTCACAGAGGTCTCTCAACTGGTCGAGGTCTGCGAAGATCCCTTGTACCTACTATTACCCACCATTGAGTTGCTATCAACGTAGGTACCCGAACTCCAAACGTTTCTCCTCAATTCCTTTCTGTGTCGTTCTTTTTAACTCGTCAGTCGCTCTCTAGCTTTGACAGTTGTTAGTACTCACAAACGAAACAAGATAAATTATATTTAAAAAAATCAATCATGGCTGGTATCGGAGGCGTTCCCGGATTTCAGCAGATGGGAGATCGAAAAGACATACAAGGTAAATTTAAAAATAGAAGTAAATTAATTACCAATCTCATCAGTCTTAATTTAAACTAAACTCACATAAATTACTCATGGTTGGACAGTAATAGCTAAACTTAAAGTCCACAGTAGTTAAGAAATAAAGTAAAAAAAAAAAATAAAAGAAATAAAAATTCTAAAAAATAAAGATCTGTAATTGACGTAAATGCATCCTGAAAGGTGCCGATGAAGGTGTGGGCAAAGCTGCCGCCGGAGGGATGACTGAGAAGGCTAACGTTAGTGCAGGTGGCATTCTCAAAGGCGCTTACGACGGTCCTGCCGGACGTCCGGCTCACGATACGGCCGGTACTGGCCCTGGTGCTGGGGGGCAACAAATAGGCGCTGGAGATAAGCAAACCATGGGCGAAGGCTTGCACCGTAAAGATATGGGAGTCTCGAACCCGACGCTCGGCTTCGGTTTCCCTCACAAAGAAGGCCGCGAAGATCGTAACTAATTGTGTATTGTTGTTTGTTAAATACAGTGTTCTATCAGACATTCGATTTTTGACTACATTAAAAATTTAAAAAAATACTCGTATTTTTGAAATGCATTTTTGAAAACTAATACTTGAAAGCTATGGGTGAAATTTAATTCCCAAGAGATTTAGGAACTCTTTAGTTTGCAAATTGCTCTTCGCTCTGTTGTAAGTTTTTAATGTATTTTTTAAAATTAAAAATGACAGCAGCGAAGGTCGCCTGAGGTTAAGAATGCAGGTCAGAATAGGTCGAAGTAGCCTTAATTCTCATTCTAGCTTCTAGGTAAAACGAAATTAGAAAAAGGGTGGGAAAAGGGTTCGAAGAAGATGAGTCAAGCCGACCAACGTTGGTTTGACACCTTTGGCTGCTTTTCTGGTGAATACTACACAAGCCTGGTCGTTAGGAGTCGTGCAGTATCGTTTGAGAATGGAAGATCAAAGCAACAAAACTGAAGAGGCTGATTGCAATTGTGGAGGTATGTCTATTGCATTTACGTTTTGCTATTTTTATTGTTGCATTTTATAACGAGTGGGTTTTCGGTATATTAATTTTCTAGTCGAGTGCAAATGTAGCAACTGCAAGTGTGGAGAGAAATGCTCTTGCAACCCTAAAGCTAGACAAGATGTCACGGCGTTCCAGTCAGTGCTGCCACCCGGCGTTCAAAAGGACTTACCTCTCTCGGGCGGCGCTTTGGAAGGAACTTGCACAGTTACGCCAACTTATACCGAACCAGGCAATACGGCCGCGATGACGGTAGAATCCGGGAAAAACACAACGCACTTGACCACGGACATAGTGTAACAACACTGCTGAATTGATTCACGTATATAAGGGATTGCCGTTGTTGTGTTTTGGAACGTTTTGTTAATCTTTTTGTTGCTCGATGTTACAATTGTATAGCGTTGTTTAGTCAATAAATGTGATTTATATACCTAGAGCAAAAATGAAGTCATTTTGATGCTTTAGTTTTCATAAAGAGTGATTTGGGTTCACGCAAAGGAAACTCCCACATGAGAGTTCAAAATACAGAAATACCGTTAAAATTTTTAAAAGGCCAACATAAAATATTACGAAAATAAGCAAGCGAAAGAAACAAGATGTAAAAGCTAAGTGTGAATATATAAGTGTATGAATACAAAATACTGAATTTTATTAACAATTAACGTCGAATTCTCATTTCTGTGGTGAGTTCAATATAAATAGAAATTTCGTAAAGTGAATCTTATTAGTAATGTACACTAGCCAACAGCATTGTGCAACGAAGCTGTTTTAGTTCAGATTACGTCGAAAGGCGAAACGAAACAGTAGCGAAAGGAACGAACAAGAAAAGAACATGAACTATGACTTGTTGGGCAAAAGTTCTTGTGCCAGTTTTTCGATTGTTCTTAAAATACAATTTGTTACAAGGTTTAAAAGATTTTGGAAACTTTACTAATATCAACTATTACCTTTCTAACATTACTATCGCAAAACATTTTAGAAATTCACACATTTAATTAAAAACGCCCCTCATGTGTCGAAGCATTTCTTCCTATGATAGTTTTCCTTCCATAGTCACTTTTCTCGAGCTCTACCATTGCTCCATAGACGTTTCCTAACCCGTTCTTACTATCCAATCTACAACGAACATTTTATGTACAATATGCAGATGTACTATCGAAGCCGAAAAGTTTTCATTTTGTACGGTTGTTCAACGTGAATCGAAAAGGTTCACGTAATGGAAGCGGAATTTAGCATATTAACGATCTGAACTTAACTACATATAATTCTACGTATTAATTAACCATTTATAATTCTTCAAATGTTTTTTCACAACGAGCACATCGCTCTCATTTTTTTCGTCGCAGTCTTTTTGTGTTAAGCAGTATATCGTAGTTCGAAGAAAAATTCCAAGCTTCAGACAACAACTTCCTGTCTAGTAATTTTCTTACCTATAAACATCAGCCATAATGTTTCAGACGAACGCTTATTAAGCCTTTAGAAAGCCATGAAAAACATTCCTTCCCATTCCTGCAACTTGAAACGTCCGAACCGCGATGAAATCCCGCATCGTGTGGTCCGACCTGTTCAGCCCAGAAACCCATTCATGGTTCTCGGAATAACCAACGTTGGTCCCAAAACCATTCGTGCGCTTCTTTCTAGGCCTTCTTGAGCTTTTAGTACCAGAGCTCTAGCAAACTTCACTCATGGCAGACAAACCCAACGCGCAAGATAATTGTGGAAACCCAGCTTGCAAGTGCAAAGGTAAAAATATCGCAGCATATTCTAATACAAATATCTGTTTTCGTGCGTACTTTTTTGTCCGCTAAATGTGCTTATACATAGATGTCAGGTAATTTAAGAATTATGTGGAATGAAAACGAATGAAACGTCAGAAAACTGATCTTAAAAAATATTTAAAAATTAATCATATTTTTTATTTTAATTTTTAGATAGTTGTTCGTGCGGGAGCAAGTGTGATTGTATCAATTGCGGTTGTTGCAGTAAATCAGAATCAGCGAAACAACAAAGTGGTACTGATCCAGTGACGATCTGCGGAGGTGCAGCAGAAGGCAAAGTGTCGAGCGATACGGTAACCACTACAGCTCATCCTCATTAACAACCTGGAACCACAAGGACACAGCTTCTGGCACGCCATGGACACCGGTGGGATTGGAAACATGCCAGGTGGCGCGACTTTGTCACGTAAATACTTCAACACCGTTCCAGTTCATTTATTTTTATCCGAATTTTAATTCCGTAGCGCGTTTAACGCCATCTACCGGCGACCAGGCGTTCCAGAGTGATGGAGGCTTTGGAGTCAACACAACAGGCGTGGAAGACAACGGCGGGAGAATTGAAACCGGACTCGGTGCACCACCACCACCCAGTAGCGCTAGTGTCGACACAGGTTTGCTCTCCTGACCATATCATTACTGTCAAATCCACTTCTATTTTAAAAATCTTGCATTACAGGTGAAGTAGGCGGGTACGAAGACGAAGGTGAGGGCGAAGAACCGGGCGATGATGAAGAATTCGAAGAAGAGGAAGATGCTGAACCGGATGATCAGAACGCCGGAGCGGTGGATCTCAGCACCGGTGGTACTGGTGGCACAGTAATCGTCCGTCGGATTATTCGGCGCCGGAGGCGTGTTATACGTCGGATTATTGTACCCGCTGGTGACATTGGTGACCGGGGTGACCGAGGGATCACAGAAGGTGGCAATGAAGCAGCTGGTGCTTCCGGTGGAGGGACCAAGTGGGGTCCTATTGGACTAGAACGGCCAAGTGGGTCTGATTTCGCCAACATTCCGACTCCCGATACTTCCGGTTTCGGGAGCACTACCTCCATGGCGGGTAGTGACTACGGATCGGTGGATACAGGCTTCGATAGTGCAAGAAATACCCCGATGGCTGGTACAGATTTTGGGTCAGCAATCGACCCTTCCGGGTTTGGTGGTATTCCTACACCCGCACCCACGCCCACTACCGGTGCTCAGTTTGAAGGCATGGAAACTGAAGGTGGTGCCTCTCGCGGTGACATGAGCTTTGGTGACACAAGCTTCCAAGACTTACAGCCACCACAACGTAAGTTGACATGCTTGTTTATGGGGAAAAAGCTAAAATGCTTTCTTTAGAAATGGGAGGATTCCCTGGTACGACTGGAATGGCACAAAGCACACCGCAACAACCAACAATGGGTAAGGATAATTTTCCTATAAGGTTAATTAAAGAGTAGGGTTACACGTTTTGGTATAAAATGCATGCCTATAAGGGTGTATTTGGATCGTTTTTATTATTATTATTATTAGAAGTACCGTACTACTGTAAACGATGGGGAGAAATTAACCAAGTCTTTTTTTGTTGATCGCAATGAGCTTTTCATTCGTTGTTCGTGTAATCAGGATTACTCTTTATTTCATTAGTGTTTTACGTGAAATTTCTTGCTTGATTGTGTATTAACTCACAGCATCTAGAAACAGTTTAAAGAAATTAAAGCGATTTTCAGTTGTATATACAAACAAATCTCTTACCTGTAGTGATGAAACTATGAACCGATTAAAAATTAATTTCTGCTTTTGTCAACTCGTGTCATCTAGCGGTGGGACTCGAAGTTAATACTGACGAGTATGCGTAACTTTTGTTCTTTTGCACCTAGGTGGCTTTGGTGGTTCAGGCTTAGCAACTGGTAGTGTGCCTACAGGTGGCGTTGGGGGAGCTGGGTTAGCACCTGGTAGCACGCCAGTGACAACAGTTGGCGTACCCTTGCATTCTTCCGTGGCGTTGCCTGCACTGCAGAACTTGATTGACCCCGTTTTGAACGTCTTGGATAACGCCCATGCTAAAGGAACCCATATTATCCACGCGGAAGCCGTTATCTACCGAGTCGATGACTTGCCGGGCTCCGGCCCCATCGAAGGCCGCGTGGAGCGTGTCACTCACGTAGACCAGTCTAACCCGGACGCTGAGCCCATGGTCACTGCTTCCTACTACACCTCCCCAGCAGTGGGCAATGTCAACACCGGAATCGGACCTGGCACCGAGGGCGTGGGGTCTGTTGGCACAGCAGCCCCCCTCTGAGTTCCCTAAGAAAAAAAATGAGAAAAACACTCTTGTCTTTCTAACATCATTTTTCTTAATTCTTGTTATAATGCTTGTTATTTCGTGCTATTTTTAAAGTTCAAATTTTTGTCATGAACTTTGCAGCTTTTTGTGAGTTGTGTCTGAGTAAGTAAATCAAAAATCGTAACCGAGAACACAAGGAACACCTCGAATGGTATCCTTTCATGTGTTGTACTATGATGTGAAACGTGCCGTAATTTGTATCCAAGTTGGAATTATTTTTGGCGTAAATATATTTTACTACCTTTTGCACACTGAAATTAGCGATCTTTGGCAGTTTCATGGGACCTTTGGCAGTTTCATGGGACCTTTGGCAAATTGTGGTTGCTAGGTCTGAAATCTCCCAAGCGGCGAAAATCACAATTTTCAAGAGTGTTTACGACCCTACCCTCACTTACGATCATGAGCTTTGGCTATGAGCCAAAGAATTGTCCGAGTACAGGCGGCTGAAATGAGATAACGAAAAGTTGCGGGTGTTGCCCGCAAGGATAGGATGAAGAACAGCGACATTAGTCTCTTCATATAGAGCCATTTATCCTGAAAATCGAGAGATCTCTATTGCGCGTGTTAGGACATGTCTGCTGAAAGACTACCGAGGAAGATCTTCAAACTGTGGCATTCATTGTTACCCAACAGTCAAATTTCGTAGCCGCCCAAATATGAATCCTAAGATTCATTGTTGGTAAGAATGAAATCCCTTGCACCCAGCTTGTAATAGTTAGTTCCTTTCTGACCTTCTTTTGAGCCAGTTCCGTTTCTTCAACATGAAATTTGATTGTTGTAAACTTAAAGTGAGAGTTAGCACGAGAAGGAGTGTTTTTGTGGGATTTTGTATATTTGTTCGTTTTGATGTTGGTGTAAATTGGAAGTTACGAATAAACGGAATTTAAAAAGGAGTAGAACGTAACAAAACCACGTTGACCTACAAAAGACTCGTAGGCAGGCCTCGTACTAGGTGGCAACATTATTCTGCTAACCTTTGTTACGCACGGCTTGACATTCTACCCTCCGAGCTAATATCTGTGAACCAGGATGGGGTTCATTGGAGGACACTCCTAACCTTGGTTGAACCACCGCAGTAAGGGTAACTGTGGTTTCGAAAATGCATTTATGTATGTAGGCTTAATGTAATTTAGCTTGAATGGAGTTTGTACAGTGAAGGTTACATCCTAGACAATGACCGAATGATCAACCGCCCGTATATTGCATGCAATGTCCTGGAAAAGCATGACAATCCTACCAAACAGTATATGCACAATCATACCTATTCTTCGAGTTGTCGATAAGTAACAAAATGCTGTTGGTTAGAAACGCAGAATTTTGCAGAAACGCGTTATGTCGTCAGATATTATTGCAGCTTTTAATCACCACGTTCTGACGCAAGCGCTTCGCAACCGCAAGACTACCAGTGGAGCGCAGGCTCTTTAAGATGACCATTTCCTCGACGTCAGCTAAAGAGAGGAGAAAGGGGGGTTACGTTCAGCTGCGCTATACTTCTAGCCGCAGAACTGGCTTCCATGCAAGCCTGGGGCTATTTTTCCCATACCAGTTCTTCTGTTGACTCCCTTCGTTCAAGTTCTGTTACGTTTGTCTGTTGTTTTTTGGCAAAAATTTTGTTTTTACTTAAGACTTCCTGGTGACACGTTATAAGTGCCATTGCCGGATTAGTACTTTGAAAATCGTCTTATTTCTGCCCGTACAAGATGGGTAATAAATCTGCATCTCAAGTAAGTCTACCTTGACCTGATTACAGATCCTGGTTCCCGGCTACGAGCAGGAAATATCTCTGTGCCTACACACTGGTGGTTGCACCGATCGATAAAACAATACGTCAGATAACTCCATAGACGCGTGCCAGGCTTATTGATCCTGCAAACAAGGTAGCATGGTATTACGTGCCAAAAGCGATGAATCCTGGTCACTAGGAAGAAAAAGGGATAAACATCGGCGGAATCCAAGGTTGCAACCCAAATCCTTTGACTTTGTGCACATACACAAGGGTAGTAGGCTGTAATGTGCGGGTCAGTGGGTCTAGGTTAGAACACTTAGCGCGCTACACATGAGCGAATATTGCGAACTGGTTTATTTCCGGCATTTTCCCCTTCTTTCGCTTTTGTGACGGCGAAGATTGCAACATTTTCGCGTTTCGGTGCTCTCTGCACTTACATCAACTTCGCCTTGATCTCATTGGTAAAAATAGAACCTATTTTCGCTGCCAAATCTTCCCCCTAGCTTGTTCGTAACGAACACTGGCGATGTTGCGAAAACTTGTGGAAATTGAATTGGCATACAATTACGAAGGTTGAAAGAAAAGTTACGAGCTCTGCCAAGATAACGGTATCAATAGATTTGGTTCGGTGTAAAACATTCATCGTACAAATTCTTCGAACGCTCGAGTTGCCAGATAAATAACGGAAGACTTTAAGTTAGTAAAAGAAATGTGAACAAAATGAGGTGAAAAAGGAAGTAAATTTTAATAAAAGTGATAAGAAAGCATTAAAATTTTACCTTTGAAATATTTTAATACATTTAGGACCGTCAATATTTGTAAGACTACAACGTTATCTACGAAAGAAAAAAGTAGTAATTCAAATAGAAACAATTAGAATAGATCAAGGTGAAGTGTCCTGGACAAAGTATTTTGTAATATTTTAAAGTTGTTTCTTAATTTTTTTATAGTCTATTACAATTCATAGCAAGAATCGAACAAGTGTGGTTTTAAATTCTAAACATGAATGAAAAGGTTTTTGAAAAATTTGCGTCATCATACATTGCTAAATATACCGAAAATACTTCTGTAAGTACTGCAGTTATAATAAAATGCAATGATGGGTTAATAACAGGATTTGTACTAAAATTTCTACCCTGTGAAACATAATTTCTACTAATTTCTACCATGTGAAAAAATGTCTACCAAAATTGTGAAAAATCTTGTAATAATTTGGAATTACTGAATTTATTACCCAAAATGAGTACAAAATATATGAATAAGTCCTGGTATCTAAAACTGCTTAGCCTCGAAGTGGAAGAAGTACACATTATTCTTATTACACATATTTGATTATTTTACTGTGTGGTGCTTGCTAAAGTATTTACAAATTAGACCCTGCTTTTCGAAAAAGCGAAAATAGCCTTCACGAAGACGAGAGTTAAGAAGTTTTTTTCCTAAATTCTTGGACATAATCTCAAATAACCACCGTGCAGAAACAGCAAGCACATGGCCTACTGAAAAAGACAAAAAAATGTCTGAACAAATATTTTTAAAAAGTAGGTTAGATCGTTGGCCTTTCCCGGGAATTCGGTATAGCGTCCGCTTATTTTTAGCGTGAAGGCGTTCAGGCTCGTCTCTACGGGGTTGTATAATAAAAAAAAAGAATGCGTAAACAAACTCCCGTTCAGTTCAGACCGACGCTCGCTCCATGCTTTTCTTGTATTTATTCGACAAACAGGGAAAAACCTTATCGATTTACTCCCTCCCGCGTTCACCAAGTATTCGTGCAAGAAGTTTTGAGTACATGAGTACGTTCGTGCACAAATTTTAGTTTCTTACATTATTAGGAAGTATTGACAATATTTTAAAGAATCGCTGCTGTCCGCATTTTTTTTTGCCACAAACATTTTTATATCTGTAAAATCAGAAAAAAAGTTTCAAATCGATACGAAATGTTTGTAACAATTAAATTATTTATTGTACTAATCCTCATGAGCATCAGAGGTTCTGTATTAATTGAATTCGAAAGCATAAATTCTGAAAATTCTGAAAATTTAGATAGAATAGGAAAGTTTCAAGTAATGTGAGGAAAGAAATAATCGTGAAGGACTTGTTTTAACAGCTGTCGGTTTTCAAGCTACAATTTCGTAATATCGTGAATTATTCTGTTGCCAAGTCTGCGAGTTTCATTGGTGAGGATTATGTATATCACAGCACGGTATGAGGAAAAGCTTACGAAGAATCAGACATTTTCCTGCAGGTTCAAACAAGGAAAACGGGACTTATCGAACACTTATTTACGTTTTAAGATAACCTCTATTCACTGATAAATTTTGCAGCAATTCTTAGAAAACTGTTGACCTTCTAAAACAAAACATTATTACTGCGTCCTATCTTACATTTTGGCACAGATGGTATTTTATCGTCTTTTTATAAACGATAGCCAATTTGCAGAATTCGTAAAGAACTTTATCTGACTTGAAAAGCAAAAAAGACCTGATTGCGACTGCTGCATGTTTAATCAGAAATATACAAGGAAAATTTTCGAGAATTCAAAGTGCTGAAAGTTTGAAGTGCTGATACACTTAGATATAGAAATCGCTTGGTTTATCAGACTACCCTACGTGTTTGGTTAACACGTAAACGAAATTTCGAATAAACCAAACTAAGCTGTGTTGGCTTTCGAAACATTACGCTAGTGTCACTCTTTAGTAGATATTTTAAATTCGTTTTGTCATTACATGAGCATGTTATATAAGCGTATTAATATATTGAGCATATTGTATTAATATATTAAGCATATTGTGTTAATATATTAAGCATATTAGCGTATAAATAAAAATTAGCCGGCATTCCGTATCACACGTTGCAATACCGTAAACTCAGCGCATTTAAAGCAAACATGAAAAAAACGGAAAAAAAGTAAAAAGCGAAAAAAGGCACAGATTCCAATTGCGAAAGGGGGAAACATGTTTTGACATCCGATACTCAACAACAAGAACTGTCATGTTACAATTACAGTGCTAGTGCAAAGAAGCCCACAAGCAGTCAAAGTACAGTCGTAAACAACTCAGCATCCCTAAAAGGGGAGGAGCTTAGGAGCGCCTCGGGGGAGGTAAACGGAAGCCAACCAAATTTGCTTAACATAATAGCCATATGAGGATTACAGACATGTATTTAATCTACATTGAAGTACTCTAGATCCCCCTTCATCCTGTTTAACCTAATTCTCCGCGATGTAACACAACTATCAACAAATGTAATGCAAATGCCAGTACTTATAATCGTTTGTGTTCTTTTTTTAAACAAAATGATTAAAAGTTCATAAAAATACGGTTTATTCATATTTTAAAACTGCTAACAATGAAAAAATGGCATCGAAATATACGCTCGACAGTACTACCTTAAAAAAAAAAAAAAAAAAAAAACGTGTGATGCTGAAAATATTTTAGAGGATAAACAATGAATAAGCTTCTAATTTTAACAATTTGAACTACTAAGGTGTTATAAAGTCATTTTTAACATTATCTAGCTAATTATTTACAATACTGTGACATTTTTCGGTCAATTTTCCTCTTTTCCCGCGATTTTACCTCGTTTTACGCGTGTTACGCCCTATACTTTGCAATGCTATTAAAGGCACATACTTCAACTTACGCGGTTGGCAAACCTTAATGCGTTGGTTCACCGAGGAAAAAATAACCAAAATCGGATAACGCTTGGGATTCTTTCGATAACAACATATTGATATTTTTTAAAAATTACCCAAATTTGTACAAGAGAGCGAAAACTTCAAAAAGCACTCTAATAAAGTCCACTATAATGAACCAGTTTTTTATAACGAATTATGGACTATTGTGGAAAAAATCGGTGTCAGATTAACGAACAAACTAGTCAAATTCTGATATTATGAACTTCTGTTACAAACAATTTTGGATAGAATGAACTTCTGATACAACGAACTTCTTGTTTAAGGAGTTTCTGGTATAACGAACCTCTTATGTAACGAACTTCAATTACGACGAATTTCTGATATAGTAAACTTCTGATATTACGAATATATGACATATCAAGCATTCCAGTCAAGTATAACGAACTCCGGATATACCGTACACTCTTATTTTCAAAGAACGTTCGTCAGAGGACACAAACTGTTCGTTATATCCGAAGTTCATTATATCGAGCATAATTCATTATAATTCATTATTTCTGCACATTTACCCGACTGTAAGCTTCACAATAACCGGCAGTTCACAATAACCGGCAGTTCGTTATAGCGAGATTTTGTTGTAATCACCAATTATATATTTATTTTATTTATTTAATGTTGTTTTTATGGGCAAGTTTCTTCTCTCCTGTCATTTTTTTTTTCCTTTTAAGAAGAATACCGTGGGTTATCTCCTTGCAGTAAGCACAAAAGAGTAGCTCGATAACCTTTTAACCCTTTTTTATAGTAACCTATTATTGTCTTGTTTATCACAAGGCGTTTATGCAAAGCAAGGAGGCCAGCAGGAGGGAGTCTTGGATCGGGGATAATAATAGTCCCTAAGAAGCCAGGACATCCCATTTGTGAAGTGTGTATATATACAATGAACGCTTCCTATTTCTAAAGCGATGTGGGAGAGTCCTTTAAGCGTTTTCTGAAGGTCTGCCCGAAGTCAAGTCTGTGGTAATTTGACGCATAGCCTACTGTGTTTTACACTATAGGATCTTTCGCGTTCTACGCATACAGGGAAGTGTTACACTACCCTTATGAGCTCTTCTTCCCTCACACGCTTTCGCTTTATATGCACGCATATGCATACAGAGCCCAAACACATGTGCAAGAGCCCTTGAAAAGTCGGTGACACGGGCTCGGTGCCGCCAGTGGACTACAGATTCTCAGTGACAGTTGCGATTTGCTCGTCCTGGGAAACATACTCCGACCAGAGCTTAAGCAAAGATTAACACAGTGTTTCATTGGAAGTAATCGATAGGTGAAGTGTAATCTTCGCGAATTAAGTCAACGATAAAGAATCGAAGAACTTTTTATGGCTTATTTCAAGACTGCAGTGGATGTTCTTTTGCTGAAGTGGTGACATTACAAAAAGTAAAACTGGTATGAAGTGAAGTGCGTTTGATCACTCACAAACGGGGAATCACAAAGGTTGTAATGATTGTACTATTCTTAATAACCTTTTGGATGTGTGAGATGATGAAATGTTTTATATAGATATGCAAGACGTGTAAATTCTTGATTTGTGGGAAAAAATCATCACATTTTGATTAACCTTACTTTTTATTCTTAGTCTTTTATTGGACAAAGTAACATTTTGGAGTTGTTTCTTAAAATATTTTATAGTTTATTACAATTCATAGCAAGAATCGAAAAAGTGTACTAAGCTTTTGAAGAACAGCGAAGACTTACCTCAAATATATTATATATTAACTAATATGAAATAGTTTCATTCTCAGTTTTTTCATTCTAATTTTCTTGGTTCACACGTAATAATTAAACCAAAAAGGCAAGATAACAAAAATAGATGTTATTTCTCATATTACAGTGCGTATGAAATCACTTGTGCTCTTGTAACGAAATGTTACTCCATTTAATATGAATACGACTCTAAACTTATTTTTGGCTATTGCAATGCACGGTCAGTTTTTTAAGACTTTAGTTTCTTAAAAATATATAAAAAAAAACGAGAATCTCTTTACAGCAGTGAAATGGAGGTGAAAGCATTTATGGCAAAGCGTACAATAAAACGGCGCTTACGGCTAGATTACGTGCGAAATGGCTTTTAAGTTTTCATGCACACTAGCAACATTTAAATGTAAATGTACGTTTCTGACATTTTTACAATAAAACTCCATAACTACTAAGTGTAAAGATGCAAAAAAAGGAATAATCCAATTTGCCAAAAACTCAAGAAACTTAAACTTAATTTTTTAATTTAACTAATTTACCATTCGGTAAAATAATATATTCTACATTAAGAAGTACATAAAACCTTCATTTATCGCAATATTTTGAGAATATCGTGAATAACACTTTATAGTAATATTTGCTTGGATTTTACCTCAAAAGATAGTGGGTTTTTCATCGAATGCAACGACTGGAACTGATATGAACTCGAAGCGGCAACTTTTACCTCATTTTAACTTTAGTTTGACGGTTTTTATCAAGTAAACATTGTACATGATACGTGTCATAAATGTTCAAACATGTCAAAGGTTGTCGCTTTTAAGTCCAAGCGTGACAAAAAGACAAGCGTATAACCCAACACTAATAAAAAAAGCTACGCGAAGATTGTTGGGCGGAAACGGAAACTGGGTAAAGGCAGGGCGTTCAAAACTGGGGGGAAAAAGCTTCCCCCCCCCCACCAGTGACTGATTAGGCAGGCACAACCTGTTTCATTTAACCTTTTTTTTAAATACAAAGGGAAAATGTGGAGTGTTACTGTTTTGTGGTTTTCTGGTCGGTCGGTGCTTTCACAGAATATGATATTCAAATTTGACTAAGGTTTGAGGTTGTTTTTCACCGAAAGTCTCATTTTTATTTTTGTGCTTCTGTTTGTAGGGAAACATGAGCCCACAGTTGAAGACAGGATCACGGCCGTATAATCGGTAAGTTTTTCGTCACGGATATTACGTTGTCAAAGTGTCAGAGCGAATGCGTCAAGGCAAAGTATTTTTCCCCCGAAAATTATTTTCCCGGGGAAAAATATTTTTTTAAAAGCTTCGAAAAAGTTATAAACCGAAAAACTGTATTTGGAACGAAAGGGACAAATGAGTAGAAAAGCGTGGCTGACTCGGAGCCACGTATAAGAAGGCGTGTGCTAATGACATGTCTGTCGTGGCCTTTTTGGACTTAATTTCTTAAGGTCACCAAAGTCACGAAGCTTGAATATTCTGGTCTTATGCGCTGTAATTAGTTGTGAAAACTGAAGGTACACTTGATGAGATTCTTAATAGAAAGGAACTATATAGGACAAACCAGTTCGTTTCTAATTACGCAGTTCTGAAGGAAGGTGAAATCACTTATAGTTGTGGTTTTAGGAATGATGGTGAAGTTTTTTTTAGTACTCACTCATTCTAAGCTTTCTTTCTATTTTGCAGCACTAGAGTAAGATGACATCTCTGTGTTGCAATAATTTCGTAGCGACTCTAATACGGGAATTGCAACGAAATTCTGAAATGCGAAAACAGCACAGAACAGAAGAAAACAGTACTTGAATACAGTTAAGTCCGGACTTTATAGGACCGTAACTTCGACGAATAAAGGAAAAAAAACGTTTAATAGAAAAATCTTGAGAATTACAAATTGAGAATTTCATGCAGACCACGTACAAATGTAAAAAAAATGATAATAAATAAATTGTTCAGAATCGCAAGCATCGATTGGAATTACAAGATATGATTATCCTACAAATACAACACATGAATTTACTCTTGAAATAAAAGAAACTGATGTTTTTTTCGAGGAAACGTCATCAGTTTTCAATCAAGCTACTAGAGGGGTAATCGGCAGCGACACCTATTGAGTAACTGGCAATATTTCAAGAGCGTGTGGCAGACACGTGGCTTGAAAGTTGGAAATTGCGAAACTTTTAAGCGTCATGCACACCTGGTAACCTCAAACACTTCAAAAGCGAATTTCCTTAAAAATTTAACACACATTAAACGCGTACTTCTAAAAGAACAAGTTCTCATGGTTTCCTGTCACTAGTACACAGGATTTACACATTATCTAACGTAAAGCCACCAAAATTCGATTCTTTTGTCTTTCAGATGAACTGGAACTATGGGAATTCGACATTTGATAAACTTGGAACACATTATCGTTTAAATTCAAAAATTGTTGCAGAGTTCAAGGGACGAGTCTTCCTGTTTCAAGTACCTTAAGATTTACGCATTATCTAAAGGAAACCACTGAAATGTAACCCTTTGTCTCTGGCGTGCGTATATATCGTTTATGGCTTACGGCCCCTTATAAAAAAATATCACAAGACGTCTAAACTACGCGATACCACAGGCGAGAATAACTTCCCTTAACGCTCATTAGTACTGTGTAACTGAAGACGGTTTATCTAAGCTAGCGTTTCATTGTTAGTGTTCTACACAAACTAGTAACTCGTCTGCGAAGGGAGACTGTTGTGTAACTTGACCACACTTGTGCCATCGGAACTCTTTAGCTCTTGCGTTTTGCGTTGCAACGGGGCCAAGAATGTTAGAATGAGGAATTTCATTCATGGAAACTGGCTAGACTCGCAAAAAAGTTAAAATGAGGAAAGGCAAACAGCCAGAGATTACTCAAATGACTCATCATGGCCGGCGCTCCCTATGCATAGCTGTTTTTTATTCAATCGTAATACATTGCGTTTGCTTGCGTTGCCAAGGTAATAAACAATTTTTTTCGGCATTTCCGTCTTTGCAGGTCGTTGTCAGCTCCTTGTGTGATAAAACGCTCGGTCTCTAAAGCCGACATTACCTTCCACGTGGGCGAAGAGCCAGACACGTGGCGGATTCCAGCGGAAAAGAAGGTTCTGGCTGACGCCAACCCCGTGTTTCGTGCCATGTTCGTAGGACCTCTAGCGGAAGCTTACGCAACTACTGTCCAAATCCCGGACGTCGATGGAAGAGGCTTTGAATACTTAGTCAAGTAATCATTCCTTAAAACCACTGTTAGAAACTCTGTAACTGTATTTTCATTATTGTTAATTTGTTCGAAATATTTTCTTCAACCCGTTTCAGTAATTCCTTGAATTAAAAAATCTCGCTTGAGATCCTTTAATTGTCGAAATATAGCGAAAAAAATAATAAATTTTATCATATTTATTTACTATTAAGCTGACGTTGTACAGCGTGTTTCTAACGAATTTATTTCATAATTCCAGTTTCTTGTACAACGAGCCTGTCAAATTTCGATCAGTCGTAACGGCCTTGGCGACGCTTCACGCCGCTCAGAAGTACCTTTGCTCGAATTTAACCGAACTCTGCGTACAATACTTGAACGAGTCCATGACAGTGGACAACGCCCTCATAATTTTGCAACACGTCCTGTTGTACGCCTCCACAACAAACGTTGTTTCAGCGGAGACCCAGTCTTGCTCAATGCGCCCTCCAGCGAAGGACGAGAAACCTGCTCCATCAGCGCCACCTGCTGAAGAGGACGAGGACGACCACGTGCATGTCACAGAAGGTCTTTTGTCCCTGCCGCAAGCTCATTTCCGGAAACGCGGTTTTTCAGAAACTTGTGAACACGCGTTACACCAGCAGCCTCCGCAAGAGACTAATTTCACCAATTGGTGCACCGCCCTTTTACGTCAAACCCTTGACTTTATCGACGCTAACGGGTCAGCCATTTTGGCTACAGAAGAAGTCGAAGACTTACCTCGCCACGTATTGGAAGCCATCTTGGAACGGGACAGCTTAAACGCGCGGGAAGTGGAAGTCCTGGACGCGTTGATTCGCTGGGCCAGTTGTGAGTGCAAGAGGCAGAAATTGGAGGAAACGATAACAAACCGACGACTCGTACTAGGAGATTTGATCTGGCAAGTCAGGTTCTTAGCAATGGACGCTGAAGAATTTCTGATTGGACCAGTGGCTTCGGGCATATTAACCCTTGATGAGCACGTGCCGCTCATAAACTACTTACAAGGCCATTTAAGCCAATCGCAGCTATCTGACGAGCTGCAAAGGCATATGCCTCGGTTGGCTACGAAACGTTGCACCCAACCCGAGCCGATACTTTCTAGTCTTCCGACCAGTACTGCCGATAAGACGGCAGAATGTCCAAAAAATCCATCCGAGTCCAGTTCTCACCGGTTAATTGCGGTCGATCCAGACCGGCGACGTATCAAGAACCCGCGTATGATGGAAAAGTTCTTTGTTTGTCTAGCCTGCATCTTCGAATGAAGATTCATAGATGGCGCGCTTGTTGGATGTTTTTATATATGAAGACCCTCCGGTGCAATTTTATAATGATCATGCTTGTTTTTGATCTTGTGTTATTTGATACTCAGATGCATTGTTGTGTTATTTTGCGTCTCATCCCATAAGAAGATTTCGCATTGACCGGTGCTTCATTTGTTGATTTTTTCCATGCAAAAAGAGACTTAACTAATTCATGTTTAGTTGCATGTGATGAATAACCAAGTGCAATCAGAAATTATCGTTATTATCTATGTTACGAATTATTATGGAGAGTGTTGCAAACTAGTCGGTTTTGACGGCCAATTGTGAAATCAACCAATCTGGCCAAACAAAGAAATATTCTATTCGATTGTTCTAAATTGCAAAGCGAAATATAAAAACTGAACCCGAAACTAGTTTATTTGCAATCCAAATTAATTAGGAAAATTATAATAACTCGTTAAATATCAAGCTATTAAGTTTTTGATGCAATTAGTATTGAAAACTGCGATTTTTAAAAGTTTTTCGCGTACCTGACTTTTCGACAATTTGAAGAAATATGCCGAAATTAACAGAATGAAGAAAGGGTTTCCTGTTTTGCTGTATGTAATTTGTAACGTTTCTGGGTCATAGATACTTTAAATATGCCAAGCAAGAATCTTATCTTTTAGTGCTTCCGTTCGTCTGAATTACAAAGCCTTTTGCGGTTACAATCCAAGTCGCGTTCGTTTGTCACGTTTTAGATTACTATATTTCATTAAGCTATTTAGAGTGCGTATTTTTAGACACCAGCACGTGGTCCATTTTAAGAGCCATGAAAGGTAAAAGTCGGGATATGTGGTGTTCCGGACGAAGCCGGAAGGGATTTTCTCTCACAAGCTCTTTCTCCTATTTTCTCCTATTTTCCTATGAATAGACCTTTCTATATAAATATTTTGAGAATAAACCCAGAACTTGTAAATTAAGATTTGATTTCCCCTCAATGGTCCCTGTGGTGGTAAATTACTGTAGCGTTCATTGTTGCCCAACTGTCAAATTTCGTAGCCGCCCAACAACGAATCTTAAGATTCATTATTAGAAAGAATGAAATTCCCTGCACCCAGCCTGTAATAGTTAGTTCCTTCTTGACCTTCTTTTGAGCCAGTTCCGTTTCTTCAATGTAAAATTTAATTGTTGTAACCAAAAGTGAGAGTTAGCATAAAAAGGAGTAGAACGTGACAGTACATCAAATTATCAAACTAAGCTAAGAACTTGGGTTCTTTGCAGTGGCGCAGCCAGGGTGGAGGCCCGGCAGGCCCAGGCCTACCCCGAAATCCTTAAAAAAATAAAGTTGAGTTGAAATCCTTAAAAATTGAGGCAAATTGAGGGGCGTTTGAGTGTACAGGTCTACCCCGAAACAAACTCCTAGCTGCGCCTCTGGTTCTTTGTGTTCCAATATCTTCTCGTGGCAAAGAAGAAATTCCCTGTTCCCCAGTGTCATAAGCGCGTGGACAAGTTAAGACGGCACTGGCGGGAACATGTGGTGTGCATGTTTCCGAGCGGATAAACACCGTTATATTCACACAAAGGGTTAAAAGATTTTGCATGAAATTCTTCTTAAATACCCAAGAAAGAGGCCAGATCTCACCAACGTTACTGTTCTGAGAAATTCGACAGAACACCGGACAAAGCATACGAAGTCGCAGGGTACTTTCATGTTCGTGATCATTCGAGTCGTTCGTCAGTTTCCAGACGACAGCTTTCATTTCAATACACCATCCCTCAAAGCCATGGCGCAATTAACGACCTGCTAATCGTGTCTGCCTCCGAGCCAAGGTCAAACGACCAAACCTGTGACAAGTCAGGTTGAGAAACGCTGGTCCACTTATTGTAGCTATTAAAGATCATAATTACCCTTCCCAAGTTTTATTATATACAACCCCGAAACTCGGCTACAAATAATTTCCCTTTTTCGCTCTACTATTTCAAAAAATTCTTGTTGGTTTAGTCTTGTAAACGACCACAATGAAATATATACGAATTATAGCGAACCTCCTAGGAGAGGAAATCCGTTCGGATTATCCGAATTGTTATGTAGTAAAAACATCGGAATTCTTTATATCAGAGAGGAATTTTCTTTAAATTGTGTAAATTGTGACTATAAGTCGTTTAAGCACTTTTGTGGGTATTTTTAATACATAATTTTGTAAAATGATTGGTTATGATAAGATTATACTGTCACTTTTTTTCCTATCTAGGTAACCATTTGACTCCACAATCGTTGTAGCGAAGTACTTTTGCACGAATCGTTTCACGGGATCCGTAAAGACCGGAAAGTTCTGAAACGCTTCTGATCCACTTTTGATGTTCTTACACTTAAATGCCGTAATACTGAGTATTTCTCAATCTGTTTAGCCGTAAAGTACAGCGATTATAGGGCAATGCTACATAATAACGTTCTTAGTCAAGGTAAATTTATATCCAGTAAATATATGTTGACGCCCTTGCTGAGTAAGGGAGTGCGTGCCAAGTTTTATGCGACAAACCACGTACTCCAATCCTACTGACGAAATACCTTACTACTAACTTTGCATTAAACCTAATATTTTCTGCAACAATCACAAAACTTTATTTAGTTTTAAAATAATTACTATTTAATTATTCAGGTTGATGCTTTCAGACGACAAAAATAGCAGTTTCCTAATTGTCGTTTATCGTTCATGTCTTTGTCAGTGCAACAAATAGTTCAAATCATACGCACACATTGCTATGCTGTAGATAACATCAATACATACGTAGAGACTATGTAGGTACTGGTATATCATGATCATTGTAAGTATAAATAGAAATTCACTCCATTTTATGTTAAATATATGACTGATAGAATCAAAACGTGACGACGTTTTTCTATCGTATTATTGATAATATCTTATTTACCTATTAACACTAAGCCACACATGAGAATTAAAGTGCTACTTGCAGTGTTTACGGCTAAAGTTATTACAATTTCGCAAGCATGATCAAACATATAACTGAGAATCTTACAATAAAGATCGTCGATTACGTGCCGTTCGTCCAGAGTTTGGAATCCTTACGGGAATTCGAGGATTTTCAAATACGCTAAATCTCAAACCTTTGTATTCCGAAAGGGAATTTTCCCGGATTTCCTTGTCCAGATTTTGTGAATATAAACCGGATTTTTGCCAAACGCAACGCCAGTTTTATTGTGATTATTCAGCACACAAGACCTCAATTCAACACTTGCAACAAAAACATCTATTACAACAATTTTTTCACTCACGTGCAGTTATCACGTACGTACGAGTTTATACTAACTCTCCCAAGTAATTACAACATTTCTGTTAGAACTAATTCATTTAAGAACTAATTTCTTATTTCAATTTAATTAATACTAGAACTTACATCTTTATTAAGACTAGTTAAGAATAATTCATTAACACTGAGATTAATCGTGTTATAGGGTAAACACGAGGGCATAGAGAATTTGTCCATTATAGCCGATTGTATACAATTTTGCGATTGTATACAATTTTCGCTATAACCGGTGTACGAGCAAAACTTTACTGTAATATTCGCGAAGATTACAATCACTTCAATTTTATTCGCACTCAAAATGCTCCTTTTGACCAGAATATAACACCTTCAATAATTAATTTTTGTTACGTATTGACTTTCCTCCAAGGACCTTGACGAGAAGCCCTTGGGGTAAATGCCTCAGGTGTGCCCTAGCGGCTGTGGTATTAAACACCATCTACGGCTTTATGTGTTTAATAGTCACGAAAGAACCTTACCGCGCGATTAGAACCAGAATTTCGCTTAGAGCCTACGGCCTAAAGCTTGGGTTTGGACGAATCAATTGATATAAAAGCTGTAAGTAATTATACGGAAGAGCTTTCGATAGACTAATAAGCTGAATTATAGGGTTATTAAACGTAATTCAGAACAATCGGAATTGTCGTCAGTCCTGGCATTAACTTAAGGGAATTTGCTTGGTGTCTCGCGAGAAAATCTTAGCTACTTACACGGTGTGGTCACTTGTTTGAAAACACACCTAGACCGAATAAATTCCCTCAGTAAAACTTGATACTTTAAAACAGACGCTCTACCTGAACCACTGGGCAATCCGACCAACAACGCCCGGGGCCACTGTGCCAAGCTCTAGACTTTGGACTATGACATTCGAGAACTTCATCTGTGCCTCGGGGAAATGCGTGGGAAACAACGTGTCTGCTTCCACTGTGTCTGCACTCAGTTTTACGCCTCCCTCGTCAGAATGGAAGATTTAGCTACCAAGCTGTTTGAAATTAACGCCGTGAAATTCGGACAGTACAAACTCAAAAGCGGACTCATCTCGCCCATTTATTTCGATTTGCGGGTCATTGTCTCATACCCAGAACAATTGGTAAGATTAAATAAACACGTGCCAACCGGCTGCTTATCAACGCTTGTTCGTTTTGCGTATCTGTAGGCCAAAGTGAGCGAGCAGTTATGGGGAGTGACCAAAAATGCCAAATTCGATTTAATTTGCGGCGTGCCTTACACTGCCTTGCCGTTTGCGACGTTGATTTCGACCAAGCGTCGGATTCCTATGCTTTTAAGGCGGAAAGAGGCCAAAGATTATGGCACCAAGAAAATCATTGAAGGCGATTTCCACCAAGGCCAGACTTGTATCATTATAGAAGATGTAGTGACCAGCGGTATGAGCATCCTCGAAACGGCTAAAGTAAACGAAAGTGGATGATTAGACCCGTCAAGCTCAACATTTGTCTTTTTTCAAGGAATTAAGGGAAGTTGGCCTTACAGTGACCGATGCTGTTGTTCTCCTTGACAGAGGGCAAGGCGGAAAAGATAATTTGGCCCAACACGGCATTACCATGCATACCGTTTTTACTATACAAAGCGTATGAGACGTATAGTTCCTTTGTCGTCCTGTGTAGCTTGACGTAATTGTTTATATTTTGTAGTTCATGAAATCATTGGAGCAAGCAGGCAAAGTTGACCGTGAAACTGTGCAAAGCGTTATGGCGTTCGTTAAAGCCAATCAAGAGCCTTTTAAGCCCGTTTTGAATGGCAGATTGACCTTATCTTTGGAAGAACGACAGCAGCAAGCCCACAGTCCTTTGGCCAAACGGCTCTTCCAAATTATGATGGATAAAAAGACCAATTTAAGCGTAGCTGCTGATGTTAGAGCTGGTGAAGAGTTGTTGGCTTTGGCTGAAAAAGTGGGGCCGTACATTTGCTTATTCAAAACGCATATTGATATAATTGAGAACTTCACCTTCGAATATCTGATGGAGTTGCAGCAAATTGCTGAGAAACATAACTTCTTAATCATGGAAGACAGGTAAAACTACCTTTTAAAATCAATAAACTACCTTTAAGACCGCTTTTTCATAAAAATTCCTGAATTCATAAGTAATTATCGTATTTAATTATATAGTCAGTGTTAGCGAGTACATTGCTTAATTTAGTAAATTATTAGAATGCGTTCAATTATCTTTTGTTACCCATTTCTTGTGCCATTTGCTTCTGCACCAAAGCTAACGTTCATAAATACCTGGGACAAAGCAGCCTTAATCCCAGTAGGTATCGTCCTTGTTCCTTATGGACATCGTACGTAATGTCACATGTTCGTGCGTTTTGGATGCTCATATCCTACTCCGGTATATGTAGTTACTTCTGATTATCTACTATAATCATATGTGGAGCTTTCTAAGGGAAAATTTTATTTATTAATGACTTACATATTCACAGGAAATTTGCTGATATTGGAAATACCACCTACTTGCAGTACGGCAGCGGCGTACATCGAATTTCTCATTGGGCTCATATTGTTACGGCACATTCATTACCTGGACCTGGAATCTTGCAAGGAATTTCACAAGGAATTAAGGAATTGGAAGCTGAAAGACCCGGCGTGGTCGGCTTGCGGGGCGTGGCCTTGATAGCGGAAATGAGTTGCGCGGGAACTTTGACTACTACCGGTTACGCCGACAGTAAGATTTCTTTAAAAAAATGTACCCCATAATGGTACTAAAAGAATTACATTATTTTTGAAGCAACGTTAAAGATGGCTGATGACCATAAGGACTTGGTAGTGGGTTACGTCGGCCAGAAGAGCTATACCTCCGATCCTGGAATGATTCAGATGACGCCGGGTGTTAAGTTAGAAGTTGGCACGGATCATTTGGGCCAGAATTATGCCACGCCTGAAACAGCTGTCCTAGAAAAGGGTGCTGATGTGATAATTACCGGCAGGGGAGTTATAACTGCGCAAGATCCTGGAGCTCAAGCTCAAGAGTACCAAAAATCTGGCTGGGAAGCTTTGATGAAGCGAATTTCGAAGTAGAATTCTGTTTCTTTGATTAGGCCATTCTTTGCATTCCTCAGCAACCTTATATGAGATTGCTAGCTCCAACGCATTCTGGAACACAGTGTAGTTCCATGTTTTAATTCTTTTAAGTTTGACGATCTTTGATTTTAACTCATGTTACGTGAAGAACAAACACATTTCTTGAACAATGCAGCAATTCGTTAAATTTGAAATAACTGGAATACAGATTTTATAGGAGGTGAAATGTATTTGACTCCTTTTATGGTCTTTGATTTTGCTAATATGTTACGTACCAAATAAGACCTGACAATAAAGACCAACACCACGAACCGTCGACTGTGGTAAATGGATTTTGACTTCCCAGTTCATTTAATCATAAAGAAAAGGCTTTGATGTAACAAGCTTCGAACATATAAGAGTTTTTGCCTGGTCCAAGAGGTTCGTTGTAAAGATGTTTTACTGTAAGCAACTCTTTGAGTTTGTTGTGATTGGAATACACTTTTATAGAAGACAATTTTGTATTTGACTCGAGAAAGGAGCAAAAATGGGTTATATTACGTAGGGGAGCGGGAATCACCAAAATTTCATTAGCCAATTAAAATAAAAGGTATTATTAGCCACCGACACAAGCGTGATTCATTTTTTATGCTGTTGGGTGTAAACAATTTATGACAACATCCAAACGTACGTTTTAAAAACCCAAAACGGAATGAACACGAAGCCACAATTCCTGGACAACCATCAACTCAAGCACCCAGAGGAAATAAAAATTCCATTGGCGGAACTGTAAAAATTTGCCATATTAAAAGTTTCGTAAAAATTCGCGGGACTTTCTCGTTCCTAGGTTTGCGCGTTGTTACTCTTGGACCAGTTCTACGTAATTGGCAGGGAAAAGGCCATAACGACCATCAGGGCCGAAGCCTTGCCACCAACCCTCATCAATTTGGTCAATGTGTGTAATCAAGTCACCAGGATCAAACGAAATCTCCGTCTCGTCCGCTGCAAATACAAAGAAGTCACGAAAAACACATTTCGCGTACAGTTAATTCCGCGTTCAGAATTTGAGAATAATTTCCCTTACCGGCTTGGTAATCATACAGCGCTCTGGCACACAATCCCGAGCCAACAATGACCTGCTTCTCTTCCTCAGCCAAAACTGCCGGCACGCCTTGACCTTGCTCCCGTAAAACGGCACCAATCGGATCCTTAATTTCAGGTCCTGCTTCCAAAGGCGGGGCTAAATGCAAAGAAACGGAATTATCTAGTATTTCAATTAACTGAATTAATCAATAACAAATAACACTATAACAACTTAAATGATCTTAAATCTAGTCTTTAATACTGATTTTGAACGATTATTTCAGAAAAAAAAACCTTACTTTCCTTTCATTATTTTTGTTTTTGCCTATTGTTTTACTAATATATTTTTTCAGTAGAAGGCAAGAAAAATGGTAAGGTTAAGGTGCATCTTTAAATATGTATGAATAAAATTTATTTATTTATAAAATTTATTTATTTATAATAATAAATAAAATTTATTATTTTACTTATTTTTTTAAAAAAGAAGGCTTACATTCCCAATCCTGGTCTTCTTCCTTTTCTTCATCGCTTTCTTCTCTGGGCGGTAAACTGCTTTGAAGGGCTTGTTGGATCGGAGATACAACGGGAGGCGGGGCTGCGACGGGCGACGGGGGCGGGACTGCGACTGGTGCTGGGGGCGGGACTGCGACTGGTGCTGGGGGCGGGGTAACTTCAGGTTCAGGCTCCGGTGGGGGTGAAACAGGCCGTGGAGGTTCTATCGGGGGCGTGGCTACAATAGGTTCTTGCACAGGTACAGCTTTTTCTGTGGGCGATGTCGGTTGTTGAGGCAAGCTTTGGCTGCTAGAGCGTTTTGTGAGTTGGCCAGCGGCAGAATTTTGTTCGAAAACGGCCCGGGCATCGATAGAACGTTGACGGATGAGGGACTGGGCTTCTTGGCTTCGTTGCCGACGCATGGCTTCACTACGTAAGCGCCGTTCTTCCTCTTCACGCTGGTCTTGGGCCAATTGTTGCTCCCAGAGCTTTTTTTGTTGGCTGACGGACACGGCTTCACGTTCGGCGACGACACGTTCGGCTTCGCGTTGTTCGTTGATGGTTTTCATGCGCTGTTCCACTTGTTGATTGCGAGCCTGCGTAGCTTGTAGTTCCCGGGCTTTGAGTTCCTCTTCCATGCGCTTTTTCTCGGCCAAACGCCGGTCGCGTTCAGCCGCTTGCCGGGCTTTTTCTTCCTGCTCCTCTTTTTCCCAGAAACTGTCCCGCTCCTTGGCATTGATTTCTTGCGTCGGGACGACTCGTTTGTACACGGTGCCCTGGAAATTAAACATATATTATAATAAAATCGGGAAAATTAAATCATGGCAATTTTATCGAATTTTGAGATGTTACGTTGAACATAACTAAAGTTTTAAAACAAAAAATCGAAACACAAATGCCACATCGTAGAAAATATTTTAAATGTTTTTTTGTTGAAAGAAACTACTTCTTAAAATATTTAATAAACAGGTAAAATTAAGCAAATTCAGTAAACGAATATTAAAATAGGTTATAAAAATGGAAATGGATATAGTAAAAATGGAAAACTTCATAACATGAAAATGGACATGGAAGAAAGGAGAGGAACAAAGGAATGACGTACAACTGGAGCAGCGTCAGCACCAGGCTCTGAACGTTCCTTGAAACTGTAGGCCGAGCCCGTGGCTTTGGAGAGACGATCGATGATCACGTCAGGATCCACTTCTTCTTCCGTGCGCGCGTTAATGGTGACGTGATGGCCCTTGAAAAATTTCTCAATCTCGCGTACGTGGTTGGCACATGTTCCTTTGCGAACAACTGGGGCGCCTTCGCCTTGCTAAAGTAAACAAAGCCACAGCAAAGCGGTTAACAAAACAGACATACGAAAAATACTAAAATAAATAATTAATAACATATATAAAATTCGTGTACAACACTAAGGAATAGAATAAATAAACAATAGGTAATAAAAATAAAATAAAAAATTCCTGAAAAGAAAAGTGACTTTTTCGGCTAAATGTTTCTTTAATTTAATTATGGGCAAATAAAGTGCAGTTTAAGGTAACTCTTCCATGTTTAACTCCATTTCCCATACAAAGGCGTTCAAGCTAAGCGTACTATCAACACCTCAAGTTTAAGAGAATATGCGTATGATAAGATTCGGGTAATCTTAATAGGATGTAAGTTATCCGATGCAAAAAAAAAAAAAAAAAAAAAAAAAGAGTGTCGACGCACCCAGTTGATGAAGACAAATTTAGGAAGACTTGTTTTAGGGTCTACGACTCTGCAAAATGCATACATGATTTTGCCGCTGTTTAAGTCTTCTGCCATTTCAACCAATCCGCCGTCTAATGCAAACAGAAATAATCAGAATCAAAATATTTATAAAATTCTAAAAGGAAAAAACTATTTACCGCCTTTGCTGACTAATTTTAGTTCGTAGCTTTGTCCATCGTAACCAAAAATAGCCCTAATGTAAGCGGAAGAATAAATAAGTTAGTAAAAGGACACAGAAGTCAGAGAAATGGTTTTTCGGTTTGCAAAAAAAGAGTTACCAGTCAGTCGGGTTCTTTTCGTCCACGACTTCGGACCAAGCCGCCAACATGGCATCACGATTTTTAGTTATGTTTAAAGCCATGGTCGAAAATCTGAACCCAGTTTAAGAAAATTGATGCTGGACACTGAATTTCACACTAAAATTTGCATAGTATTCGCCGGAAAAGCAACGGGGAATTTTTTTCAAGTTGACACCGGTTCTTGAACGCCAATGTACGGCGAATGACACAGTCGAACGGCGAGCGGCGGACCTGCGACTCGCTGTTTTGCCAAAATGGCATTGAGTCATGAAAAAATAAAATAAAATTTTACTATTCTATGGCTAGGTACAGCAAATTTATGTAAAAAATTGTGACAGTAAATTTCTAAAATATTTAAAATAAAAAAATATAATTTATAAGTTTGAATTGTTACTTTGTAAATTTTTACTAAAGACAAAAATAGTCAATTTAGAATTGTATCCTCAGTTTCTCACGTGTTTGTGTTTTGCTTGCCCAACTGTCGTGCAAACTGCCGTATTTCACATTAAAATGGGCAAGCTGGATGTTTCTTTATTACGCTACCTTAGCAGAGAGGACTTTCGTGTTCTGACAGCCGTAAGTGGGCCTTAAATTTGTTCCAGAATTATATTAATTTCTGATTTTTTTTCGAATTGAAGATTGAAATGGGTATGAAGAACCACGAGCTCGTTCCAGGTCCTTTGGTCGCTACAATTGCGTGTCTAAGGCACGGAGGAGTGCACAAAACGCTACGTGAACTTGCCAAACACCGTTTAGTCGCTTACGAACGCGGCAAACATTGTAAAAATACCTTTACATTCCTTTTTCATGTAATTCTATAAAATCCTTTACCAAATCGTTTTCGTTCTCCTTAGATGATGGTTACAGATTAACCAATGCTGGTTATGACTACTTAGCTCTCAAAACTCTCGCTACACGCAATGCCGTTATTTCAGTCGGTAATCAAATCGGCGTGGGCAAAGAATCAGACATTTTCATTGTCGCAGGCGAAGAAGACCATCAGCGAGTTTTGAAGTTACATCGTCTAGGCCGAACCTCCTTTCGCAAACTGAAAGAGAAACGTGATTACCATCAGCATCGCAACAAAGCCTCGTGGCTATATCTGTCACGCTTGTCCGCCACGCGCGAATTTGCGTACATGAAAGCCTTGAAAGACTACGGATTCCCGGTTCCCCAACCTTACGATTTCAACCGTCATTGCATTATCATGGATCTTGTCCAGGGCTATCCTCTGTAAGCACACTAATGCATAATATCAGCACTGACGAAGAAATAACGTATTAGATATATTAGAAGTTTCATTAAGCTGAATTAACCTGTTTTCTAGATGTCAGATTCACGAAGTCGCAGATCCTGCAACCCTTTATGACGATTTGATGTCCTTGCTGATGAAGTTAGCCAACCACGGCGTGATTCACTCCGATTTCAACGAGTTCAACATCATGATTGACGACAACGATAAGCCAATTTTGATAGATTTTCCCCAAATGATTTCCACATCGCATCCTAACGCACAGATGTAAGACACAAAAGCACCTATTGAAAATCCTATCATTACCCTATGGATGGAATAAAAATTCTATAATTGTGTTATTGAAAATTATATCGTACACCTAAGTAAAATTCTATTATTAATAAATATCCTTTAAAATGTGATTTAAGACATAAAATCGGTATTAATTATTTTCTTCTAGTACTTTTTGCGTCGTATTTTAAGATTCCGTCGGTAGAGATATTCATTGCTATAATTTTTGGGTTCTAGGTATTTCGAGCGAGACGTGCGGTGTATTGTGGAGTTCTTCAAACGCAGATTCAACTACGAAAGTGAACTCTTCCCCACTTTTGCAGATATCGAGTAAGTTTAGCTATTTGCTAACATTGAACGTGGGGTAATGATACATAAACTTTTTTTTCAGGAGGGAAGAAGACCTGGATGTCGCCGTTTCTGCTAGTGGTTACATGAAAGAAATCGACAGTGAACTCAGCGTCGAAGAGCTGAATAATCCCATGCGAGGTGATGAACCAAAAGATGGCGATTCTGGTGAAGAAATCGAAGATGATGGCAGCGAAGAAGAAAATGAACCAGAAGACGAAGAAAAGAATTTAGAAGAAGTTTCCGTGGAACCGAAACACGTTGCACAAGAAAATGGTAATTCTAGAGAAGGTAACATTAATTAACCGTATCTAATACACTGTTGCCTCCTACAACGAACATATTCCGTTCCTTGACAGCATTCGCTGGATGGGGCCCTATTCCCCATAAAATTTTATGGAAATCGCTGTAATCTGTTCCTTAACCCAACCGGGTTAACGGTCCCGAAAATCGTTATTTTTTAAAAATAGAAAAAATCGTGATTCTAATTTATTTTTCAAAATTTGTTGGCTTAATGAGATATTCTTAATGTACAGTATTTTTACATCTTGGTAGTGATTCAATATTATCATCCCTTTTTGCGTCTGCTTTCTCGCACTGCATTTTATTTCACTTAGTTTAAAAATGTTTTCCTAATTTTTCAAATTTTTTCTTTTTCGCAGAGGAAACCTCCCCGAAAACGGAAGAAAAAGAAGATATTTCTGTTGAAAACATTAACACCAGATCTGCAAATACGCAACCTGATGCGACCGCCAAGAAAAACACACCTGAAGACAGCTTTTTAGCGTTAGAAACCGGTATTATTCCTTTTTCGCTGTTTATAGTCTAATCATGTATATATTAGACCAATCACACATGGAGCCAGTTCTTGAAGATGAATTGGCTGATTTACAGATCGGTAACCACGATTTCAGACCCTTCAGGGACGTTCGTTTGAGTGTCACAGGCTCTCGACGCGGTCCTGGCAGCTGTGCTTCATCAGCCACCATCGATCCTGACGTGATTCGCCGGAAAGTGAAGCAAAAGATCAGCAAACAGCAACGCGAGGTTGAACTGAAACGAGTTCGCGCTAAGGGCGAAGCTTCAGCCGTTACCCGTAAACGCAATGAAAACAAAGACCTTATCAAATCAGACGGTATTTGGGGCTGGCAGTAAAAGAATAAAACTTGAAAATTCTGTATTTACACCTCAAAAGTCGTACCTCAAGCCTAATTTCTCGCATGCGTACACAAAATGCGACGGTAACGGAGCTTTTATGACTACATCATCACCTTCGACTTGGACATTAGGAAGATTATCCAAATAGGGGAGATTTGAGGCTAAGCGAACGAACCTGACGGATGAGCGATGCAGGAACGTGGGCAAAATCGTCCGAGAGCGAATATTGAGAGATTGTGTGACTGAATCAGGAACTTTGTGAACCCCGGTCGCCCCGACGTTGAACGGACCAATGTTCATGGGCACGTTCAGGATGGCTTGCACCCGATTGCCATGTATATGGTCACCCAAGATGGGTGAAAGGGTTTTGGTCATTAAAATTCGCAAAGCGTGGTGTTTTTCTGTTGAAGAACAGATTTCGACTAAGGAAACCGCTTCCAACGGGTTCTGCTTCGGGCGAAGAGAGGTGGAGCTAAGGGTTGAATGCTTCGCTCTTACGAGTTTGACGTCGCCTCGCTTGACTGCACTGACCGAGAAATCTTTTTTCAAGATTGGCTGAAACGATCATAAAAAATGTTCAAAATAATCCCAGTTGACCGTAATTACTTGTTTTCCATCGAAGCCTTCAGCGGTTGCGATTGAGAGACCATATTGCTTGACATTTGACGAATAAGGTTTGGGAATTCCTAAAGTGAGCGCTAAATAGGAAAACGAGAAAGTTTTGGCTGATTTGGCCACGGTTAGATTTCTCCTCACGATTTCTGACGCTTTATCGCTGGTTGTAGCGATAATAGGACCACTCATGTATCTATAAACATTGAAAAGCTTAGCACAGTATAAAGTGAATAAAAAATACTTTACTTTTCGGCCGATTTTACTAGATTTAAATGGGGAACGCCAAGTTTGGCCGCTAAAATGGGTAGAATTTCTTCAAGGTGATACGGACTAATGCCTGCACCTCCTAAAGTACGAGTCCAGTTTTCTTGGGCGTCTTCTCTGGGAGCTTTTATTGGCAGTCCGTATGGTTTATTGATGACGACAATTTCACCTAAAAAATATCTACCTAATTTCCTATTTTCTATTTTTTCCCTACTTCAGCGTTACGTATTGTGACACTATAGGATAAATTTGACTTAACGGCTCTCAAAAAGTTACTAAAAACTATGGTTCTAAATTTAAACAATTTAATTTAATAAATCAACTTGGGAATTTTACGCACATTCGTCCTAATCTTATGCAGTTTGTAGTACGTACTGTACCTGTATTTAATAAAATAGAATTTTCCAAAGAATCTGCAAGTTCCATTTTGCTTTTCCATGGATAAAGGGCGTTAAAGGGATGAATTTCCTTCTTTCTCGGACGATTTTCTGTGAGAATGGTGTCGAAACCAAGAATAGGCAGAGCTTTCGAATTGGACGAGAAGCACAGTTTTTGAAGGAAAAGTGTTTTTCGAAGTCTCATGGATTTCATTTTCTTTCTAAAGCATAATATTAGTACGCATAACCAAAGTATATACTATTGTTAAGGAGAATTTACTTAAATAGTCCACAATAGTAGCCGATTTGTCGTAACCACGCTTGTTTGTTTACTACCATTTGAAATCGATACAATTTCTAGTAATCGGTGCTTCGACAGTTCTACATCGATCTTCTACCTTACCGATTACGTTCTTCTTGGTGAATACACCATCCTGTGGCATTTGTAAACGTAAGTTTCATTTAATATTTCAAAAAACTTGGTGCGTGAAAGTAAAAATTTTTGTGTGATCAAATTAAGTAGTATCAACTTGTCACTTGAAAATAGCGTCTGCGGGTTTTATTGAGGGATGACAAAGATAAATCGTGATAAATATGACAAGCTGATCAGTCGTGTTTACTTGCGTACCTCATAGATACCTTTTGGCTGGAAATCTTACCCGTAATTATTGTATTAGGTTGGGTTTCGTCGCACCCTCATCTCAACGTCAAGATGTCTGGAGGTACTGAAAGATTCGCTTTGAAAGAGGAGGATATTACCAAAATGTTGGCTGCCAAGACCCACATTGGCTCCGAAAATACGGACTTCCAAATGGAACAGTACATCTTCAAGCGCCGTTCCGATGGTAAGCCTCATTCCTTATGATTGTATAATTCATTATGTGTACAAAGACACTTGAAATTAACAGTGCGATTTTGCTTCTAGGTGTCCATATTTTGAACCTGCGCCGCACCTGGGAAAAGCTCTTGTTGGCTGCCCGTGCCATCGTGGCCATTGAGAATCCCGCTGACGTTTTCGTCATCTCTTCTCGCCCCCAGGGCCAACGTGCCGTCCTTAAGTACGGTCACTACACTGGCGCCACCCCCATTGCTGGCCGTTTCACCCCCGGTGCCTTCACCAATCAGATCCAAGCCGCTTTCCGCGAGCCCCGTCTTCTTTTGATCATGGATCCCCGTGCTGATCACCAGCCCATCGTCGAAGCTTCATACGTCAACATCCCAGTCATTGCTTTGTGCAATACCGACGCTCCCCTCCGTTACGTCGATATTGCCATTCCCTGTAACACTAAAGTACGCCCTCTTTCCTCCTTTCGTAGACTAAATGGCAATAAAACGAGAGAACTGCCGTTTGAAAAGCAAGAAATAAAATTATTTAAAAATTAGTCTTTATGATGATTGGCGAAGCTGAAATTCTGTGCTGAATTCTACCCTTCAATCGCTTTACCGGATACTGATAAACTAAACTTACAAAACTTTTAAATTAAGAACGTTTTAGGCGATAATACGGTACATTAATTGATATGTTTTATTTTTTACAGTCCGCCCACTCCATCGGTTTGATGTTCTACTTGTTGGCTCGTGAAGTTTTGCGCTTGCGTGGAACTATCTCTCGCGATCTCGAATGGAACGTCATGGTTGACATGTTCTTCTACCGCGATCCCGAGGAAATCGAAAAGGAAGAACAGGCCAAGGAAGCCGCCGCTGTGCCCGTCAAGGCCATCACCGAGCCTGACTACGTTCAGCCTGCTTCTGCTGAAGACTGGGGTGCTGAAGCCCCCACCGGTGCCGTTTCGTCCTGGGCTGATGAAGCGCCAGCTCTCCCTGCTGCGCCGGCTGCTGCTGCTGCTCCCGCTTTTGCTCCTGCGACTGAAGACTGGTCCGCTGAAGTAAGCTAACAGCCCTTTTTTATTTATTTTATTTACTTTATATTTGTTGCAATTAAATACTTTCGAGGGTAGAATTGTAATTGAAATTCTTTTTGTTTACAGCGTACTGATGACTGGTCTGCTACCGCTGGTGGCGATTGGGGCGGTGCCAGCCAAAACTGGAGCTAAACGAAAGTGTCGCGTCACTTATACAACCGTGGGGCAAATAAACCTCGTGGCCAAACATGATCTTGACTTGTTATTCCTTCGTACGGCAAAACTTCTTGCGCTCGTACACAGCAAGAGTTCGTTAAAATGAGCATCCAAGGGACGAAGACTTTGTCCGTTGCAGCCGATTTATACTTAATAGCCAATATTTGTTGAAATACCTATCGTTTTGCAACAAATAGGATGTTTCCAGATCAGCGAGGAATTGGCTTTCATAGCGAAGCAAATCTTAGTTTTGTTACACATTTCATGGCAAAAGAGGTTAAATTTTATTTTATTTTTACTATTTATTTGTGTCTTCACTACCGAAAGATAAGTATGGCAATTAGAAGCTCTTTTCAGAAAGTTAAGTTAACTAATCTTTCCGTCACTTAAATCAAAGAGTCAAAGCTTTTTGTTTCCAGGCAAATTCGATGTTCAAAGTTGCCATGAGAATCCCTGCATTCTTTCTGTTATGGCTCATGTGTATAGCGTTAGGGTGGGCGTGGCTAGTATAAGTTAGTGCAGAGGTTCAAAGTGGCAAAAATCCTTGGACTTGCTTGCGTTCTTATCCGTACTGATAAGATGAGGAACTATTTTTAGCGCTCAATTCACATCACGCGCTTTGTATTTATTCTGCTCGGAAATGCGTTAACAAATATTTAGTCTTGCTGTTCCAGTTCAAATTTAAAGGACAGGTCAGTTCCTTCTAAACTCCTCTGAATCCATTCATCCAATCGTTGGTTCATCTCAGGTGAAAAATGGTTCTTCCAATCGCCAGCTTTTCCTAAATGAAAGAATTCAGTATGTAGCTTTCAGCGTTTTACTTTTACCTGAGCGGAAGAATTTCTTTTCGGGGTTAATTAGTCCGGTGTCTTTAAAAATCGCTTCGAAATTGATACTCTTTTTGCAGCTTTCGAACGTTGAGTGTTCCAACAAACCTTGCATTTGCTCTTCGCTTAGTTCCTTGCCGAGAAACTTGGCAATTTTCTCAATTTCACCTCGCAAATTCTATATAAAAAAATCAGATTTTCGCAACTAGAACGCGGAATAAATAAATTACACTTTTGCAGTCTTCATAAAAGACGAAATGCAAATTCGGGTGGTTTCGCTGATTCCAGGCTTCGAGAATGTGGCCAAAGTACGGAGTACGAGCAATTTCGTCCTTCATAAAGAATTCGGCGAATTCTTCCAAGCTTCCTTGGAAGTCAAGTTTGGTTACGAGCTTGTGATAATTGTAGTAAGACACGATGAGGTCTTTCGGGTTACGAGCCACGTAAACCACCTTGGCCGTGTTCAACAAGTCCACTGGTAGCAAATGCAAGGGAAGATGTGTCTTGAAATGACGAGGTGACGCCATATTGGCAAGTTCTTCCGTGGTCATGGTCATTTTCGGTAAATCTTTGCTAGGTTTCTCATCCGAGGCGACATCCAGCATCGTATAAGGGGCGTAGCTTAACCTATAATATCAGACAACATGAAAATCGACGATTTTTAAAATTAGTTTATTTATTTGAATTTTATCTGAATAATTTTGTTAGTTGTTGTGGGCGCTTACTCAAAAGTAGGTATCCGTCTAAGAAGCGGAGTTTTCTTGCTCAATTCGAAATCACAGTTATGGTTAACTTGGTAGACGATTTCCTGCACCCAAGTAGTTCCTATCGTATTAACAGAAATAAAAAAAATATGAAAAAAAGAAATACAAGAGTCGTAGGGGAATTTACCGGACTTAAGACAACCGAGAAGCCAGACATCATCGGGTTTGACTTCAAAACTGTGCATCTTGTTCATGGCGTCCCACATTTCCGTGAACATCAAGTGGCCGCCGGGTTCACCTCTCAAAAATCCATTTTTGATCCCAGGGTACGCTTTTCGCACTGCAGCATCCCGGCTTGGTTCCAGTGGAACTCCTTTCACAGTCAGCTGTGCAGCCATGCTGAACCGACGAACGTTCTTCAAGAACTAGTGTGAAGGAAAGCAACGAATGCTTCATTCCATCGGAGCTTCTGTTTATCGCTTTCGCTCTCGCTTTACCGCATCTACAGTCACGCATAATGATAAAGAAAAGATTCAGCCCTCAAATCACCTTACATTGATAACTGCTCATGCAAAGACTCAAGAAAGTAAAATCGCCTTGTTACACTTAGGACGGTTATCGTATTTTGGACCCTGGTTTTTGCGCATAATTAAGTAGAGAGATAGCTTATCACTAATGTGCTGTAGGCTAGCAAACGTTGGCCTGCTCTATATAGCGCTTCAATTATTACAATATAGTAAATCTCGTTAAGAAGAACCTTCTTGGGCATGAAAACCTTTTTGATATATCCAAAGTTCGTTTTATGAGATGCCAGTTATTTCACAGATTCGACATGTCAAGTAAATACGCCGTGTTAATATGTAAAACTTCGTCGCTTCATTCCTCACTTTTATTGACAGTTAACATACAGAGCTTGTCACTTGTTTCAATGACAATCTTCCAATTTGACACTAGTCAAGATTTTTATTCTTCGTTGTAGGAGACTAAAAGGTAGTACAAAGTCGACATTCACTTGTGGTGGTGTGAATGGAGCTTAGGGGCGAGTGCTAAGTGCTTCACTAAGGCCTCGGGGCAAGGATCCCTGCCGCGGAATAGCCTGAAGGACTCGTTGGCATGACAACTGCCTCCCTGGGATAACCACGTTTCACGGAATCTGCGAAAAAGAAAATAAATTTAAAAATTCCGATTTCGCCGAACTTTATAAGCAAAAATATTATATAGCAAGAACAAATATTCCAAAGGTAACGTCAGTTAAAATTATTATTGTAAAATGAGTAGTAAGCTACGCATTCATTACCGTTGTCCGATTTTGGACGCCGAAGACCGATCTTTGATATCCGCTTCGTGGAACGCACCAAAAGCGTCTGTGGCAATCAAATGGGACCAGAAGTGAGAATAGTAAGAAGCACCCCATTCACCGCTCATAATATCGGCAAAACTACATGGATGAGCATCTTGTTTGCTAAGAGGGAACGGGAAAAATTTGGGGTAAAGTCGGTTCATTAAATCCACCCAAAATTCTTTCCTGTAACCGAAAACAAAACACAACCATGAAAAATTTGAATTCTCAATCGTAACGTTTTTTTATTGTATTTCTTCTTTTCTTTTAGAAAAAGGATAAGAGGAGTGTTACCCTGCGTGCATTTCAAGATCAAGCGAAGCCAAATATAATTGTTGGACTAAATCGTAGCCAGCCATATGAATAGACGCTTGTGTCAGGTGATCGAACGTTTCTTTGGGCATCGGGTGTCCGTTTTCGAAATGGCAGCTCACTTTCTGGACCGTTTCCCAATCCGTAAGCCAGCATTGCAGGAAGTGTGAAGCCACGCCTACCGCATCCCATTCCAGGTTATTCAAACCGGCAATTTCGCTGTACGGGGCCTCTGACAGAAGGTGCTGAAGGGCGTGGCCAAACTAAAAATACCAAAAAATAATCACAATTTCGTTCGATAACTCAAGCGAAAAGTAAAAGAAAAAAAATCAAGCAAACTGGTAACGACACAGCACTGAGAGACATCAAAAGACTATTTACTTTGCCGAAGAGCAATTTAACGTCGTTGAAGGACAAAAGAGCCGGGATTCCGTGTAATGGTTGAGGGAAATTGAAGGCTAGCGTAGCAAGTGGGAGCATACCAAATTTTTGCGACCGGTTACGGCAGCCAATCATCCACGCGGACGTTTCTTTGTCAAACATTTTTTCAGCAGGCCTGAGAACAATATTTTAAATCATAATTACGAAGAAACTGCTAAAAAACATGGTAAACTAGTTTAAAAATAAATAAATCCTTACCGTAAGTAAGGATCGAGGTAAAAATGAGCTAACACACGCCCAGAATTGTCAGCAATACGATAAAGTTGCACATTAGGCGCCCAAACGGTTCCTTCGACTTTCTCAATGACAATTCCGAATAATTCGTTGGCTAAATTGAAAAGTCCCTCCAAGACTTTGGGAAAGGGAAAATATTCCCTTAATTCGCCCTCTTCGTACCTATAACACAAACAGCAGATTTAATTTACAAGTAGGAATTTAGATTCTTTTATTTATCTTGTATTTTAATATCAAAATGCTTTTAATTCAAAACTTCAAAATGCTTTTCAAGCTATGTTAAAGCAAAAAATGGCAAAAAGCTCACTTAAAAACTGTTCTCTTTTGCTTTCTGCGCCAATAAGGCACATCCCATGGCTGCAGCGAACCATCGAAGCCTCTTTCTTGTGCAAAACTCTGTAAAGATGCCAGTTCCCGCTCTTGAGCAGTTTTGGCCTTTTCCAAAAGGGCGTCAATCATATTTCGCACGTTGTCCACGCTCCCGGCCATCTTCGTTTCCATGGACATGTGTGCGTATGATTCGTAACCCAGTAGCCTGGCTTGGTCCCGGCGTTGGTACCGGATTTCTTCCAAATGTAGACTGTTGTTCACGTCTTTTTCTAACGCAGCTGACGCTCTAATCCTATTGGCCATCCAGGCGTTCCAACGCAGGTCAGAATCGGGGCAATACTCCAAGAATCGTGGTAGAATACTTGGCTGCAGTGTTACTTTCCACGGCCCACGACTCGGATGCGAACTGTCGACAGCCATGGCACGCAACAAATCAGAGGGAAAGTCGTGCATAATTACCGGATCTGAAATTATGTGGCCAAATCGCCGTGTTGACTCCTGAGAAAATAAGACAAAAATTAAATGAAATTGCATCTATCAAACTAAAATATTTCTATAAAAATATATACCCATGAAATTAAAATATATCCATCTAAAAGTTTAATTAGACCATATAAAAAATGCAGACTGATATGTTAAAATATATAATCGCTGATATATTTTTCTTTTGCTTTTATTTAAAAAAAGTGTTAATTGACGGATGAATAAAACTTACGTCGATTTTGGCTCGGAAGCTTTTCCGTTCTTGGTTTAATTTTTCCAGAATTTTCTTATAGTGGGCCTTGGTATTTTCAGGCAATTCTAAACCGTTCAAACGTCCTTCCAAGACATATTTTTTGACTAAACGCGTCTCAGTTGGGTTCAGCTTCGAATCTGAGGTCAGCCAACTCTATACATGCACAAATATAAAAAAATTGAGGATTAAGATGTCCGAAAGTAGTCAAAGTGCCATACTTTGCAAGCGTCATAAATGGGTTTGCTTTGAAATTTTTGAGAACGTGCCTTCCGGGCGCGGTTGTGGATAAGTTGGTACGTAGAAGGAGACATTTTGTTGGTTTGGCAAACGTACAAGGTCTTTGCAGTGCCCCAGGCGGAATCCAAAGGGACAGAAATGTTTTCTAATCGGTCCATGGTCGTTTCAAAACCTAATTTCTTGTCAGGATCTGGAACAGATATGAGAATAAAGAGGAATTAGGGGGGTAAGTGCATGTATGTCAGATAGTGCTTCGTCTTTACTGGATAAATCCTCTTCTAATTGCCACACATGCGTTTCATGTTCTAAAGACAGTTTTCCAACACCGGTAAAACATTGTTCAGGGGTTATGGAGTCAAATTCTGGAAGTCTGTCGGTCCGGAGGACTGGATTAGTCTCTGCTGTATCTGGTGGCACTTCAGGGATTCTGTGAATACGAAAAGAAAACTATTAACACGTTTGAAAAATCTTTTCATATTTCCCTGTTTCCATTAATCTTCTAAGAACACACAGGAAAGTTTTACGAGTATTTTTATGTAGATATGACACTTAAGAGTCAATAACAAAACAGAGAAGGGATAGGTAGAAAAATAAAAACATTTGTAAAAATAGCGACATTTTATTACACAAGAAAATAACTTACAAAACAATATAAGAAGTTCGCACAGCGGAGTTAAACCATGTGTTTCTGGTTAAATTTAGGGGTTTTCTCATAAAGACAGCCATAATTCAGAACTTATGTAATTTAGTTAAATATTTTTTTTCCATAACAGAACCCCAGACCACGCTTAACATTTGTTTTCTCGAAGTTTGTTCCACTAGATGTCGTCAAATGGTAGAAAAATTGCTCTGTTTCTCAAAACGTTCTCTGGTTTGCTATTCGCAGGCTACCGTCAAAAGGCGTGCTTTTGAGTTCGAAAAGTTGCATTCCCTCATCGTTCGTTGTTGTGAATCTTGCAGCAAGAATTAAATGATGATTTAACTTGCTAACGGCAGGTAAAGTATTATTTAAGTATTTTACTTTTTATACGCCGAAAACGTGTTCTAGGCTTAAGAAACTGTGGTTTTAGGCTTATATATGTGTTTTCTTAAGAGCGCTTTGGTTCAATTACTCCATACAATCTTTTATTGTAATTCGGTACAGTGTCACTCAAAAATTGCACAAAAAAAGCAAAAGTTACGGTACCTTGCCGATTACGAGATAAAGTGCTTAACCACGCTTTAAGCTCAGAACGATATCATTAAGGACGTGACTTACAGGCATACTTAACATATGAACTCGGGTACTGTATAGGACATACAGTACCCGAGTACTGTATATGAACGGACAAGTATTTGTAAACTTTGTAATCCTTCGGATCTTGAGTCTTCAATTGTATCTGTTGAACTTTTAAACTTCTTGCTCTGGTATTGCAACAAGATGTACTTTGTTCACTTCAACAAGAGATACTACGTATCTACATCTCTGTATTTGCATTCGACATCGCAAAGAACACAGGTACAAAATCTTTAAAGACCGCAGATGAAATTCCATTTGGATATAATTTTCTTTGCATTTTTTCTTTGAAATTTATTCTTTCTTTAACTCACTAGATGAGAAAAAAATAGATTTTTATGGACATAAAGACACCTTATGTAGCGACACCTACTTCCGGCTTGACGGCGTCGGTTACAACAGTTTTACAGCCGTCTGAATTGTCTATATGCTTTCGATTCCATGACTGTTCCTCACCCGTACCAAAAATCACGAAAAATAAATCCGTAGCGAAGTAAACTGCTGCTGAGATGAAGAAAACCACACGCCATTGTGATAATGTACCCTAACGAAGTACAAAACACATTTACCTTAAACAATGTCAAAGATTTGTAAGAAAATGTAAAAAAAATAGTTGAATAATTACTTATATAAAAATAGCCATAAGAGTAACATAAACTCAATTCGTGACATTAACTTCAATCTTCAGTAAACGAATATAAGGAAACAATATTTGGAAAGCAAGTTCTGCAATGTCAGCATAAATATGAGCATTAATGAACCCGAGGAGTAATTACTTCATCAGTAATAGACGAGACGATGTACGGTGCTAAAAATCCACAGATAGTGGCACCCATGTTCGTGATGCCCATCATAATCCCAGCGTAGTTAGATGCTACGTCAATGTGATTCACCTTATGGGCAGAAAAAGATATATATTTTAAAAAATTTTTGTTTTATTTTATTAGTATCATTGTATTTTTTTATTATTTTTTTTTTACTTGAAATCCTGAGTAGATCGCACCATTGCAGCCGAGAGCAAGGGTCAACAATGTAACCGTCACGGTACGATTACAGCCACTGTAGCCAGCGCCAATTAAAAGGAAACCGGGCATAAAAAATCCTACGAAATTAATTAAGAAGCGCTTTTTTAATTATTGTTCTTTTTTTTAGCTTACCAAAAGTGTTGAAAGCCTTTCGGACTACTGTGGTAGACACTTTTCGCTGTGATCGCAAATAGTCTGCAAACCAGCTTGCAACATTGCTGAAGATCCACATTGCCAAGTACGGCAATGCTGACAACAAACTGTTCTGCAAGCGCATAAAAAAAATTGGTTCGACTTAACATATCACATAACTATATAACACATAACTTGAAAAATTACTTACACTTCCTAAGTCAAAATGCAAAACGCTCTTCATATAAGTAGGCAATTCGGTTAACAGCATGTAAAAGCCCCAGGACTGTCCCATGTGGGCCACAACAATGGCCCATAAGTGAATCGAGGTCAAGAGTGTTTTCCATGGCGTTCCTCCAGTCTATTAACAAAACATAACATGTTAACACCTGATTCATACAAGCACTTATATTTGTCTAAGCTTAATTAACTATAATTAGCCATAACTTAACGACGGAAATTGTAACTATAAGATTTAAAATATTTTAGTATTTTTTTAAAAGTTCATTGTTACGAGATTCAACGGCTTACGAGAAGCAATATGTAATGGTATACGTACGTTTTTCCGTTCTACATGCGATACATGCGAAAGAATGTATTGTTTCTCTTTTAAAGATATTCGTGGGTGAGAAGAAGGGTCGTCGGACACGACGAAGTACCAAGCGAGGCACCAAAGCAAGCCTAAGGTGCCTGGTACGTAAAACGCGAACGGCCAGCCGTTATCCAGTGGTATGGATGCAAGTACCCCGCTTAAAGGCATGGATATCACTGTACCAAACTGCATTCCTGGTGTGTAGTAAGTAATTAGTTTAAAATTTTTCAAATTTTCGTGAATATTCAAATTCTCTTAAATGCATCTACGCAAAATTTTCGCTACAAAATATGCCGAACAATATGCTACTGAGTGCAAGTTCACATGTCCCGGATAAATGAAAAGCATTTATTTAAATAGTGGCTATTACACCCAATCGAATATAACAGACAATTTTCTGTCGTTTGTGTGTGCGCTATAGCGAGTCTTACCTGCCATTACGAAAGCACCGATTGTGCTGCGCTCTGACGACGGAACCCAACGTGACATCATGAAATGCATTGACGGTAGCGTCACACCCTATAACAAACAAAACTTAAACGACCTTATGTAGTAATATACAGCAGTTTATAATAACTAGTATTAAGTTTGTGCATAAATATTAGTTTAATTTCTTTTGAAAACTTGTACGAAAATTAATTAGTAACTATGCGAAATATCCGTGGAATTCAAACGAACAAGTGCAAAGTAACGTAAATCTTAAACTTACCTCACTAACTCCTAACAAAACCCTGAAGGTAACAAATAATCCGACGTCTACTCTGGCAGCAATGGGCGCCAAAATGGTAAAAACAGATGTAAGAAAGATGCCCCACCCAAAAACAAGTTTTCCGCCATATTTTGTGGCCAGAATTCCGCCAGGGATTTGTGTCACCAAATAACCCCAGAAAAAGCAGCCCAAAATCATTCCTTGTGTTTGACTATCCCAATCAAACTCGCCATCCTATGAAATTTCTTACGATTAGTAATTACTGCAGTCATGAATTTCACAAAAATGATAGTAAACAATCGAAAACTCGGAACACTTTGAAAAACAAAAAATTCACAATTAAGTGTACAGCGAAATTTCTATGGAAATTTTCAGAAATATTCACAGAAAAAAAAAAATATTTTAAGCTCAGAGACAAAATTAACTTTGTTAAAACTGGAATTATCGAATCGTACCAATGTAAGACATAATAACACTAATATTGTTCAATCTTACTCTTTCGTATTATAATTCTTTTAAATATATTCCTTATTACAGTCGCATCTCGTTATAACGAACCGTCAGCTATAGTGGATGGATTTTAAGGACCGGAGTATCATGAAAATATAAAACGTCCAATGCAAAGAATTTTGGATATACCGAACATTTTTTTCTGTTCACAATGGGTTCGTTATAACGAGATTTTACTGTAAACGTTTTATATTATTTAGGATTTCGTGGCAAGCAATTTAGTCCATTAAATGTAATATGCCCGAAAAGGAAATTTTACAAGTCACATGTCGTTTCAAGCGTATCAGATGCATGATAATTAAACTAAAGATCGGTTCCAGGTAATCTGCAGCAAAAGCCCCATAATCTGTGATGAAACCATCACCGATAAGTTGGTAATCTTCAAATATTATATTTTTATTTAAAAAATACAATAGCAACAATAACTTCCAGTCAACGAAAATTCTTCAAATCCGCATTTCTCAGCAAATAAAAAAAAAACAGGAAAAAAAAGTGTAAAGCAATTGCATAAAAACTTTTGTCGAAAACAGTTTAATAAGAAACTTACGCCACTGGAATCTTCATTATAATCCGGATCAAAGGGGCAAAACTGTCCACTTGAATCGTTCGTATAGCTTTGGTTGTCCTTCGATTCGCTTATAACCATATCCACAATTGCCACCGATAAATTAACTCGCATAGCATACACAGATGCGAATCCCAGGAAGCCCATAAAGGCGAAAATGTGCCGGTATCCCCAGCCTGCTTTTCCATTTTCGCCTCCGAAACCAGAAAATTGCACAACAATCACTTAAAACTCGTCTATCATTTTAGAGAAATTTTCCGTGACTTACTCGCTACGTTTTGCTTCGAATCTGTGCCGTAGTCCGTCTGTATGCTAGACAAGGACGCTAACAAGGACCTTTCCATGATTGTCGACGTAGCAGCCACGTTGCCATCGACTTGACCTGAAACCGTGTCAATGGGCGTCCTTGGAACTGGCTTAGTAATATTTGTAGGTTCGGCCACCTGCTCGATGTCATTATCCAAATGGTCTTTTTGCGACTGATCCATTATGTGTTTCCTTTCTTGGAGTTTTTGTTACCAAGGGGACGCAGTTCGTGCAGGAAGTGGTCGATTGCAAAAAAAGCGCTCACGCCGAGTCAGATTTTTTTAAAATTATAATTTAAATAAGAACTTTGACTTCAATTTTTCTGAATTTTTTGGAAAAAAGATTTAACTGGAGGTAATTAATTGTAATAATGCTCCTCGTCCGATGAACGGGATGTGACTGATGCTGTTGAGATGATGGGGTTTTACGTTGAGATGGGTAAGATTGCTGACTTGTAACAAATCTTTTTGTTTCTAACGGAGTCTGATAAGCAAAATTGAAGGCCGTGTCACCAAGTGCGATGAAAGGCATTCTTGCAAGCTTATCTGATTTTGTTTACTCTCCGGTTGATTAAAAACTTAGGGGGTTTCTTGACAGATTTTTTGTTATTGGTAATGTATCGACATGGTAACGTTAGCAGATTAGATACAGGAATTTGTTAGTTAAAACCCAATCCGCGTACATTATATAAGGATTTGCTTCACGGTCTTGGTTATTCGACACGAATTAATGTTTGGGTTTTGTATTAAAATTAATACGATTAATCCTGCTAGTTGTAATGGTGTTTGTCAGAGTTCTGGAGACACGTAACAAACGTGTAGCGGATTACGACTGGCCAGTGTGCACGTTATTTCAAAAGAATCAAGTTTTTGTCTACTTTCTGCTGAAAAATTAACCAAACATAGAAGGAACAAAGAGACACGCCTTTTTGTTCGCAATAACCCTAGTTAGCGATACTTACGTTTATTGCAATTTACGGTTCCAATATTATAGTTTGCATGTAGTAGGATTAATTGTTCAGATAACATTTTAGAGTCTCTGTTCGAAAATACATGTATTTTTTCTTGTGAATTTTTCTTTTAATTCAATTCCAGTATGAGTTGCTATTTCGAAATATTTACATTCATGCACTTTGAATTATTTAGTCCATTCAAGACACAAGATAGGCATAATAGGTGAAAAATATTGTTTTACAGAATTCTAATTTCTTTTATTGAAACATCTATTATCAGTAGTATTTCTTAATTTCTTATTTTCTCCTTAGTACGACTTGCCGTATTTTCCAAATACGCAATTGTCACATGATAAGTAAACAGTAGTAATATGCGCTGCTCACACTACGAAACTCAGAGAAAAATGACGAGTAGAGAAAGAAAATGTCTGCGTCGCTTCAAACAGTTTTAGAACCTTCTGAACTGTTGAAGTTTTTCCGATTCCATAGCTGTTCTTCACCCGTGCCAAAAATTACGAAAAATAGGTTTGTAGAGAAATAGACCGCCGCTGAGATGAAGAACACCATCCGCCATTGCGACAACGTACCCTAAATAAAGGTACAATTTATTGACGAGATTTTCGAGGACTTCTTCAAAGACCTTTTCATAAAAAGCTTAATAAACGAGAATAATTATTAGAACACTAAAACTGTAATAAAGCTCGAACTCTTAAGTTGCGATTGTGCCTGATTTAAACTCGAATTAAATAGTACATTCTTAACACTTACATTATTTCGTAAATATTTAAAGAAATTATATTCAGAAGAAATTATTTTTTTAGTAGTTTTGAAGTTATCTTTCTCAAAGTGTCATAAAAGTGGCCAGCAAATAATAGAATTGTGGACATTATTACTTCATCAGTGATGGTAGAGACGATGTAGGGCGCTAAAAATCCACAAATTGTGGCAGCTGTGTTGGTAATTCCCATCATAATTCCTGCGTAATTCGAAGCAACATCAATGTGGTTGACCTGTTGGTGACAAAAAAACTGTTTTTCTACACTTGTTTTTATTTGTCTGAAATGTTTACTTGAAATCCTGAGTAAACTGCACCGTTGCAACCCAGAGCTAATGTCAACAATGTGACCGTTAGGGTACGATTACAGCCACTGTACCCGGCACCAATCAGAAGGAATCCTGGGAGTAGAAATCCTAGCAAACAAATAGAGTTAACATGCTTATTTATTTTTCTCCTATAAAAAATAAATAAATTAAAACAAATAAATAAAAATAAATAAATAAATAAAAATAAATAAAAATAAATAAATTAAAAACAATAATTAAGAGAATATATTTAGTTATTTTTTATTTATTTATTTTTACTTATTTGTTTATTTTTTCTGAACTAACCAAAAGTGTTGAAAGATTTCCGGACTATCGTTGTCGAGACTCCTTGGTGCGATCGCAAATAGTCTGCGAACCAGCTTGAGATATTGCCAAAGATCCACATAGCCAGATACGGCAATGCAGACAACGCACTATTCTGCAAATTTCAAGATTATCTTCTTGGAGTCTTTAAACTTGTTTGTGTCAAAATCGCTTACGCTTCCTAAGTCGAAATGCAAAACACTTTTCATGTAAGTGGGCAGTTCTGTTAACAGCATATAGAAACCCCAAAATTGTCCCATGTGAGCAACAAGAATGGCCCATAAGTGTATCGAACTTAAAATCGTTGCCCAGGGCGTTTTTCCAGCCTAAAGCATCACATGAAAACGTAAATCTGTTATTTCTTACGTTCCACTGCGTACATAAGGACATCACTTGCTTGCTACTTTCTCGTGAAACCAGAATTTTAGTATAATTTGAGTTGTGCCGAATTAAAAAGAAATTAAAAAAGAATATAGACGTAAGGAAAATACGTTACGTACATTTTTCCGTTCAACGTGCGGTACATGTGATAGAATATACTCTTTTTCTTTCGCAGTAATCCGTGGATGGCTTGACGGGTTGTCAGACACGAGGTAATACCAGCCCAGGCACCAAACGAGGCCAATGACACCAGGCACGTAAAAAGCAAATGGCCACCCGTTATCCAAAGGTACTGACGCTAGTGCACCGCTTAAGGGCATCGAAACCACAGTACCAAACTGAGTTCCTGGTATATAGGAAATAGATGAGCTATTCTTTGTAAGTTATTTTTTTAAGCGCTGTCCAAGTGCTGAATTTTACACGTTCTGCATGTTTGTGTACCTGCTAGCACGAAAGCTCCGATCTTGCTGCGCTCTGACGGCGGAACCCAGCGTGACATCATGTCATGCATCGCAGGAAATGTTACACCCTAGCGTAAAGTACATGATTACGTACCGGTAAATGCATGCCTCAGTAAAAAAAAAATAATAAATAAATTAAAAAAAAAGAAAAAAAATAAAAAAAAGAAAAAAAAATATTCTCAGTAAAGGAAAGATTATCAACTGAAAAGCATTGTAACACAATTAGGATTTGTGGCTCAATTAGAAAAATACCAAACTTACCTCACCCACGCCTAGTAAAACTCTAACGGTGATGAACAATCCCACGTGGATGCGGGCAGCAATAGGCGACAGTATGGTAAAAACCGACGTAAGAAATACGCCCCATCCGAATAAAAGCTTGCCTCCAAATTTCGCTGCAAGAATACCTCCAGGAACTTGAGTCACAATATAACCCCAGAAAAAGCAACCCAAAATCATGCCTTGCGTATGTCTGTCCCAGTTAAATTCGCCGTTCTAAATACGTTTCATACGATTAGTAACAAATTCTGAAACTATACAACTCCTACCCCCATAAAAATCTATTAAATAACCGAATTAATTTAATAGCGTTAAAATAATAGGCAAATAAATAAGTGAAGAAATAAAAAGCGCTTAAATATCAACAATAATTTCGGAAGCCCAACACTGTTGCCAATGGTAGCAAAAGTCAGTTTTGGAACCAAGTACTAGATCAGCTAACTTACGTCTGTCGAATTTGTGTCATAATCCGGATCAAAGGGACAAAACTGGTCACTTGATTGGTTAGCGTAGGTCTGGTTTTCTGCAGGTTGGCTAATGACCATATCCACAATTGCCACGGACAAATTAACTCGCATAGCGTACACTGATGCTAATCCCAAAAAGCCCATAAAGGCGAAAACGTGCCGAGTGCCCCATCCACTATTCGCTTTTCCATTTTCTGAATCACGAATTCCCGTTATAACAATTTTCTTAGAATCGCTGTAGATTTTCTTAGATTAATTATAAGTTTTTAAAAATAATAACTATTTTAATTCAAAGAAATTCTCAAATTTCTTAGAATAATTCATTATAAATGTAGTTATAAATGTAATTAAATGTAATATAAAAGTAATTATAAATGTTTAAGAATAATAAGTATTTTTAATACTTGTTTTGACTTGCTTAGGATCCTTGTCGTATTCTGTTTGTATTATCGAAAGAGGCTCTAATAAGGGCTTTTCCACCGTTCCTGTCCACCCAGGAGCCACTTGACCTGGAACGGTGGTAGTGGACGCCGTTGTACCTATCTGAGCACAATTTGTAGGTTCTAGCACCTGCTTGGTGTCATAATTCATTTGGTCTGCTTGAGACTGATCCATTATTCGTCATGGATTTTTTAGCCTTGGCGACGAAATTAAAAGTAAGCCGTCAATATTTCGCGAAGAAAGTAATATGAAGCAAACTTACGTAAAATGGAAGCCGAAAAAATATGTAAAAGTTGGCCGCCTGGGACACGCAAAATTTTAGGTTGTAGAATTATTACTGTAGTAGTGAACTGAATGTGACTGATTACACCGAGCCAACTTGGCATCAAGAAGCGAAAGATTACTTACCTATGCCAAATCCTTTGTTTCTAGACGGATTTGATAAGAAATAATTGAAGGTTGCATGTCTTAGTGCGAAGAAGGGCATTATTAGATTTGCAGCTTATCTATATTTGCGTTCGCTTGCGTGATTAATGAAATCCAATCGAGTTATTTTTAACTTATGTATTACTAATTCATTGAATTTCTATTGTATTGATAGAATTCCAAAACGTCTAGGACGCAATAGGTAAAACGCATACGTAATTCATGTAATCATTTATTAAACAATTGCTTCTTAAACATAAGACCAGTTTCGAGAAATAGAAAAATAATACAGTTGGCGGTTGATTTTAGGTGTCGTAAAAGTTGCTCTGCTCTCTGCTCGACCTATCATGTCACCCTGTTACGAAAAGTGGAATTACCCGTCAATAGATGAGACTGATGCTGGTCAAAGTTTGAATCAAATCAAGATTAGTTGACTGCGGAACATGTTTTGTTTCTGTATAGGTATATTGATTAAGGTATCTGAAAGGTCGTGTCGCACAAGGCGATGAAAACCCTTGTATTCCGCTCGTGCAGTTTTGATTGATTTCTGGTGGATTATAAACTGTTATGTTTCTCGCGCTGTATTTTACTGTAAACTTTGTTGACACGGTAATGCGGGTTGATTAGATAGGTAGTCGCATCAGATAGAAAGGTTGTCCGAAACAAAAAGAAGAAACGTGTATGTTGAATAATAAGATTTGTTATTATATATCCGTAATCACAATGGCAACCTTACTTAAGCCATTCCAGAAGACTAAATTTAATGGCCATTAGCAGAAGTTATTAAACGTTAAAAATGGCTCGTATTTATTCGGCACTACGTGTGTAACTTCTAATTCTGTACTTGCATCGAAATTCCATATCTGTATCAAAATGTGACGGAAATGGCGTCAAATTTGTCGTTTCATTGTGCTAGAAATAATAAATCACACGGCAAAACCTCGTGGAAGACCCCAATTTTCACAACGAGGTTTCACTTACTTATTTCGCTCGGTTTGGAGTCTTTGCAGGTTTCGCCTGCTGTATTTTAAGTCGTAATTTATTGTGAAAAGCAGATTAGATCACAAAGCTTGACAGCAAATAAGTAATGGGTGTGGAACATCTATGGATTCGATTTCACAATGTAGCGAAGTCGTGGGATGCTACTTAGATCAGTAAACGGATTACTTCTAACTTCTTACGTTATTTTTAAAAATTTCGAAAGAGAACACTCGTACAATGAAGCATTTTAAGTACAGAGCAGTATTTCATTCCAAGGGTGTTCATGGGCTAATTCCTACAATTAAATTATTACTCTATGAATTCATAACGTTCCTGTTAAAGTTCTAGAAAAAGTGCCATCTAGAGGGTTTCATAGTAACTGTACTATGCCATCAGATACATAAAAGGCTCTCGATAGATGGCATGCCTTGACATAAAAAAAATAAATACTGGGTTGCACACTGTATTATGCGAATTTCTACTGGTTCACAAGTTTGTACATATCTCGCACAACAATGAATTCAGAGCTCTTAGTGAACAATCAGCGTGGAGAGAAGCGATCGCATCATAAGTTGTCAGGCGATGCGGTTTCGAGCGTCGTCCAAAGACAAATCTGTCAACGTGAGAAAGTGCGCAAGGCTGTCACTGAATCGAGGTCTGCCACGTGGACGCTTCCAGCCGTGAGTAAAAAGACCGAAATTAAAGATAATTTTTGTCGGGATTTTGGAAGGCATTCTGAGTAGACGACCGAACCAACGTAAAGTGTGGACATCGAGGTTGTCTATTTCTTTTTATTTAAAATCACCGTCACCTTTTTGGGCTATTCAGTACGAAAATGTGCAGCACACGCACACCATTACTGAGCGGTTATCGGTGAGAAGAATAGAATCAAACTTGCAGTGGCTGGAACGAAAATGCTAAAAGCCGTGCATTCTTTGAAAAAAGCTTAATTATCGTCAGGAATTTACGCTAAATAGACTGCTTTTAGTGCGAGACTGGGGGCGGTACGATGATATAAATAACCGGTACATTAGACGTATGAATATTTTGTTAGTGCAAGCCTTGTTCTATTGAGACCTCGACGGTATGATCTTACCTTACTGTGCTTGCTCTGGTTCGTGAGACGGTCAATGTAGTACGAGCTGCTAACGAAAGCACACCAAGTTTTGTCATTAATTCCTAGTAATCAACTAAGATGAATTTAGTCCTGTTAGTTTGCGTTTTAACTGCTGGAGGTCGGATTCTGGGAACCTTATCTCATGGCGGGGCAAATTGGTACAAGTTCGCGACAAGTGAATCCTACGAGAATAGTATTCTTGTACTGGAATTCGGTAATATTCTCGAGTTCATCTACGTACCCAAAGGTAAAAGTACTGTACTATACGTTCCGTAACTTAATTTTGTTTTTGTGAAACGCAAACCCGAATTTGTGTAACCTAAAACCATTTTTCAGTTTGACTTTTTTCTTTTCTTTTTTTACATTGACTAAGTGAGGGATAACACAAATTTTTAGGAGAAATTTTCGAAATTTTAAAAACTTTATTTATTTTACAAATTCATTGAAGTAATAAAGATTAATTGTTAAACTTTTCACAAATATTTCCTAATTTTCTGTGTGGCATAATAATGCAAAACTTTACTGTCACAAATATTTCGAGAAAATCCAAAGGATAAGCGCAAACTCTTCCGTGCAATTTTACTACTTAATCGTGAAAGTGGGTCAATATGCCATGAACTATTTAGAAATTCTATTTTCTCTGCAGATGAATCCCAGGTTACTGCAAGAATGAAATGCAGTCAAGAGTGTGCTCTGATGACTCAATGCGAAGCTTTCAATATATACGACAATGGGAGCGCTTATGTCTGCCAGTTACTGCCGGATAGCTTCTGCACCCAGAAATGGCTGTTAACATTGCAAGTCTGGCCTGGAGGGTCAGTTTGGGATAAATTGCGCCCTAATGCGTCCAAAAGTTGCCTTGACCAACGGTTTGAAGGTCAACAGGCTGCAAAGTATTGCGGTATTGCCTTCTATGGTTGCCGCGGCACTTGGCCAGACTGTACCGACTGCGACCTCTCGTGTTTCAACTGTCGATCACTCATAAAAATTGGGGTTAGTGCGGATCATCCGAAAAACGTCTCACTATTTTTCTTTTTTCTTTCGTGTAGTATTTAGGTATCCATCGCTGTACGATTTGGCCAGAAGGACCAACGTTAAGACCCATTTTTGCTATCTGTCACGAGTTTGATACCTTTGTTATCTTCCGATCCGTCGATGTGACACAAGGTTATGTCCACGCTAACTACCTGATGCCCGTAGAAGACATAGGGCGATTGAGCAAAGTCAATATCTATCACGGAATGCAGTTATATCTCCGTGCTACAGACCAATCGATTGTTTTTGAAGATTACCGGTTTGATTCCATTGATAATACTGGGAGAGTTAATAATCTTTCGTGGGTGGCTTTACCGAATCGCAGTGACGGGTTCGGCTTAAAAGGCAATACAGTTTCCTTAGATTTTGTCCGGGTCTCTAGCGACCCTTATGGCTGTGGGTCATTTTGGTTACTCGATCCCAACAATGCCACTTATTGCCCTGGTGGAAGTGTGAGTTTTTTGGGCACTTTCCAGAAATCTGGGTCGTGGGTATCGACTGGCATTCGCTGGCCGCCAGCTGGGAACAAAATCATGGAACAAGGGGATATAAAATTGACACTATAAAACTGCACGCAAGATCTAGCGAGTAAAGTGAACGATTCCGTTCGTAAATTGAACTTAACACAAAAAGTGCTGAAATTTGCTTTTAATTTGATTTATATGTCTTAGCTTGTATTCTTAACTATTATGGTTTTTACGGTGGTGAGATTTCTTTTTTTTTTTTTTTTTTTTTTTTTTTTTACGAGATTTGAATTTGTTATCCTTAACCACTGATTTCAGAAATACACGTACAAAGGCGTAAATAAAAGTGCTATAACGACTAGATTGATTATATGTTTAAATTTATTGTTATTACCACTACTTTTTTTGCTATCCTTTACATATACGTTTTATATTCTGGAATAAAGAGGTGAACGTTGGGACGGTTTCGTACGTGTGTTATTCTTATAAAAGGGCTTTTGGTGTTTGTATTCTTTGTTATACTGAAAGCTGGTTAGTGTATCAGTTATGCCACGTTTCCTCCTAGGGCTATTACTACTAATTGTGAGTTTTACGAGGCTCGCCCAGAAGTCGAAAGTGATTTTTTGCGAAGATAAGCGTGAAGATCAATAACACACGTTAAATTATGGGGAATAAAGTGTACAAATTGTATACTAAATATGAAGGTATATTATTTTGTCAAATATGTTCCATTATTGGAAAGAAGTATTATTTCCAGAATAAAAACTTGAAAGCGGTGGATTTAAATGTGTTCGTGCTGTAAAACAGAAAAAAAAATCATCTAATACTTCAAGCAGACACATTAGCTTAATACTAATTAAGTTTCCCGTTGTGAAGAATAAATGATTTTCTTTAATTTTTTATCTTTCATTTTCGAAAGCTTGGAACCTTTAATTTCAATGTATTTTTTCGCTCCTCAGTCGCGGATTCTCTCTAGAGCGTAAACCCATGAATAAGGAGCTTTGTTGATGGTAGTTTTACTTGGAGTGATGAAGAGCGCAGTAGTTCAGTCAGTTTGTTCTTGTTTCTAGACGGAGATGGACCTTTTATAGTGCGCTGTTTTTGTTAAGAATTATTATTAAGAGTTATTAGCTGTTTTTTCAGTATTAGGCGTGGCAGTGAATAGGTAAGGTATCATTTCTTCGTTAAACCAGTAGTTTTATGAAAGTTCTTTTTATATTTAACAAATGTTATATTTATAAAAAAAAATATTTAATTCGTAAATTTTGTGTCTGCAAGTGTTTCTTGTAAAAGAGAGTCGAGTGATAACGTGACGTTTGCCACGCATTTGTGAGCCACGCTGTCTTTGTTTTTTTTTTTTTTTTTTTTTTTTTTTTTTGGGGGGGGGGNACTGCTTAAAATAGTTGGCTGATAATTGTAATTTAGTAAGGTAAATATGAAAGTTTCAGTTACATTTACTGTCACAATAATAGTTGAAGAATACAAAGCTTGTAGCCTTTAAAACTCAATTAAAATTTGATTGAAAAGAAAACTATATATTTAAGATTGAGAAGAAGAAAATTAAAATAACCTTCTTTCATTGAAATGTACATGCTCTATTAAATTTTTTATCTTGTTCATATATGGGGCGGATCCAAAGTCGATCTGTATCAGACGTGGATCGCAAAAATTTATTTTTGATGCGTTAAGATTCGCGACAAAGTTGTGACATCGCGGATCACGATCCGGTTCAAACTTTAAGATCTTGATCTGAGACCAGTGGTTTCAACAAGAATCCGTTTCTAAAGTTCCAAAATCCATTTTCAGAGAGCTTGCTAAAAAATCCACTATCCTTTTGCACAGAACCGTAAAAAATCCAAGATCCGTCGGAAGAGAGCGTATTTCGAAGAAGATCCGCTGCTGAAGAACAGAGAATCGTGCGAAGTTCAGTTATTTTTACCCTGATCCTCGAAAAAGGAATTCGTGCGGTCTTTTACGGCTTAACTTAAAATTCATTTAAAAGGGGTAAGAAGCCTAAGTACTGCGATAAGCGGGTAAAACCTTACCGAGCAAGCCACAGAAGCCTAATTAGAGAAATTCCACGGCTGGCAACCCCGTGAGCTTAGGATTTCTTTGTTTCTCTTATCTTACAAACAAAAGCTCAGAATTCTATTTCTTGCAGATCTTGGACCGTACCTGGGAAGAAAAGTCAAGAAAATTTCGGATAAATACTGGAGATAAAGACAAGATCCTATGATGAGCGAAACAGATGCGTCCTTCACTTTGCTATCGATACGTTTTCTTGAGCACACATTCCTCCGGTGTGACAATTCATGAACGCGTTTAGCGACCATGCGTCAATCAAGTTTTCTTAAAAACGTAGGACTGTTAGCAGTAACCATCGTAACTACAGGAATGTTTCTACGTTCACGCAGCAAAGAACAGGTTATTGTGAGTCTTCCTGATGGTAGTAAGTTGACCAATAATGTAACCGTTGAAATGTGTCCTCCTCGACCATTATTGACTATGGTCCATGGAGGCAGATTGGGTAATTTGATTGGAACGTATGCGACCTTATATGCGTTTGCGCGACTGTACAACTACCATGCCATAGTGCCTCCTGACGTACTGGATAAATTGAAAAACGATTTTCCTAAACTATCCTTGCCGTCTTCTACTACAGTTCCTAGCAAGTGTCGAAAAGTGTATAGAACGGAATTTCCGTCCAATATTTCCCAGCCAGGTGTCAACATCCAGCTGCCTATGTACTTGGCGCACTTGATCACCTTTCACCCCTATCGCCAGGAAATTATAAAAGAATTTGAGTTCCATCCAACCCTTCGGCAGAAAGCAGAGCAATATTTGCAGACAGTCAAGCGTCGGCACCGAGCGGATATTGTTGTTGGTGTGCACGTGCGACGTACCGATTACGTCAAGTACATCCAAAACCGCTGGGGAGACACAGTGGTTGACGAGAACTACATCCACAAAGCTATGGAATGCGTGATTGAAGATAATCGAAATTTGAACATGGGAAAGCGTCAGCACAAGTCTCTTATATTCGTAGTTTTAAGTGACGACATTAAGTGGTGCAAAGAGCGTTTAAACCGCACGCGGTTTGGCATTACTTTTCGGGATAAACCAGAGACACCAGGCCTGGATATGGCAATATTGGCGCATTGCGATCGTGTGATTGTTTCTGTAGGTTCTTACGGCTTTTGGGGTGCGTATCTCGGTCAAAAAAGTGTGATTTACCCTAACAAAAAAGCCCCCTTTTACGAGCATGTTGACCAAATTCATATTAAAGGCTGGATTAAGCTTCCAACGTAGTTTGCGCTCTCATATTATAGTACAGGGACTCGACCACCAGGGATCGCCATGGGTGAAGCTCCTGACGTATGCCAGGATATTATCAACATTTGCACATTACACGTGATTTTTTTTTTTTTTTTTTTTTTTTTTTTTTTTTTAGCTGGAAAGTAGTGTTGATAATGGTAACACCAACACTTTTTTAGTTCTTTCTCTGTACCTGTCGCTTTGCAGTTTTTCCGGTTTTGTGAATTTGACTCGCTGCAGTTTTCTTTCTTTGCAGTGTTTTCTGTGAAATCGTTAGTCTTGAAGTAAATTGAGCAGATGCTTGTGTGTTTTGAGACATCAAAGCATACAAAAAAGGAACATTTTCGTATGTTTACTATAACAAATAAAATATACTCGAAAATCAGGTCCAAGTTTTCGATTAATCTAAAAATTAAATTGAAACGCGATCTTCGTTTAAGCTTGTGGAAAGGTAGGGTCGGATAAATGACGTATGGGATGAAATCAACGGGAAGAAAGCAATGAAAGTGAAATGGCAATAGCTAGCAATTAGTATAAGTTTTTGTAGAACTGAGGAGGATTTAAATGTAATAAGGTCAAACGAATTATTGCCCAAGGGCACAGGATATGTAGTCACAAGTTCACATTCTGCACACTTAATGCTCTCAGTGTTCAACGGTTATGTCGCGATTTTCTTACGAAATGTTATGAAACATGGGTAATACATGACTTCAAATTACACTTTCACAGTTATCTGAACTGTGAAGTCGATTATCGACGATTAGATGTTTTAAACATGGTTTGTAGACAAAGTCCTATTTTGTTTCATTTCACGCAGTATGCTGAAGACTTGTGTGCTAAAGAACGCAAGAAGATTGATGTCATTGAGTTCGTGAAAGGAAAGGAATAAATGCATTAGTACATAAGAGGATTTAAGAAGGCATTGTTTATAGAATTTGAGTGCCTCCTGGAAACCCGAGTTTTTTTTATCTGTCAGCTCAAACATTAATCTCATTTTTTTATTTTTTATGTTGTGTCACTTTTCGTTTCACCTGCCTAACTAATACATCTTTAATTTGTCTTAGTTTTGACAAAAAAGAAAAAATCTTGTTGGTGCGTTTTAAAAAGAATTATATTATTTCGCACGTAGACTCACAGCGTTGTAGTGTTTGGCAATGTATGACGTACAGAAAATCTTCGAAGTCTCTGTCTACCATGGCATGACTTCGCCTGCCCAGTTGTAAAAACAACCCGAATTTTCTTCCTTGAGTCCCTGTAAGGTTTTCACTATTGAAGAGGAACTGTGTTCGCCCGTCAAGGCGGCGTCGGCTCCGCCCATATCTGTTATAACCTATTGGAACAAAACATTGCAAGTTCTCGGTTAAAGAGCTTTTGTAAAACGCACCCATCCAGGATGAATGCTGACAACTATTAGGTTCGGTTTCTCAGTAGCTAAGCAACGCGTGACCATGTTCAGCGCCACCTAGGAACATATCAAGACAGTAAACTCACGCGGTTATTTAAGAATCCGGAAATTCGTGCGTACTTTACTGCAATGGTATGGCAAGGCGTTGCCAAGTCGGGCAATGACTCCCAAATGCATGGAAGGAATTAGAGTTAGGGAACCCAACTCTGAACTAATATTCGCCACAATAGCTTTTTTCCCGCTTTTTTGAGTGGCTGTTTCCAGCAAAGGTATCAAAGCCTTGTTAATATTTCAATTAAGTCATTGATATTAATATCGATATTTAATACACTTACTTGGGTTAACAAAAAAGGAGCAACTGTGTTGACAGCAAAATTCTCCTTCATTTGCTCGGGAGTTAATTCCTCTAAAGTGGGAGCTCGGAGCAAAATCCCTGCGTTGTTAATAAGTACGTTAAGTCCTTTGTCTCCTACATTGTTTTGGATGGATTTCATCACTTCGTTGATCGATTCTTGGCTGCTTACGTCTAACAGGAGGTTATTTTTTTGGATAAAAGTGAAAATTATAATTTATGAGTATTTTTATTTTACCGAGTTTTAGAACTTGGATTTTAGGATTTTTCTCAGCCAATGCTCGCAGCTCTGTAGCACCATTTGGCGACCGACACGTTGCAAAAATTAATTGCACTTCAGGTACTGTGACTAATTGTTTGACGAGGTTAAAGCCGATACCTCGATTAGCCCCTGTTACAACTACGTTTCCTGACACCATTTTTTCCAAGCTTTGAACTAGTTAAGGTTCAGACTAAACTATTGTCGTCCAAGTGTTCTATCGAGGTGTTAACGACAAAACTCGATTTAAAATAACAAAAGTAGAGATAAGAAGATTAAAGTCCTTAGGAAATTCGATAATGGTTACTGAGATAGAGACGCTTCGTGATTTGCGACTGCAAACAAGTGGTATAAATCTTATCAGCTCACCGTTAAGAGATAAAGCACTGTTCGCACTGATAGCAGGCTTCTACTTTGCAACTTGACGTGATCAAATTTCAATAAAAATTTAAAGTTGTGTATTCAATTTTTCCTTTTTAAAACTTTCTCTCAGTTTCTCAAACTTTTTGTTTGTTTTTTATTTTGTTTACATTTTATTATCGTTGACGTTTAGTGTCAATAGATGTGTAACAGTGACGGTAAGAATGATGTTTTTTAATTGGTAAGAAGCATTCACAGTAATCTTGCAGACCAGGACAACAACGTCTTTGGCTACAAAGGCCTCTGGTGAGAAAACTCAGTACTTCTCAGTGTGTACCCAGCGTCAGTCGAGATTAGACGTGAATGTGCCCGTTAGATGGCACAGGGCAACTTAAATCAGAGATCAGACGTGTTTACGTATATTTGTGTATTTAGTGTGTACATTATAAACAACTTCCAAATGGTAGTAAATTTTAGATTGTTTCAATTCCAATATAACTCTGCCCGATTAACAAACTATCAAACTCTTGTGATCTTAGTGCTCCAATTCATCATTCGTCCATCATCTGACGGTTTGTGGGTATTACGTAACGTGTACGGCATTCAGTTTTAAAATTTCGATAATTTTCTTTTTTTTTTTTTGGGGGGGGGGCGTTACCATTTTTTTCCGCATTAAACTATTGGCAGTTGCGTCGTAAACGTTCCATCTAAGTGATAAACTTTAGTTTAGTGACAAAACTAAATGTACTCTTTACCATGTTCTCCACTTGCGCCTGATGGCTGTTGCGTCACAAGGTTCCCGTCTAGGTACAATTCAAATTTAGCACATCGACAGAGACTCAGTAGCCTAAGTTACCGTTCACTTCCTGCGAACCTGGTGGCTGTAACGTCGAGAAATTTCCCTCTAGGTATATGAAAGCACACAACAGTTTATTGTGCAATGTACTGATAATTGACTGTTTCTAATTACCTTGTTCTTCACTGGAAAATGATGGTACAGGCGTAGACAAGATTTCGCCTACGTATTAAAAATTTTAGCGCACTACAACGAGCTAAAATTGCGCTTACCGTGTTCTTCACTTGAATGTGATGGATTTGCAGTTGTCGACAATTCCGCCATCCGACGGCAGCATCCTTTACAAGCACCCTTGTAAAGCACTTTCAAGCCTAAAATCGAAATGACATCTAATTTTAATTAAGTTGCTAGAAATACGAAATAATAACATTAAATTATAACTTTCTATGTACATGGATCGCAGCGTCGAGCACACTCAAGCTCGCAAATGTTGCTATACGTTTTGCCGTTGGACACGCAAATGGGGTCGTACTCTCGCACACAGTGACAAGCTTCCAAACAAGAGGCCGTATCGATGGACTCGATTCCCGGGAAGGCCAATAACACTGTAAGAGTCGACGCGTAAATAAAACCGACTTTCATGGTTGTTGATTGTACTGAGGTAGGGTCGTCACTGCATTGTCGACAAAAACGCCATGCCTTTATACCGTTACGTTGGAGTGTTAAAACACGTTCGACGTGTCTGTGAATCTTTTTAACCAGTTTGTCAAAGTTAGCAAAAATATTTAACGTGGACTTGTTACTTGAGTTGTAGTCAAAGCTGAAGTGACATGTGTTCAAGTGCCAGACTTCTTTGTAACAAACGCTATTAGCGCCATATGACGGAACATCGACGCAAAATAGTGACCTTTGGATTTAATTGTCGTTTATTTGCCAAATTTTAAAGCCACAAGTTCTGTATATAACGCGTTGCTGCTTCGAAATAAGTATAATTATGAATATTATGTAACATTACAAATTTCTAGAAAGCGTTACTTAATTAGAACTGGGGATGGATGATTGTACTGCGGTTTTGCGTCAATTTAATTATCATCGTTTCGTTAGCAGGTGGTCTAAGGTTCGTTCGATTTTCGTCGTTCGTTCGTTTTAGTGTTCTACTCGTGACTTGATAATGTATTTATTGTTATATTATTGAGCTCACTTTGAATGTCTCAGTTCAAATTAAGTGTTTCAGATAACATGTGACAGTTGACTTCAGTCGTAATGTTTCAACTAAAACTTAGTACTTCGGTTCACTTTTAATTTTCAGTTTAATTTAACATTACATTTAGTAAAAGATAGACTGAAATTTGTTTCCAGATATTTAAGAAGCAGGTAATGCATTCATACAAAGCAGCACAAACCGATTGTATGTATAGAACAAGGAAAGGTCCCATTATAGTTGCGGAGTAACTTAAGAAGGCAAGATTGGTGTTAACTTTGTGAAGCTACATACAATGTCAGGCTAGCCTAATACGTCAGCAAACAGGCTTACGTGAGTTCCGAGTTTGAACTCCGTGGAGGTCGTGACAGCAGCAGCTGAGATTCATAAATGGATAAAAGAAATTAGTGTAAGGCGGCTTAAAAATTGGAAACCAACAAGGTTCGAATGCATTCGACTGTGTTGTATAAACTTTAATTTTTTTTTAATTTATGCATTACTTAATTTTTGTTGATTTAGTTTAAATTCTAGAACTTAGACCCGTCTGACTTAGCTAAATCTCTTCACCCTGTATGCAATAAAACAGTTCACAAGGACAAAGGGTCACGTGGCTCCGAAAGATATCATCGCTAGGCTGAAGCTACTGTAGACCACAGCCTCCCCTTACGTTACCAGGTTTTCTGTTTGAGCTTTCCAAACTGTATTCTAGCTAGTCAATTGTAAACCGACCATAAGGTCACTTTCAAGGGTGCAGGTTCACACGGCTAATGTGTAAGGTGGCCGTGGTCACAACGGACATTCGAACCGTTTTATACATCAACAATGAGCAATAAGCGCTTTGAGCAATTTTAGCGCTAACGAACGCTTCGATTGTCCAATAAGAACTAGTTGGCAATTGTTCTTATGATTTAAGGGAAGCAGCAATGGGATAACAATAATGATAAAAACCGAAGCTAAGGAACCAAAAAGAGGGGAAATCACCAGGATTTACATTCAAGGCTACTTATGGCACAAGAAAAAGTGATTCGAGACGGAATGGTGTATTGCATAGAAGTTCACTTCACTTCAAATAACAATGTAAAACAACACAAAAAGTAACAACTTGATTTTCATTAAAAATTAGCTCACTGGTGATGGCTTATTGGTGGTTTCACGGGTGGTAACTCCCTCGAAGGCTCTTTCAAACTCCTTAAAGTTTGCAGAACTTTTGTTCTACGAGAAACGTAAACTAATCAATATCTTCACGTCATAAAATGTACAGACAACAAGACTTACCGGTAGTCAATTCGATCCAGTTCAGATAATCGTTCACTTTGGTGTAAACTCCAGGCCAATTCTTTTTCGCGCAACCATTACCAAAGCTGGAAATTCCGATAAGATACACGCGTCCACTCGCTTTATCTTGCCAGTTGACGGGGCCACCAAAATCTCCCTAAAGAAATTCACAGCTCAATACCTTGAAATTAATTTTACAGATTAAACCAAAGGCCTTACTTCGCAGGAGTCTGTTCCTTTCTTATACATGCAAAACATATTTGGATTAATTCTACCAGGCGTGTACAAGTACGGTGAAGTCGTGCACTGCTTGTGGTTAAGAACCGGCATCGTAGTTTCTCTGAGTCGATTAACATTGGCTGCTCCTTCCTTTACTGAACCCCAACCTGCAAATAATAAATTCTAGTCAACTAGGTAGGACAGTTTCATTGGACGCCGCATTTGAGTAATTCTAAAATGTGAAAGTTATAAAAAATTGAAGAGGCAAAATTCAAACTCAACAGTTATATTATGTCTGCGTTAATAATTAGCAACCAAAACTATAAAGGAATCATTAATTTTTACGAAGTAGTGTATGTTTCGAAATAGCTAACTGCCTAAAATTTGATTGTTTTATAACATATTGAAACGTTTCTAACAGTTTTATTTGTACCACAATATATTAAAACCAGGTATGAAATAACTCTAAAATAAATGCAAAAGTGAATAGAATAATTAGTTTAGCATTGCTCATAATTTATAGCTAACTACTACGTGAACAAAGTGTTCGTTTTTATTTCAATTTATGCCAATGCGGTAGTAGAATAAGTTAACTATATCTTAAAACGCTGGAGCCTTGCTTGTAATGCGTTTTTTGTTATTATATATAGAAGATCTCTAAGCTTGTCTTCTGCCTTACCTGTTACTGTAGCGTTCTGTCCTTTGAAGTCGCGGGTAGCGAACTTGAACGGTAAGCAAATAGGCCTGATAGCAGCACTAAAGCTTGGCACCGGAGTTTTGAGTTGGATCAAGCCAATATCGTTATAATAAGCTATGCCAAAATTAAGTTAAATTTTGTGGAAATACAGGCCGTGTATAACTTACTTTCAGCATTTTGCGTAAACATTGGATGATAAATCAAGCTCACCGCTTGCGATACCTGAAAAATAAAAGAAAGAATAATAGGCTATTATGGAAATTGAGCTTTCTGTCCACCATACTTACATGCGGGGCATCCTGCTCTTTCCTGATATCATTTAACCCAAGGTAGACTTCCACAAGAGTTTTATCTTTTATACAATGAGCTGCAGTGACGACATAGATTTCGTTTATGAGCGTTCCACCACACACGTATTCTCCCTCTATTAACAGATACGCCTGCCATGGCCACTCCGGCTCACCAGCCAATGTTCCTCCGGCGATGCGAGGCTGAAGTCAAGCATATTCAATTAATGCATTTATTACTGTACGCAATACATCTTACTGCATGTCCGTAAAGTTTCTTTTTCCTTCCCTAACTTCTTTGTTAAATCGGAACCATTGTAGTCGTTGGCTATTGACAGTTATACTTATAGATAAATTTACATGAATTTGTTACATTAGAATGGGAAAAAGAGGAAAAATACTGCCAATTTACGACCATATTTTTAACCTCATGATAATGCAGTTACAAAAAAATTTAAATAAACGTAACCATCACTGGACTTTGACTACAATGGTCTCGTAATGAAAAAAAAAGAAAAAAATCTGCTCATAATTTCTTTCAGTTAATTCATGACATTGCTACTCATAGAAATACTTCTGTAAGAAATGTAGCGTATGTCTGTTAAACCAAATTTGATCCTTTTCTTGGCAATGAACGGTTGAAACAAGCGGACAAGTCCAAGGGAGAAATATAGTGAAGTACGTACCGAGCCCTTCACACCGCAATTGCACGTAGTAGCTTCTACTGGTTGTCCTTTTACGGCCGGAACGTTTTCCTTTACAGTTTCCTTTAGGAAGAGTTTCGGAGTTTATTTCTCACAGCAGAAAATTTGAAATTCTTTGCGCTTACATTAACGAGTTTCAAAGATAAGAGAAGTTCCAACAGTTCCGGTGGCGCCTTCTGTAAACGAGGACTGCCCAGCTCCTGGTAGTAAAGGAAAAACATCGAAAAATGAAGTACACAAAGAAGTACAATTAAATAGTGTTTTAAGTCATGTTTAACTGAAAAAAAAAAAACAGTAAAAAAATAAGAAACTTGTCCTCCGGAAAGAACCAAAAATAAACGATGGATTACTTCGTCGAATTGCTCCACGGGTGAGCTAATGACAATTCCTGCCAGAAAAGCCCCGAGGCAAACTAGAAGAATATTTCGAACCATGGTGGTCTTGACTCTGCAGCGGAGTGAGTTAGTAGGCCTAGGTAATGGAGCTTTTATACTCACGAGCCAAAAAAAAGTAGGAACGAGTTCCTGTGATACTATATAGGTAGAAAAAGAAAAAGTCCCGTTACCTCTGCCGAGGATCTTAGAAAGACAAGATTGGTGGCTACTTTTGTGAAGCAGCCTACTATTATGTAAGACTACCCTTATACCCTAAGAAACAGGCTTACGTGAGTTCCGAGTTTGAACTCCGTAAAGTTCAGTGACAGCGGCAGCTGAGAGTCATAAATGGACAAAAGAAATTAGCGTAAGGCGCGCTAAAAACTGGAAACCGGCAGGGTTCGAATGCATTCGGCTGTGTTGGATACCCTTTCTTGTTAATTTATGCGTTACTTTTTGCTGTTTCTGACCTTGAACTTCTGCTTGGCGACAATCGGACGGATTTCAGTCATGTTCACCTTTATTAGAACAGCAAAAACTTCTTGATTAAAAAAATAATGACAAATTTGTACCTCAAGTGAACACGCTCGCCGATAAAAGTCATTTATTGGCATACAAGCATATTATTACAAACAAGCAAAATTAAATTACGGAATTTGTTTCGCTCCAAGATAGGCAGTTAACGCTTGCAGAACTTTTGACCTGTCAAACGGTGATGTGTAAAAATAAGCAAAACGTGAAAAATTACCATGCAATTCAAACAGAAATACCTGCGTTCTCTTCAATCCACTGCACGTAGTTGGTCACTTTCATGTACACCCCAGGATAATTCTCGTTAGCACAACCGGCACCGAAACTAACAACCCCTAATAGGTACACTCGGGAATTGTCAGGTGACAGCCAGTTTAACGGACCGCCCGAATCTCCCTACAGAAAGCGCTGTAATCGAGCTCTGGTAGTAGCTCATCATTTACTTGACAAGAATCTTCTCCTTCGGTATAGGTACAAATCATGTCGTCAGTTATGGTACCTTTACTGTATTGGTACGGCTTGTTGGCGCAGGTATCGCTGTTGAGGATTGGCGTAGTTAGTTCCCGTAGTTTAATCGAAGCTGAGCCGTTTTCTTTCCTTGCACCCCAACCTATAAATGACGAAAATATACGATTAAAACGTGTCAAAGAAAACTGAATTTTTATCTTTGTTTCTTTTCACATTTGTGCTTGATAGCGTAAGCAATGCTTAAATGTTTGAGTATATTCTTTTACAAGCATTGTGCACATATTGTGGCGTTCGTTATTACCCAACAGTTAATTTCGTAGCCCCCCAACAAGGAATCCTAAGATTCATTGTTGGTAAGAATGAAATCCCGTGCACCCAGCCTGTAAGAGTGAGTTCCTTTTTGACCTTGCTTTGAGCCAGTTCCGTTTCTTGAGAGTGAAATTTGATTGTTGTAAACTGAAAGTGAGAGTTAGCACGAGAAGGAGCGTGTTTTTGCGTGATTTTGTACTGAAGTTACGAATAAACGGATTTGAAAAGGAGTAGAACGTAACAGTATTGTGAACATCTATTAGTTGTGTCTTTGCGGTACTATTTCAAGTTTAAAAACAAAATCAGTTCTCACCCGTGACAGTTGCGTATTCGCCTTCAAAGTTGAAGTCCGTGTCAAGGAATTTGTACGGTAAACAGATGGGTTTAATGTGTACGTTGAAAGCTGGAATGGGCGTGCTTAGATAGAGAAGCGCTATGTCGTTCAGCTGAGCTATTACACGAAAGTATTGTAAAAACAATCTATGTATACAATTTACGCGGTAATACTTTCATCGGGGGTCTCCACGTAGTCCTCATGATTGATAACAAATGCTCGAGTAACCTGCGAGAAAAATGTAAACACGGATTATTCCTGCTGTAATACGACCATGAATTGAAGTTATTACGTGTTTAGCCATGCTAGGGCGGTCAACTTTGTGGATGCCAAGATACACCATCACTTTTTTGGCTTTTACCGTACAATGGGCAGCTGTGACAACAAAATTCCTGCTGATAACTGTCCCTCCGCAACCGCTTTCGTCGTCAATCAGTAAATACGCCTGCCAGGGCCATTCTCGTTCGCCAGCAACGAGACCCCCGACAATCCGATTGCTCTAAAAGTAACATCAACAATAGTTACAGATGATAATAAGGAAAAAAATGAGAAAGAAAATGTGGATTCTTAACTGCCGGAATATCGGAACAAATCGTTTCATAATTTTTTTATTTTTCCTGAGGAACACAATTTGGAAAAAAATGGTAAAAAATCACGAACACTTCAAAGCTTGACGATTTTGGTATTGAAACAAGAATAATTATTAGCAGATACTTACAGGTCCTTTTACACCACATTCACAATCTGGACCAGCGTCAATCGGCTTGCGCCTGGGCTCGGTTTCCTGATTCAACACAAAATGTATAATTACAAAAGTATTTTTTAACACATTAGGAGTCTGGTTTGTGCTTACGTTAGCTGGTTGACGAGCAATAAGTTCCTTGAGCAAATCTTCGGGCACTTTCGTGGGACCTTTGTGATTATTGATGTTGGACTAATCGAGAATGTCGAAGAATTATTTAAAATGTTGAACGTATTTAAGAGAAACATGTAAATACCTGTATTAAAATGGAAACTAAATTTATTAGAAGTAAATGTAGTAAATTTTAGTAAAATTAAAATCGTAATGTAAATAAAAAAAAGTAATTTACATCTGACGATAGTACAGGAGAGCTCAAGGCCGAGCCAATACAAGCGACACAGAGCAGTACCAACAGTTTTGACGACATGATGGTTGTCAAATGCTGCCAAAGAGTGAAGTACTTGCGCAATTTGCTCCCTTTTATACGCAATGCGAGAAAACCGTTGACAAGTGCATTGGTGCTCGGACAAGTAACTTCGGAAAAAACAAAAATATAGCCCTGCGGTTGTTTCTTTTCGCTAGGTTAAATTTCTGGACTTTGGCCGTTAAATCTTAGCTGACTCTTGCTTTTACCCCGTACGCAATAATATCGATAGCAAGTACCCACTTCCTTCTTTATCAGCATTGTACAAAACAAGGGAAGCGACAAATTTAATGGGGTTTTAATAGGGTTAATGGCCCCAATAGAGACTATCGCAAAGCAGGCTGAGGCTATTGAGGAAAATGGGACAGACCCACGGCCTCCGTAGTTAGACCGGTCTTGAGTTTCAACTTTGAAATTGTACTCCAGCTTGTCAACGACGTTTGTAAGCCGACCACGAGGTCACTTTTCAAGGGTGCAGGTCAAAGCGGCTAGGCCCTGACCATAATGGCTATTTGGTACTAAGGCCACAAGAAAAAAGCTGAGTTGTAAACGAAAGTAAGCCAAGGGAAATTGAGCACTTGAAAAAAAAAGAGCAGAAGTTTTTTAGTTTCGTTATTATCCTAATATTAATTACTACAATAGGCGATTTTAAGGAGAATTGTTTAATATTATTATTTTTTGCAAAATCGTTTGGTTAACATAAGTGTGTGTTGAAACATAAGTATTTTTTCCTTTATCTCATTTGGAATACCATGTCATCGATAATTACAAAAAATGGTGGTTAATTAACCGTTAGTAGCTCATTTATACTTTTCCCCCAATTTTTCCTTTTGTCTGAGCACGTAACGATGGAATGGGGAGGTGACAAACGTGCGCATACTTGTGTAATGTATAATACTCAATTTCGCAGGAGAGATCACCAGGATTTACATTCAAGGCTTCTTATGGCACAAGAAAAAGCGTAGGCGATTTGAGACGGAGTACTGTATTGCATAGAAGTTCGCTTCACTTCACATAACAATGAAAAACAACATAAAAAGTAACAACTTGATTTTTATTAAAAATTGGCTCACTGGTGATGGCTTATCGGTCGTTTCACGGGTGGTAACTCCCTCGAAGGCTCTTTCAAACTCCTTAAAGTTTGCAGAAAGTTTGACCTACGAGAAACGTGAAATAATCAATACCTTCACGTCATAAAACATACAGACAACATGACTGACCAGCTTTTTCGTTGATCCAGGCCAGATAACTGCTCACTTTGGTGTAAACTCCAGGCCAAGTCTTCTGATTGCAACTATCACCAAAGCCAGTGGCGGCGCCAGGGGTTGCCCCGACAGATATTCGGTTTCCCCGACGGGGTGTCAATTGACAAAAGAACATGTCGCGAACGTCAATTTCAGA